>CM061531.1:239486010-239943131 GCA_030545055.2 Neoaliturus tenellus | reverse complement strand
ATATCTATGCTCACCAATAATGATGTAATCGTCTTGTGTTATTTCAAGCTTTGAATCGCCGATCTTCAATTCATTCCCATCAATTCTTGCTCCGTATACATGTGATCTACTCAAATTTGGGTTTGATTTCATGTCATGTAGCATTTTCATTATATATTTTCTTCCAAGAGGTCCATGTTGTAATATATCGCTACTCAATTGAGTTAAATTTGGAATAGATTGTTCAGCTTCAGGTATTGGCTGTTCTTCTTCCTTTTCAACAATTGGTTCTTCTTCTTCTTTTGTTTCTTCTTGCTCACTAGCACTTGTATATGAATCATCATCTTCTTCTTTTTTTAATGCTTGTACTTCTTGTTTAGAAACTGGTAGTAAAACATCTCCTTCATAACGAGGTTTACCAATAGTTTCTGATATCTGTTTTAAAGGTTCCGTAATAGGTTTAAATGTAGTCTCTAGAAATTCTTCTCTTTCACTTAAACCCATCCTCAATGCACGATTCTTCATCCTAATAGAATCACTGAGTGATTTTATTTCTTTTAATAGTTTTTCTTGATTCACCATGTTTACACTGTGAAGTTCAACGTGTAACTAGATGTAGCATCGGTAGTTCAACGCATAAATACAAATTTATCCAACCCTATACGATATCTACCATTTTTAATATCTTCTTCCTTCATAATAACGAGAAAGCTATATTTCTCATTCCATGCTTTGCCACACATCTCTTTAAATTTTTCAAATGGCATATCCGCATTTACATGATCATTATATATATGCTTTAAATTTGTTTCATCTTGCTTGAAGATGATCAACATATTTGCATTGTCTCTTATAAGTTGTTTTGGAATTTTACTGTATGTTTGACCAATGTAAATGCTATCAATATTATGATGTCTTCCCATAGCAAAATAATTCCTTATTGTGTCATGATTTTCACAAGAAACATCGTCAAATATAAAAATAGAAAATGGTTTTGCTTCATTTGGTTGCATAATTGTTTCACTGGCATTAAACTTGTAAAAATTTACTTCAGGTACACTTGCAAGTACTTTATCCAATAACTGATATTTTGGTTGTTGCAATGATTTTGAAAAAATGTATATATTGTTAAAACGCAATCCTTTAGGATTAGTTATAAGGTTAAAAACAACATTAGTTTTTCCACAATTTGAAGGACCAGTTATTAGACATCTTATCGTATTTGGTAGTAATTCACCATGTTTTCCATGATTTAACTTATCATTGTCAACTGTCAATTCATCAATGTTATTGATATTAAATCGATCTTTTTGTTGTACAATCTCCATCTTGTATAAAGGTTAAACACACAATGAGCTATTAAACAACTATACTAAGTCTTTTGAAGGAATCCAAGAGTCTTCACTTTTATCAAACCCTAACCACCGGACTTTAACCATATCCTTTTTCCTTTGTAAAATCTTCTCGACAAGATATACATCACCGACTGTTGATTTCAACAATTCATGTCCGTAAAATCCACCTTGAAGTAATTCACCCTTGTTATCCTTTAATAAATAGGTTTCAGGTATAGTTGGTTGCACTTTATAAATTGTAAATACTTCATTAGTCCAATTTGGTAGATATCTTTTACTAAATACACCTTTGTATTTGCTTATACGAACTTTATCGTTGACCTTGAACTTCTTTGGTTGCAATTTTTCCAATTTTGGTGTTGTATTATTTTTAATGCGTTGTAATACAATTTTGGCATTAGCACTATTTACCTGGATAGGTTTCATTCCAATGGTACGATGATATTTGTTGTTATACTGTTTTATAAGTTGTGGTAATATGTCATACCACACGTATGATCCTCTTTTTGAAAATTGTTTATACATCGCACCTTTTAATGTTCTATTGAATCTTTCAATTATTGAAGCTTTAACTTCAGAATTTGTAGAATAATGATTTATTTGATGTTTCTTCATCAAAGCTGCAAAGTCTTTATTAAAATATTCTTTTCCATCATCGGTCTGTAGATGTTTAATTTTAAATTTATTTCTTTGTATTGTGGTTTCCATAGCTTTTGTAACACTTTTACCAGTCTTATCCTTCAATGGTAAAGCGTCAGCTATTTTAGTAAAACAGTCTATAATTGTTAAAATATATTTAAATCCTTTATTTAATTTACTGTGCGGTATCATTTCAATGAGATCAGCTTGATAAAGATCATTCATTCCTTTAATGATTGTACTTCTTCTTGGAAATCTTCTTCTTGCTGGTTTATGTAGTTCATTTACAATCTTGTCCTTCACACTTTCCATCTTCAGATGTTGCTTGTACACCGCATGTAAAAATACTGATCCATAAAATAGTTTATTCTCATTTATATAGTTTGAATATAGGTCAAGGCCATTTCATATTAGTGTAAAAAAGAGGGAACATGGCATTGGGCTTGCCATGTCCCCTCTTCTTTACGGAAAGGAAAAAGGAAGAAGGTAGAGGACGAAGAATAGGTTTACTGGTCGATAGGGTTTAGAGAGTAGTGGCCGAATGGTAAAGTATTAATTTTATCTTCTAAAATATGGCGCTTGTCATCTTTGTAGCTTAATGCCCACTTTGTTTGTTTGACACTAAAAAGTTGATGATTATAACTTCTAATAGTGTTGAACGTTGCAGTTGTTTCAACATGTTCAAACAAACATCTTTTATAATGTTCAAACTGTACGTTCTTTTTCAGGAAAGAAGTTTTTATTCCTTTGGCCTTCTTCGTGACTTGATGTTCGTTCCTCTCGTTTATGTACAGTTGAAATGAATACAGTTTGGACATTAATGCTACAATTTCCATCATCGGCACACCATTTGTTTCATCTTTAAATTTTCCCAATACTTTCTTATTTCTGTCATAGTCGTAATTTGGATGATCCTTAGGATAATCGGAAAAGTCGAAATCATCTTTATATATAAAGGTGCGTAGATCTTCATACATGTCATTTGTTTTAATCCAGTAAATTAGTGCATCCGTGTCCATATATGCAATACCAATGTTCTCTCTTCCATAATAGTTAACCATCTTCTTATAATGAAACTCGTACATATGTGTTTTTGAAATATCCAAGATTGACATTCCAAGATACAAAGGACGATCCATTGTAACTGACTTCTTGTTCATGGAAATAACAACTAGATTTTCATTAATAATTATAGATGAACCAAAGTTTGGTTGTTGCACCAATTTCTGTAATTTTACTGGATCAGTTACCAATTTGATATCCTTATGTTTCCTTTTGTTTTCCAAAGTCTTGCCAAATATTGCGTTATTCATTAATTTGAAAAAATCTTTTTGAAAACTTGATGTAGCGGTGGCTCTTCTTCTTGTGTTGTTGTCGATGTAAGGTTTTAACCAACAAGATTGAGAAAATTGTAGTACTCGATTAATTTTTGTAATTCTCAATCCTAAGTCTAAAGCTTGTTGTATCATCCAGTAGTGTCCAACATATCGAGACTTGTCGGTTAAAGTCATCATTAATTTTGGCCATCTTCCAGTAGGGGAAATTTCAGTCTTCGGAAGAAGTGGTAAATCATAATGTTGATCATGAAGATGTTCAGGATATTCAAAATTAACATCAAAAATGTAACCAGTTTCACCATGCTTCGGTATATCCATTATGTTTCCAATCGATTCTGGATCTATCCATTTAAAATTATCATATGGAAGGGGATTCGACATTGCCCATCCGTATAAGTTATTTGCATCGAAATAACCTAGGAATGTTGTTGGTTTTGATGCATCATAATCGGGCAGATACTTGTTGTTCGCCTTGAAATGTCGTGTAACGCTTTGCGTCAATCCCCCTCGAACTCCTGACTCTAACATCATAACCATATCTATATCAGTAAGAAGTTGTATTTTACAATTTGTTTCTTTCAACATAGCTTGCCATGCTAATCCAGGTGAAGTGTACGAATGAAGAGGGTCCAATCCATATGCCGCAAAACATGTATTTCTAAATTCTTCCATTATATCACATAGTAAAGTTACATCCAATTTAACATAAAAATCTGAATATTCTCCCAATGTTCTAAATCCTAAATCGTTCCATACTTTACATGCATGATCATAGTCCTCTTGAGATATGTCCATGTCATAAAGTTTACTTTTGAATTCTTCTTTAGCCGGAAGTGATGTTTCATTAAATCTTTCTAAACTGTCTATGTAATCATATGGAAACACACCTTTCCGAAGTACCAAATCCAGTTTGTCGTTACTAACAATCTTCTTTGTTTCAATAAAATCTTGTTTCCTTAAATTTTCAGAAAGTTTAGACAAACTTGACGGCATAAATCGGTAGGAGTCTAAGAATCTTAATTTTACATTTCCAACTGTTTTAGAGAAACTTATAAATTTTTCTGAAGTTTCAGCCAACACATCTATTGAACCATTGTCTCTTCCTAATTCAGGTATTATAAAATGAGCATCGTACCCACTGAGGTTATGCAGAACCACAGGAATAAATAGTGGTAAACGATAGCTCAAATTGCATTTATTACAAGCAGCACCCCTGTAATAACCTGTAAGGTGGTCATGATCTTTAACTTTATAATTGTCAATGGTAAATTCATTTTTACATAAGAAACAATGAGTTGCATTTTCATGTTGAATTTCCTCTTCTTCCTCCATCGGTTTCATTGGTACGATATTCGTATATAATCTTTGTACATTTTCAGCTATTAAATATAAATGGTCAAGAAATATTGTTTCCACATTTTCACCACGATATACTAAAGGTTCTGAAGTTAATCCATATTGGTTTAAATGTTCTTCTGATAATGTTGATTTAACCATTAAACAAAAACTATTTGGTTTGTGCATTTGATATTTGACACTTTTTCTAGCTTCACAATTTTCATCTTCTATAGGAATTAGTGTTGATTCAAAGTCCGCATATACAACTATAGGGATACGGTATTGATGATGAACCTTTTCAAATGTAACAAATGCTCTGTTTTCCGAAGGTAAATTAATCTTTGCTTCATAATTATTGTTACATAGTCTTTTGTGCTCTTGTAACCATTCTCTTCCTTGTCTTCCTTCTCGTTTAAAATTAAAACATCTCTTGCAAATTATCTTTCTGTGTCGATCTTTAGAAAGCTGCTTGTTAACAAGAGAGTCAAATTTTTTTATGTACACATAATGAGACACATCTCCTCGCGTTAGTAGTAGTAAATCCGTATGATCTGGTAGCTCTTCTTTTACGACACGTAAAGGAAACACTTTGTTTGAACTATCTAATGCAAAAACATTGATAGATGTACCAGGATTTTTCTTCTCAAATTTTGATATATCTTTCAGTGATACAGGGTAAGTAATTCCTTGAAAATTGTACCTATGTCTTTGATTTTCATAGTGTTGGTTAGGTTTATCGAAATGATTTGGTACAAACTTAGATGTCATCGCATATCTAAAACATTCATTATCTTGATTTTTCACATTAATACATGATCTTGTATCCTTAATTCTTTTGGGCAAAGGAATGTAACTAGATCCCATTAGTCCATATCCATGTTTGTGAACTCTTATATCTAATACTTCAATACTTGTAAGACTCCATCCGGATCCTCTTCCTTCGTGTTCCTGAATTTTGGTTAATATTTCTTCTATACAGTTTTCAACTATTGAATCAATGTCTGAACTTTCCATGATAGTTCGGTTTTTTGTTATGAATCCTCTTGGTGATAATTCTTCTTGTACATTTATAAACATAGCTTCTAATAGTAAACCAAATTTAAGAAAGTTTAATCTTTTTAATTCTTCTTTTAAAGTTTTACTTATGATTGGTTTTGCTTCTCTAATAAATTCTTCTAGCTTCAAGTTTTCATTTTGAATCTTATGATGCATTACTACTTTACCGGGTAATGCAAATACTTGTAGATTTGGTAAAGTAGTTGAATATGTTGCTGTTATTTCATCTTGTTCATCTTGTTGTTCTTGTTCTTCTTGTTGTTCTTGTTCTTGTTCTTGTTCTTGTTGTTCTTGTTTTTCTTCTGGGTTGTTGTGAATTAGTTCCTTATGACATTCTAATAGAATTTCATCGTGAAACGATTCCGAACATTTATCGCAACGATACATGTTGAGATGTTTACTCTTCGAAATTTCGCCAAGAAATGAAATGGGCTCTCACGTTCCTCCTTTTATAACGGTTCCCCCACCACTATCCAAGGAAATCAAACGTTTTGAACAAAAATATTAACCTTCTACAAACTAATTGTTCATTCGTGTTCTTTATTCCCATTAAAGTTTTAGTAAATACTTCTTTATATTCAAGCTTTAACGAACTTTCCCCCACCCAACTAATTCTAGTTATTTTTAGGTGGAAATGGCTAGAGCACAGACACTTGGTTAAACTAAATTTGTGCATAAATTAACTAGAGTTGAACTAAAACTTCGCATAAATTAAAAGTTAGTTCAAAACTAAAATTCGACAGTATTAAAAAAACTCTAACAGTTGAACAAAAATAAACGTTAGTTCAAAACTGAAATTCAGCAGTGTTAACTAAATTCTAACAGTCAAACAAATAGGTCAAGGTAATCCAATTTAACGCGAGAACGAGGAATAGAGCACTAAGTGGCATGTTAGTCCATTACCACAAAGTGATCTATTCCTCACTCTCTATTCTACATCTACTTTTTTGGGTTTACTTATTTATATTAAAATGTTCAAATTTTACTATGTAGAATGTCCATTCTTGCTTTTCAATTCTTCGATTGTTTTTAGCAATTGTAACAAATATTCGTTAGTTTTCACCAAAGTCTTTATTTTGCTACATCCAATTTCAATAGAAGGTATTATAAGTTGTAATTTTATAAGTTCAATCTTTTCTTTCTTGCGAATTTCTCTCTTTATTATGTTGTTCCTTATTTTTGCTGAAGATTTAAACTCCATGTTGTTTCTGCTAAAGCCACAATAATAAAAGTCTCTTCAAACAACCTGCATTTATACACATTCCCCCACCATTTTATAATCCCCACTCCTTTCCCCCTTCTTTATAGGATTTGAAAGGGATAGGGTGTAGGGTGGGGGAAGGGTAATTTTGTTATTACACTAGTTGTGCAAGAAAATAGCCGCCAGTGTCCACACCTTGTTCATAGCACTCCATCATAGATTGTGCCCACTGCAACATGCGGTCTCTGTCATTTGGTGTGACAAGTAAAGAATGACTATCACCATACAATATAAAAGAGTCAATTCGTACATAACTTCCTGAGTCCAACCATTTATTAGCTTCAACCATAAACTTTTCTATTGTATCAAATGGAAATTGTGGATCAATTGCTATGACTTTACGTTCTTCACTAAGTTCAACAGTATAATCATCATCGTCCTCATCATCTTCACTTTCACTGTTGTTACTTAAAGTGTCTTCAGATTGTTCAAAAACATCAGAAATTTCAAAAGAATTGAAATTTTCATTCAGATGAGGAGGCATTTTGAAGCAAGAAATATTGTAAACAGCAGAGACGAAACAACAAGAGCGGCGTGTAGAAGAAAAATGAAGGAGTGACCAACGCTCGCTCTGCTTTTATAATAGTATGCAAATGAGGGGTAGGAGCTGACCATGACCAGTCATCGACCCAAAGGAGTGGGGGGAAGTAATTTTCTTACTACTCGGATGGAAGTAGGTTAGTAGGTCACGAGACTTAGAGTGTTAAAAAATAATGGGGGAGAAACACAACGCTATAACGCATTGGGTTTCTCCCCCATTATTTTTTTTAAGCAACAATTTGGAAAAAACTAAGTGAATTTACTGTTTACGCCCCCACCTTGTAATACGATCCTTTTTATCCCTGAGGAGAAAGTCTTGAGAATCTAAATTGTTAAATCTCTTCTCTTTACACAAACTCTCACAAACTCTAATTTTATATTTTAAGCCGTTACATTTTGCCAAAATGTGTTGGTGGTCAACAACACTTAGAAAAAAATATTTCAAATATTTAAGCCTCTCTCCTCTGACGGATATTATTTCAGGATCGTCTTCAATGGTGGGGGTTTCTGTCAGTTGTGGTCCAGAAAGATGTTTCACGACATGTACACGGCAAAAACTTTCGTTTTTAACACATTTCCTCCCACAAGCTGATCCTTTCTTAATTCCCCTAGTGAGCAGTTCAGGGCAAGTAGTGGGACGGCTAAATGCCCTACGACGCTCTTCTTGTAATAATTGAAATTGCTCTGAAGGAGCAGGCTTAGGAGCAGGTTTGGGAGTAGGCTTAGTGGATTTAGTTTTATGATAGGTGTGGTCTTCAGGCATAGTAAGTGGTGGGGTAGGAGGCAATGGTGACAGTGGAATGACAGGTGTACTAAGACGATGAAGCAAAGATTCAAATGAAGGGGTATTAAGACGGGGAGCTGGCTTCTGTGGAGGCGGCATGATGGTTGATGGCGGTGTGGAGTCGTTTGAAAGCGAAGTAGAAGGCGAAGGCGGTGAAAAAATGCTTCGAAGTTTAGAAGTCTTGGTAGGCGGAAGAATAGTGCCAGAAGTTGAAGGTTGGGATCCAAGTTGCTTCTTGTACCAGTCAGGAGGATTTTTCAGACGAAGAGTTTTCTTTGGTGCAATAACAGCCGTAGTAGAAGTTGAAGTAGAAGTAGAAGTTAAAGTAGAAGTTGTAGTTGGCAGAGATGACATGGTTGTGGCTCCAAGTTCGCAGCGTAACGTCTGGAATCAGAATGAAATGTTAGCCGCAGTCGGTGCGTCTTTTATAACAATATGCAAATGAGAGGGGTAGCAGCTGGCCGAGACTGATTATTGACCTGGGAGGTGGGGGAAAAGGGGAAAGAGAAGGTATTTATTTAAAATAATTCGCATAACTTTTGACTAAAATAAGATAACCAAATTCTTCTTTTACCAAAATGTTTGTCTTACATAGACCTTTTCAATGATGTATCGCTTGTCCAAATCCGTCAATCCGTTATCAAGTTATAGCTATTTTAATTTTTCAGGTCATGACCGGTCGTTCACCCGGAGTAGTGGGGGAAGGAGTGGGGGAAGGGGAAGGGGAGGGGGGGGGGATCGACTCCATTTTTTCGGGGGGGGGGTGGAGGGGGGGGGGTGGAGGGGGGGGGTGGAGGGGGGGGGGGGAAATCGACTCCATTTTTTCGGGGGGGGGGGTCATTGACCCTTCCAAAAGTGGGTCAAGGTCATTCAAGATTTATAATGATCCAAGGTGATGGGAACAGTAATACTGTTCCCACCACCCTGTTTGCCTAACGGTTCCCACTCCCAACCCACTAGTTACGTTCTGCAAGGGACATCGACGCAATTTTGTTTGGACCGTCCGGGTCTACCGTAACGGTCCGGTCCGGGTCTACCGTAACCGTGAATTCCAAGGGAAACTGGAACACCTAATGCAGAAACGCAACTCTAACCCCACCCAAACTAATCCCACCCATTATATTCCTAAACAAAAATGCAAAAACCTAGTCCGCATTTTGCGGATGTCCCACCCCTTCTAAGTGAAGTTCAACCGAACTTCTGAATTTACATTTAATCTACCCCCTAACATCTAGCTGTAAGGCAAAACAACATTAATTAGTATTACCAACACTTAAAACTAACAACACATCATTATTAAAAAACCAAATAATTCAACACAACCAAATACCATCATTATTCTTAAAATTAATACACCTTAATGCTAAATACCTCTTAAAATTAATACACCTTAATGCTAAACCCAACTTATAACTAACATCGCAATGCGCAAATTATTTCTTAAATTTAATACAACTTAAAACTAAACACACACACACACATACTACATTGCATTAAAAAACGCAACATAGTATAAGAAGTTCAAATATATATAGGCCTACTATATATTTGAAACCTCTTGCTGAGTCGCCAACAACCTTTCGCTATGAAAATTTGTTGGCGACTGACGCGAAGATCGGGCTCGTATCGCTCCTCGGGTTCTCAAGTGGTGGGGGAAGTTGTTTCACTCCAGTACAGTGTTCAATCCAGTCCAGTTCGCAGCAGTGTAAAAGGAAGGCAAAGGAGTGGGGAGCGGCGCATGGGCAGAGACGCAAAACCAAGGTTTGAGGTTAGAATTATCCATGCGCAGTAGCGCTAAAGTGAGTAATACAGGACTAGGCGCATGCGCAACAGCATGGAGTGATTCCGATCCGAAGAACTCGTTGCATGCGCAGCAGGTTTGAGGTTAGAATTATCCATGGCAGCTGCCATGTTTAGTTTGGTTTCACCACATAGAGTCAGCAACCGGTGGTGACCGGTCATTGGCCTGGAAGGAGTAGGGAAAGCAAGACAGTGTCGGAATTAATTGTCCACTTGTTGGCGCATGGCAACTTCATTTGATATTTACCAGATCATTTGTTGTTATGATAAGTGTGGTTACTTTTTAAGAGAAGGCGACAAAATTAGACCTTTACTGTCAGTTTATTTTTATTATTTTTAGTTGAGAACTTTTTATATCATAAAATTGCTGGATATTACCTTTTTTTGTGGAAATAATTTTTTTGTAAAAACATTTATAGGCATGTTTTAACAGCCATATGTTATACAGTCAATAAGGGAAGCTACTTTTTCTGTGTTTTAAAAATAAACCATTTTATTTATAACACATATCTTAGTAAAATTTACAATATTAAAACTCAACTAAAACTTCAATAAAAAATACGTCGTATATATCAATGTATTTTTTATAATATCTAGTGTCTTATTAAGCAGTAATTACACAGTAATTATTTTGGATACAATCACCTTTTTTAAAATAATAATTAACAAAATAATAATAATAAAAACATAATTATTATAACTATTAAAGTTGTATACGTGCGACAAGAGCTCCGAGCGTCGGAGCTAATTAACTTTGAATTAGAATAAAACCAAAACGAAGCGTTCTACAAAAAAAATTGTAAATTACAAAGTTGCGATTTAAGTCTTTTCCAACAACTTTCCCGCTGACAAAATTCACCTGACCAATAAATAAAAAACTTCCTCGCTTACTAACTTTTTGATGTCATAAATTTCAAACAAAAGTGCTTTGCTATAGTTTTGTATTTTTTTCTTCGTCTTATCATTTTAATTTCGGCATAAAAACATTACCATAGGCACCGTTATATAGTAGTGTTCATCATACTAAAATATCAGAATTTTATCTTGACGATAACTATATTTTTTTACAGTGTTAATGAAACGCGGCAAATTAAAATTTGCGCCCGTCGCGAGCAGTAGACCCGCTAGTGGCATCTGTCGCTGAGGCATCTGCCCGAGTGCCCGGCTTCTGCTCGGAGTAATTCATTGCCACCTATAAAACCAGGTAGTTTATTAGCGCCACAAACATTCATTACCTCGCATTCGCGCTGAACACTTCTCATTAGTTATACGTTATGGCTGCTTCGTTACCAGGCTCAATTACGTCTAACCTATAACTTCGCTTACATTGGAATTTTGTCCGACTGTCAGAGTTTAGTTTATACTGTTGAATTTCAGTTTTAAACTAACTCTTAATTTTTGTTCAACTGTTACAGTTTCTTTAACATCTTCGAATTTCAGTTTTCAACTAACTTTTAATTTATGTGCACTTTTAGTTCAACCCTAGTTACTTTATTCGCAAATTCAGTTCAACCGACCGCCAACGCTATCGCCATCTCCACCCCAATATTTCAACATCTCTGCCCCCAACACCTGCCCGAACATCTGCCCGTAGGGGCAGCTGCCCGGACATCTGTTCGGTTTTAAAAATATAAAAGAAAGGTAAAGGAGTGGGGGTGGCGCATGCTCACCAATGCAAAACTAAGGTTTGAGGTTAGAATTATCCATGGCGGCCGCCATGTCTAGTTCAGTTTCACCACATAGAGTCGGCGACCGGTTATTGGTCTAAAGGAGTGGGGGAAAGGGTGGTGGGGGGAAGGTTGCCATTTTATAAGCCCTCTCCCTAGACAGCGCTTCTCATTCTATCGCCAACTTTCAAACGATAAACACCTCTCCCATGGCACGGATGAATTATCCCGCTATCACCAACTACTTCAACTTAAAACTATTTCTGGTGATAGTTGGATAGGATTTTTAAAAACTTACTCTGGATGACCTTGACATATTTTCCACATCTCAGTTATAAGTTTGAATTTCAATTTTGAACTAACTCTTAATTTTTCTTCAACTGTTGTAGTTTTGTTAACACCGACGAATTTCAATTTTGAACTAACTTTTAATTTATGCATACTTTTAGTTCAACCCCACTTTATGCGCAAATTCACTTCACCCTAACGCCAACACTATCGCCATCTCCACCCCAACCTATATGGCATAAAATATAACTACAGCATCTCATATATACCCTCCATCCCCCACCGGAAGCTATGTGACATGGCAGCTGGCGCCAGCTGCCGCGGCACGTGGCTCGGTGGGCACGTGGTCGGTTTTAAAAGTGGCCAAAAACCACTACTGATGAGTTTACAGGTTCTCATGTTATAATTCTGATTAAGTACATTTGTAAAGTATTTTTTAAGATTTTGTCCCATCACATAGCAAAAAGAAAAACATCAGAGGAAATAAAAAAGAATAATTTAGGGTTTAAGACAAAAAATTAACAACGACTATTTTGTTTTGTAACCTGTGAGCGTGCTTTAAGCTTTTTTATTACTTTTTGCAGGAGTTTATCAGTAATAAATTAATTTTTATACCTATATAGTTGTTTTATTTCATCCTAACAAATTGACTTTTTAAATACGTTAAACTTCTATTGGGTATATTAATAGATCTTTAGAATGTACAATAAAAGCTTTAAAACATATTAAATTATTGTTGGAGACTGGTATTAATATTATTCTAACTGGACGTTTAGTTAAGAAATATAACACACAATGTCCTAAAACTATTTTTCACTACGTAAAACAACGGCGTAAGTGACACTACAATGCTATCGTGATTCGCTGCGGAGCGCTTTTGCCACCCACCGCCTTCAATTTTTAGTGAACGCAACCGTCGGCCAGCACAGCCGGCAGTGGCAGCGATCCAGTAGTATATATCGATGCGAGTACCACACCAGTTTTGTACAGCATGACATCCCAGGCGTACGACGGAAGCGTAAGATAATGTGCAGGGTCGAGTTGATAGTGTGTTAGACACATCTCCCTGAACCCTTAAACACATCGGCTAATAGTAGCACATCGGTTCGTAAATATACATCTGAATATTCACCGAGCGTAGTACAGTTGAATTTACGCCACACTTGTTGTGCATGTTCATAATCAACATCAGTTACTTCATCTCCGAAGGCTTCTTTAGGTGGAAGTAGAGTCTCGTTCAGAACCTCCTGTGAAGTGATGTATTCATAAAGGAAGACTCCTTTCCTACGTAATAGTCGGAAATCGTCATTGTCCGGGTATCTAGCTTTCACGATCTTTATTTTATCATCAGGTAGGATGGACGCAAGAGTCGCTAATGATTTCGCCATCAGACGATACGAATCGACAAACTGTAACTTGAGGTTACTATGTCGACCAGGATATTTAAATCGTTTTGAAAATGAAATGTACTTTTCTTCCGTGTTGGCGAGTACTTCTACATCACCTTTGTCGATACCTAATTCTCTAACTATGAAATGCGCATCATAGTTTGATAAATAATGAAAATAGATGTTTATAGTTTCCTGCTCTCGGTCCTCGGGTCTGTGACGTGCATTCAAAACATCTCAAATCTTCTGTACGTCATCCCGTACAGTGTTTATAAAGTGTTCAGAGGCATTCTCACCTCTGTATATGTCTCAATTTCGAATATGTGTTGCTAGTCGGATCAATGTCGTCACAATCGCCATCGTTGAAATTCTTGTGATTATCATGAATGTAGTACTCGTACGAGTATGGCGTGTGGAGTTTCTTCAAATTACTTGGCGCATTCTCGTTGTGATTTATATTAGCCCCTTTTGAAGTCGCCGGATCCTACGCTGGTGGAAGAGACGTTGGTGTGGGATGAATAAGTTGATTTCGTTCAGTCGGTACGAGCGCACACTCAATATCCGCATATATAGTGAATCGTGCTTTTTGTGTACGCTCGATGTGCTTAAACCGAATCTCTTTATCTTCAGACAAATCGGTCCTCAGAGGATCATGCGAAGAGCAGTAACGCTTGTGCTCCTCCAACCGTTCAGCTCCAGTGAGACCCAGTTTGTTCGGTAGGTTGTCGAAATGTGCGAAACATTTCCTGCAAATGAACCAACGATGTCCGCGACGTGTCAGCTGGCTGGAAACTAACCTCTCGAAGTCTGCGATGTATGCATAGTGATGAGTGGTCTGTTCATCTGTTAGGAACAACAGATCGAAGTGGTTGGTAGCTCCTGATCCACGACGCGAAGCGGGAAGACACAGTGTTCTTCTTTGTTTTGTTGCTTTCTCCGCTTCTTGTTGTCCAGACCATACACGTTAACGCTTACCCCCGGGTTGTTGCGCTTAAACTTGCGGATGTCTTTGGTTTTTACTGGGAATTCAAGTCCCTCAAAATTTAAATTAGCTCGGGCCCTAACCTCTGCAGTAAAGTGGTTAGAGGTGAGCCGATAACGACGAGCTTCATTAACAAACTTAGAAAGAATTGAATACTCAAAACACCGCTCATCCTATTCGTTTGGCACATTAACCAGAGAGTGTCTCGTGGATATATCGCGAGGAAGGGGGATGAATGAGCTACCTCTGAGAGGGGTATAAACATTGACTTTCACCTCCATGTCCAAAACCCTAACAAAGCTCCCCCCCCCGGAACCCTTCATCTCGCATGTCTCCTTCTCCAGTAAAATGTTGTTGATGAATTGTTGACATATTTAATCTACATCTCTTGTTTGGAGGATAGGGACATTTTTGGTCTTGAAGGCTCGCTAGCAAGTCTCACCATGAATATTTGCGAATTACATTCGATCCAGAGATTAACCTTGATGGCATGAACTATCAATAAAATCCGTCGCATGAGCGTGACAATCGTTGTTCGCAATGAGTTGACAAACTCCTGGAGAGAAACAGTCTCATCAGCGGGCTCCGCAAGCCTGTACGTCTTCAAACGCCCGCGAAATCCTGTCTCGGTCTCCACGAAGCCATCTGGTGCCAAATCACTGGGAATGATGGAGGATCCATTGTCGATGTCGTTCTCGTCATCTTTCTTAGAGTAAAAATTAGGGGTTAATTATTTTTTATCATTGTTTAGAATATTTGGTTTTACTCAATTACCAAATTTGAAGTGATTAGGATAACTGGAAGTACCCAGTTGTCAAGCTTTCTCCCTGGTCAGCAGGGTTGGTTAATTTGAAGTACCCCTTAGAGTAAAAGTTAGGGGTTGTTTATTTTTTATTATTGTTTAGGATATTTGGTAGCTCTCAAGTACCAAATTTGAAGTAAATCGGATAACCGGAGGTACCCAGTCAGTCAAGTTTTCTCCCCAGTCAGCAGGGTTGGTTGAAGTGAAGTAACCCTTAGAGTAAAAATTAGGGGTTAATTATTTTTTATTATTGTTTAAGATATTTGGTTTTACTCAATTACAAAAGTTGAAGTGAATCGGCCAACCGGAAGTACCCAGTAAGTCAAGTTTTCTCCTCAGTCAGCAGGGTTGGTTGAAGTGAAGTACCCCTTAGAGTAAAAAGTTTTCTCCCCAGTCAGCAGGGTTGGTTTTAAATGAAGTACCCCTTAGTGTAAAAATTAGAGGTTATTTTTTATCATTGTTTAAGGTATTTGGTTTTACTCAATTACCAAATTTGAAGTGAACCGGATAACCGGAATTACCCAGTCAGTCAAGCTTTCTCCCCGGTCAGCAGGGTCGGTTAATTCGAAGTACCCCTTAGAGTAAAAATTAGGGGTTGATTATTTTTTATAATTGTTTAGGATAGTTGTTAGCACTCAAGTACAAAATTTGAAGTAAATCGGCCAACCGGAAGTACCCAGTCAGTCAAGTTTTCTCCCCAGTCAGCATGGTTGGTTTTTATGAGAAGTACCCCTTAGAGTGAAAATAGGGGTTGGATATTTTTTTGTAATTGTTTAGGATGGTGGGTAGCACTCAAGTACCACATTTTAAGCAAATTGGCCTACCGGAAGTACCCAGTCAGTCAAGTTTTCTCCCCATTCAGCAGGGTGTTGGTTAAAGTGAAGTACCCCATAGAGTAAAAATTAGGGGTTAATTGTTTTTTATTATTGTTTCGGTTATTTGGTTTTACTCAATTACAAAAGTTGAAGTGAATCGGCCAACCGGAAGTACCCAGTCAGTCAAGTTTTCTCCTCCTCCGTCAGCAGGGTTGGTTTCAAGTGAAGTACCCCTTAGAGTAAAAAGTAGGGGTTGATTATTTGTTATTATTGGTTAGGATAGTTGGTAGCATTCAGATACCAAATTTAAAGTAAATCGGATTACCGGAAGTACCCAGTCAGTCACGTTTTCTTTCCAGTCAGCAGGAATGGTTGTAAGTGAAGTCCCCTTAGAGTAAAAATTAGGGGTTGATTATTTTTTATTATTGTTTAGGATAGTTGTTAGCACTCATGTACAAAATTTGAAGTGAATCGGATATTCGGAAGTACCCAGTCAGTCAAGTTTTCTCCCTAGTCAGCAGGGTTGGTTAATGTGAAGGACCCCTTAGAGTAAAAATTATGGATTGATTATTTTTTATTATTGTTTAGGATAGTTGGTAGCACTCAAGTACAAATTTTAAAGTGAATTGGATATCCCTGTTTTTATATTTGTTGACGTCCGATCGTAGACCGTACACCGATTAAAATGTATAAGTCATGTAACACGCATGAAAACCATTTCATAATGGACTGAAAAGAAAAAACCGTGTTAGGCCAACACCACCTAGGTTAGGCACGAATTGGGTGATGACTACCGCGTGTACACCATCAAGAGATGTCTCCGGTCTTTCGTCTGCCCCCTGCTAGAAAAACGCACGACAGAAAAATTGATCGAGGATATTGAAATAGATGTGCGACGACTTTCAACGATGCAGATTGAAATGGCTTTAGGTGACTAGATAGTTGTGTTAAAAGAGGCTTCAGTCTGAGGAGGAGATGGAGAAAGCGAGAAAGCCTAGTAGTATAGATATGTTGCTCCTGCGCCATGAGGAAGTATGAGAAGCATGAATTTCCTAACAGTCCTGCAGACCAATTTTTGACCGGTTTTCAGTGATTTTTTGCCTACATTTTGGCAATTTTACAGCACTTTTCAGGAATTCCGGGCACAAAAAATTGATAGAGGAGGGTGATTGCGCCATAAGGAGATATGAATTTCATAACAGTCCTAGACCCGCAGACCCATTTTTAACCGGTTTTCTGTGATTTTTGCCTACTTTTTGGCAATTTTACAGCACTTTTCAGGAATTCCGAGGCATAAAAACCTGATAGAGGAGGGTGACTGCGCCATGAGGCTTACGAATTTCCTAACAGTCCTACGTAAGGACTAGTCCCGTGTAAAGGACTATTGTCTTTAGAGAGTCCCGTGCAAGGACTAGTCCCGCATGCGATTGTATTTAAATGGTCCTACACAAGGACTAGTCCCGCCTGCTATCGTATTTAGATGGTCCTGTGTGTGGGGACTAGTCCCGCATGGGGAATTTTATATTCTGATGGTCCCGCATGAGGACTAGTCCTGTGCAAGGACTGTTGAATTTAAATAGTCCGTCGTGGGGATTGTTGTATTTTAATGGTCCAGGGACTATTGTATTTAAATGGTCCTGCAAAGCCCTAATACCTAGCAGCTAAGGCTTTGACCTGTGAATAGAGCCTATTAGCCACCAGCTTAGACCTAATGTGTTGGACCTAAGGTCTAAGCCTAAGGCATTACACCTGAGTAGAGAGCCCTAAAACGAAGCAGCTAAGGCTTTGACCTGTGAATAGGGCCTATTAGCTAAGAGCTTAGACCTAATGTGGTACACCTAAGTAAATAGTCCGTTGTGGGGATTGTTGTATTTTAATGGTCCGGGGACTATTGTATTTAAATGGTCCTGCAAAGCCCTAACACCTAGCAGCTGAGGCTTTGACCTGTGAATAGAGCCTATTAGCCACCAGCTTAGACCTAATGTGTTGGACCTATGGTCTAAGCCTAAGGCATTACTCCTGAGTAGAAAGCCCTATAACCTAGCAGCTAAGGCTTTGACCTGTGAATAGGACCTATTAGCCAACAGCCTGGACCTAATGTGTTGGGACTAAGATGTAAACCTAAGGCCTTACACCTGGGTCCAAAGCCCTAAAACCTAGCAGCTAAGGTTTGGACCTGTGAACAGGACCATTTAGCCAACAGCCTAGACCTATGTGTTGGACCTAAGATGTAAACCTAAGGGCTTACACCTGGTACTTAAGACCAAATGCCTTAGACCAGATTAAATCCTTAGACCAACGATCTAATTCCATAGACCCAAGGCCTTAGACTTAGGTCCTAAAACCTAGCAGCTAAGGCTTTGGCCTGTGAATAGGACCTATTAGCCTTTACCTTAGACCTAATGTGTTGAGCCTAAGATCTAAACCTAAGGCCTTACACCTGAGTCCAAAGCCCTAAAACCTAGCAGCTAAGGCTTTGCCTTGTGAATAGGGCCTATTATACACCAGCTTAGGCCTTATGTGTTGGACATAAAATTTAACCTAAGGCCTTATACCTAAATCCAAAGCCCTAAAACCTATCATCTAAGGCTTTGACCTGTGAATAGGACCTATTAGCCATTAGCTTAGACCTTATGAGTTGGACCTAAGATCTTAGACTAACTCCTTACACCCGAGTCCAAAACCATAAAACCCAGCAGCTAAGGCTATATCCTGTAATTGGGCCTATTAGCCAACAGCTTAGACCTAATGTGTTGCACCTAAGATCTAAACCTAAGGCCTTACACGTAAGTGCAAAGCCCCAAAACCTGGCAGCCAAGGCTATGGCCTGTGAATATGGCCTATTAGCCACCAGTTTAGACCTAATGTGTTGCACCTAAGATCTAAACCTAAGGCCTTACACGTAAGTGCAAAGCCCCAAAACCTAGCAGCCAAGGCTATGGCCTGCGAAAAGGGCCTATTAGCCACCAGCGTACACCTAATGTGTTGCACCTAAGATCTAAACCTAAGGCCTTACACGTAAGTGCAAAGCCCCAAAACCTAGCAGCTAAGGCTATGACCTGTGATTGGGCCTATTAGCCACCAGCTTAGACCTAATGTGTTGCACCTAAGATCTAAACCTAAGGCCTTACATGTAAGTGCAAAGCCCCAAAACCTAGCAGCTAAGGCTTTGACCTGTGAATATCACCTATAGCCACCAGCTTAGACGTAATGTGTTGGACCTAAGTTTTATATCTAAGGCCTTACACATGGCTCCTAAGACCAATTGAATTGGATCAAATTAAATCCTTAGACCAACGATCTAATTCCATAGACCCAAGGCCTTAGACTTAGGTTCTAAAACCTAGCAGCTATGGATTTGACCTGTGAATAGTGCCTATTAGCCAACAGCCTAAACCTAATGTGTTGGGACTAAGATGTAAACCCAAATCCTTGCACCTGAGTTCAAAGCCCTAAAACCTAGCAGCTAACGATTCGACCTGTGAATAGAGCCTATAAGCCAACAGCCTAGACCTAATGTGTTGGACCTATGATCTAAACCTAAGGCCTTACACCCGAGTCCAAAGCCCTACAACCTATCAGCTATGGATTTGACCTGTGAATAAGGCCTATTAGACAACACCCTAGACCTAATGTGTTGGGACTAAGATGTAAGCCTAAGACCTTCCACCTGAGTCCAAAGCCCTAAAACCTAGCAGCTAAGGCTTTGACCTGTGAAAAGGACCAGGAGGCCTTAGACTTAAGACCTAAGACCTAGCAGCTGAGGCTGTGACCTATGAGCCATTAGCCTAGAACTAAAACCTGAACTAATTAGACCTAAGATCCAAACCTAAGGCCTTACATTGCACCTGAGTCCAAACTCCAAACACCTTAGTCTAGACTAATTCCTTAATCCTAAGATCTAATTCCTAAGACCCAAGGCCTTAGACTTAAGACCTAAAAATCTACAAGGGGCCGCGATTCACAGCCCCCATGAATTGAGCAAACATTAGGCACCGAGGTCGTTTTTCTTTGATTATGAAATCATGATCGGAAATGGTTATCAGATTCAGATTGGAGTATTTGAAGACCAACCTCGATCCATCTTACCCAACTCCTAAGGCCCTACCGCATGGACTTGACCCAAGACCTAAGGCTATACACCGGGATCTAGGCTTTAAGGTTTTTAGACCCAAGACCGAGGTCATAGAGTTAAGACCTGAAAACTTACAAGGGAGTCGCGATTTACGACCCCTCCTGAACGGAACACTGTGGTCTAGACCTATGGCCTTACACCATGGTCTAGGCTTTTAAGCTATTAGACCCAAGACCTAAGGCTCTACACCATGGTCTAGACCCAAGATCTAAGGCCCGCGGTCTAGGCTTTTAGGTTCTTAGCCCCAAGATCTAAGGCCCGCGGTCTAGGCTTTTAGGTTCTTAGCCCCAAGATCTAAGGCCTGAGGTCTAGGCCTTTAGGTTCTTAGCCCCAAGATCTAAGGCCCGTGGTCTAGGCCTTTAGGTTCTTAGACCCAAGGCCCTACATCATAGTCTAGACCCTAAACGTAAGGCCTGTGATCTAGGTCTTAGGCCCCAGGCATAAAGCCTTACATTGTCTAGACCCTAGACCTAAGGCCTGTGGACTAGGCCTTTAGGTTCTTAGACCCAAGCCCTAAGATCCGTGGTCTAGGCTTTTAGGTTCTTAGACCCAAAATACGGCCCGTGGACTAGGCCTTTAGATTCTTTGACCCAAGACCTAAGACCATGCACCGTGTTCTAATACTCGTTTTAAATGTGGCCAGGCCTAAGGCCCTACCGCATGGGATAGAACCAACACCTAAGGATATACACCATGGTCTAGGCTTTTAAGTTCTTAGACCCAAGACCTAAGGCCGTAGAGCTAAGACCTGAAAACTTACAAAGAGGGTCGCGATTCACGACCCCCCTGAACAGACACTGTGGTCTAGAAACAAGACCAAAGATCCGTGGTCTAGACTTTTAGGTTCTTATACCCAAGTCCTAAGGCCCTACACCAGGGTCTAGAACCAAGATTCAAGGTCCGTGGTCTAGGCTTTTAGGTTCTTATACACAAGTCCTAAGGCCCTACACCAGGGTCTAGAATCGAGATCTAAGGTCCGTGGTCTAGGCTTTTAGGTTCTTATACCCAAGTCCTAAGGCCCTACACCAGGGTCTAGAACCAAGATCTAAGGTCCGTGGTCTAGGCTTTTAGGTTTCTTATACCCAAGTCCTAAGGCCCTACACCAGGGTCTAGAACCAAGATCTAAGGTCCGTGGTCTAGGCTTTTAGGTTGTTATACCCAAGACCTAAGGCCCTACACCATGGTCTAGGACCAAGACCTAAGGTCCGTGGTCTAGGCTTTTAAGTTCTTATACCCAAGTCCGAAGGCCCTACACCAGGGTCTAGAACCAAGATCTAAGGTCCGTGGTCTAGGCTTTTTGGTTTCTTATACCCAAGTCCTAAGGCCCTACACCAGGGTCTAGAACCAAGACCTAAGGTCCGTGGTCTAGGCTTTTAGGTTCTTATACCCAAGACATAAGGCCCTACACCAGGGTCTAAAACCAAGATCTAAGGTCCGTGGTCTAGTCTTTTAGGTTCTTATACCCAAGTCCTAAGGCCCTACACCAGGGTCTAGAAAGAAAGATCTAAGGTCCGTGGTCCGGGCTTTTAGGTTCTTATACCCAAGTCATAAGGCCCTACACCAGGGTCTAAAACCAAGATATAAGGTCTGTGGTCCAGGCTTTTAGGTTCTTATACCCAAGTCCTAAGGCCCTACACCAGGGTCTAGAACCAAGATCTAAGTTCCGTGGTCTAGGCTTAGGGTTTTAAGCTCTGAGACCCAAGACTTAGGGCCATACACCACGGTCTAGGCTAATAAGCTCTTAGACCCAAGACCTAAGGCCATACACCCTGGTCTAGGCTTTTAAGCTCTTAAACCCAAGACCTAAGGCCTTGCACCGTTTTCTAGGCTTTTAAGTATTTAGACCCAAGGCCTAAGGCCCTACACCGTGGTCTAGTTTTTTAAGCTCTTAGACCCAAGACTTAGGGCCATACACCACGGTCTAGGCTTTTAAGCTCTTAGACCCAAGACCTAAGGCCATACACCCTGGTCTTGGCTTTTAGGTTCTTATACCCAAGACCTAAGGCCCTACACCCTGGTCTAGGCCTTTAAGTACTTAGACCCAAGACCTAAGGCCATACACCCTGGTCTAGGCTTTTAGGTTCTTATACCCAAGACCTAAGGCCATACACCCTGGTCTAGGCTTTTAAGTACTTAGACCCAAGACATAAGGCCATAAAGTAAAGACCTGAAAACTTACAAGGGAGTCGCGATTCACGACCCCTGAACAGACACTGTGGACCCAAGACGTAAGGCCTTACACCGTGGTCTAGGCTTTTAAGCTCTTATACCCAAGACCTAAGGCCATAAACCCTGGTCTATGCTTTTAAGCTCTTAGACTCAAGACCCAAGGGCATACACACTATTCTAGGCTTTAAGTACTTAGGCCAAGACCTAAAGTCATAAACCGTTTGCTAGGCTTTTAAGCACTTAAACTCAATGCCTAAGGCGGTCCGCATGGGCTAGACTTAAGACCTAAGGCCATAAACCATTTTCTAGGCTTTTAAGCTCTCAGACTCAAGACCTAAGGCCATACACCGTGGTCTAGGCTTTAAAGTACTTAGACCCAAGACCTAAGGCCATACACCGTGGTCTAGGCTTTTAAGTACTTATACCCAAGACCTACGGCCATACACCATAGTCTAGGCTTTTAGGTTCTTAGACCCAAGACCTAAGGCCCTACACCGTGGGCTAGGCTTTAAAGCTCTTAGACCCAAGACCTAAAACCATAGGGTCAAGACTTGAAATCTTACAAGTTAATCGCAATTCACGATCCCCGAACAGACACCGTGGTCTAGACCCAATACTTAAGGCCCTACACCTAGACCCAAGATCTAAGGTCCTTCACCATGATCTAGACCCTAAGAGCAAAGGCCTTACACCATGTTCTAGTACTCGGCATAAACCGTTTGCAGTTGTGGTTGTTTCATCTATTTCTAGAGGTAAGTCGGCCTCTAAGTTCTTAGACCCTAAGACCGAAGGCCTTATACCACGGTCTAGTACTCGGCATAAGCCATGTGCAGTTGTGGTTGTTTCATCTATAGCTAGAGGAAAGTCGGCTTCTAAGTTCTTAGACCCTAAGACCAAAGGCCTTATACCACGGTCTAGTACTCGGCATAAGCCATGTGCAGTTGTGGTTGTTTCATCTATAGCTAGAGGAAAGTCGGCCTCTAGGTTCTTAGACCCTAA
This sequence comes from Neoaliturus tenellus, assembly GCA_030545055.2. Taxonomy (NCBI): domain Eukaryota; kingdom Metazoa; phylum Arthropoda; class Insecta; order Hemiptera; family Cicadellidae; genus Neoaliturus; species Neoaliturus tenellus. The sequence continues at coordinate 239,919,797 of CM061531.1, read as the reverse complement.
GACCAAAGGCCTTACATCATGGTCTAGTATTCCTCTTAAGCCGTGTGCAGTGGTTAATTTGTCTATACTTAGAAGAAAGTTGACCTTTAAGTTCTTAGACCCTAGACCTAAGACCCTACACCCATGGACTACAACCTGGACCTAAGGCCACATCCCGAGGTTTTGTACTCGTTTAAAACCGTGTGCAGTTGTGGTTGTTTCATCTATAGCTGGGCGAAGATTGGCCTTTAATAACTGTGTGCAGTTATTACTGTTTAGTCTCGAAAAAGAGAATGTTTATGCTTTTACACCATAACTTAGAACGAAAACCCATGGTCTTATTCCTAAAACCTAGGACCTTAGACCGATACCCTAGGACATAAGGGCTTAGACTTATTGCTTTAGATCTAGGGCAAAAGGAATTTAAATGAGGACCTAAGGCCTCATAATTTAGACCAACCCCAATCCCAAGCATTTAAGGCATTATACCATGGACCTGTAAGTATATGACCTTAAACTTTTGACCTAAGACCAAAAACATAACATAAGTCTTAAGCCCTAAGACCCTACCCCATGGGCTAGTACTGGTCCTACACCATGTGGGACCGTGTAAAATGGCGTGCATAAAGCCAATCACATGGATTATTTGAAAGCCCAGGGCACATGAACACCTGTGTTTGCTGTTGGGCGTTTTTATGATTTGCGCTTTTGGGCGTTCTGCAAACTCGTCGCGGAAATTACGATCGCAGACGTAAATTATTAAAAAACATCGTGTACACATCGATTTTGAAAAACGATCGTACACGTCGATTATTTTAAACAGCATCTGGGCATCGATTCTAAAAAACGTTCGCAGACGTTAATTAAAAAAAACATCGTCTACACATCGATTTTCAAAAACGATGTGTACACGTTAATTTTTAAAAACATCGTTTACACATCGATTTTAATAAACGTCGCGACGATTTTTAAAATCGATGTGTAAACGATGTTTTTAAAAATTAACCTGTACACATCGTTTTTGAAAATCGATCTGTAGACGATGTTTTTTAAAATTAACGTGTACACATCGTTTTTGAAAATCGATGTGTAGACGATGTTTTTTTTTAATTAACGTCTGCGAACGTTTTTTAGAATCGATGCCCAGATGCTGTTTAAAATAATCGACGTGTACGATCGTTTTTCAAAATCGATGTGTACACGATGTTTTTTAATAATTTACGTCTGCGATCGTAATTTCCGCGACGAGTTTGCAGAACGCCCAAAAGCGCAAATCATAAAAACGCCCAACAGCAAACACAGGTGTTCATGTGCCCTGGGCTTTCAAATAATCCATGTGATTGGCTTTATGCACGCCATTTTACACGGTCCCACATGGTGTAGGACCAGTACTAGCCCATGGGGTAGGGTCTTAGGGCTTAAGACTTATGTTATGTTTTTGGTCTTAGGTCAAAAGTTTAAGGTCATATACTTACAGGTCCATGGTATAATGCCTTAAATGCTTGGGATTGGGGTTGGTCTAAATTATGAGGCCTTAGGTCCTCATTTAAATTCATTTTGCCCTAGATCTAAAGCAATAAGTCTAAGCCCTTATGTCCTAGGGTATCGGTCTAAGGTCCTAGGTTTTAGGAATAAGACCATGGGTTTTCGTTCTAAGTTATGGTGTAAAAGCATAAACATTCTCTTTTTCGAGACTAAACAGTAATAACTGCACACAGTTATTAAAGGCCAATCTTCGCCCAGCTATAGATGAAACAACCACAACTGCACACGGTTTTAAACGAGTACAAAACCTCGGGATGTGGCCTTAGGTCCAGGTTGTAGTCCATGGGTGTAGGGTCCTAGGTCTAGGGTCTAAGAACTTAAAGGTCAACTTTCTTCTAAGTATAGACAAATTAACCACTGCACACGGCTTAAGAGGAATACTAGACCATGATGTAAGGCCTTTGGTCTTAGGGTCTAAGAACCTAGAGGCCGACTTTCCTCTAGCTATAGATGAAACAACCACAACTGCACATGGCTTATGCCGAGTACTAGACCGTGGTATAAGGCCTTTGGTCTTAGGGTCTAAGAACTTAGAAGCCGACTTTCCTCTAGCTATAGATGAAACAACCACAACTGCACATGGCTTATGCCGAGTACTAGACCGTGGTATAAGGCCTTCGGTCTTAGGGTCTAAGAACTTAGAGGCCGACTTACCTCTAGAAATAGATGAAACAACCACAACTGCAAACGGTTTATGCCGAGTACTAGAACATGGTGTAAGGCCTTTGCTCTTAGGGTCTAGATCATGGTGAAGGACCTTAGATCTTGGGTCTAGGTGTAGGGCCTTAAGTATTGGGTCTAGACCACGGTGTCTGTTCGGGGATCGTGAATTGCGATTAACTTGTAAGATTTCAAGTCTTGACCCTATGGTTTTAGGTCTTGGGTCTAAGAGCTTTAAAGCCTAGCCCACGGTGTAGGGCCTTAGGTCTTGGGTCTAAGAACCTAAAAGCCTAGACTATGGTGTATGGCCGTAGGTCTTGGGTATAAGTACTTAAAAGCCTAGACCACGGTGTATGGCCTTAGGTCTTGGGTCTAAGTACTTTAAAGCCTAGACCACGGTGTATGGCCTTAGGTCTTGAGTCTGAGAGCTTAAAAGCCTAGAAAATGGTTTATGGCCTTAGGTCTTAAGTCTAGCCCATGCGGACCGCCTTAGGCATTGAGTTTAAGTGCTTAAAAGCCTAGCAAACGGTTTATGACTTTAGGTCTTGGCCTAAGTACTTAAAGCCTAGAATAGTGTGTATGCCCTTGGGTCTTGAGTCTAAGAGCTTAAAAGCATAGACCAGGGTTTATGGCCTTAGGTCTTGGGTATAAGAGCTTAAAAGCCTAGACCACGGTGTAAGGCCTTACGTCTTGGGTCCACAGTGTCTGTTCAGGGGTCGTGAATCGCGACTCCCTTGTAAGTTTTCAGGTCTTTACTTTATGGCCTTATGTCTTGGGTCTAAGTACTTAAAAGCCTAGACCAGGGTGTATGGCCTTAGGTCTTGGGTATAAGAACCTAAAAGCCTAGACCAGGGTGTATGGCCTTAGGTCTTGGGTCTAAGTACTTAAAGGCCTAGACCAGGGTGTAGGGCCTTAGGTCTTGGGTATAAGAACCTAAAAGCCAAGACCAGGGTGTATGGCCTTAGGTCTTGGGTCTAAGAGCTTAAAAGCCTAGACCGTGGTGTATGGCCCTAAGTCTTGGGTCTAAGAGCTTAAAAAACTAGACCACGGTGTAGGGCCTTAGGCCTTGGGTCTAAATACTTAAAAGCCTAGAAAACGGTGCAAGGCCTTAGGTCTTGGGTTTAAGAGCTTAAAAGCCTAGACCAGGGTGTATGGCCTTAGGTCTTGGGTCTAAGAGCTTATTAGCCTAGACCGTGGTGTATGGCCCTAAGTCTTGGGTCTCAGAGCTTAAAACCCTAAGCCTAGACCACGGAACTTAGATCTTGGTTCTAGACCCTGGTGTAGGGCCTTAGGACTTGGGTATAAGAACCTAAAAGCCTGGACCACAGACCTTATATCTTGGTTTTAGACCCTGGTGTAGGGCCTTATGACTTGGGTATAAGAACCTAAAAGCCCGGACCACGGACCTTAGATCTTTCTTTCTAGACCCTGGTGTAGGGCCTTAGGACTTGGGTATAAGAACCTAAAAGACTAGACCACGGACCTTAGATCTTGGTTCTAGACCCTGGTGTAGGGCCTTATGTCTTGGGTATAAGAACCTAAAAGCCTAGACCACGGACCTTAGATCTTGGTTCTAGACCCTGGTGTAGGGCCTTAGGACTTGGGTATAAGAAACCAAAAAGCCTAGACCACGGACCTTAGATCTTGGTTCTAGACCCTGGTGTAGGGCCTTCGGACTTGGGTATAAGAACTTAAAAGCCTAGACCACGGACCTTAGGTCTTGGTCCTAGACCATGGTGTAGGGCCTTAGGTCTTGAGTCTGAGAGCTTAAAAGCCTAGAAAATGGTTTATGGCCTTAGGTCTTAAGTCTAGCCCATGCGGACCGCCTTAGGCATTGAGTTTAAGTGCTTAAAAGCCTAGCAAACGGTTTATGACTTTAGGTCTTGGCCTAAGTACTTAAAGCCTAGTATAGTGTGTATGCCCTTGGGTCTTGAGTCTAAGAGCTTAAAAGCATAGACCAGGGTTTATGGCCTTAGGTCTTGGGTATAAGAGCTTAAAAGCCTAGACCACGGTGTAAGGCCTTACGTCTTGGGTCCACAGTGTCTGTTCAGGGGTCGTGAATCGCGACTCCCTTGTAAGTTTTCAGGTCTTTACTTTATGGCCTTATGTCTTGGGTCTAAGTACTTAAAAGCCTAGACCAGGGTGTATGGCCTTAGGTCTTGGGTATAAGAACCTAAAAGCCTAGACCAGGGTGTATGGCCTTAGGTCTTGAGTCTAAGTACTTAAAGGCCTAGACCAGGGTGTAGGGCCTTAGGTCTTGGGTATAAGAACCTAAAAGCCAAGACCAGGGTGTATGGCCTTAGGTCTTGGGTCTAAGAGCTTAAAAGCCTAGACCGTGGTGTATGGCCCTAAGTCTTGGGTCTAAGAGCTTAAAAAACTAGACCACGGTGTAGGGCCTTAGGCCTTGGGTCTAAATACTTAAAAGCCTAGAAAACGGTGCAAGGCCTTAGGTCTTGGGTTTAAGAGCTTAAAAGCCTAGACCAGGGTGTATGGCCTTAGGTCTTGGGTCTAAGAGCTTATTAGCCTAGACCGTGGTGTATGGCCCTAAGTCTTGGGTCTCAGAGCTTAAAACCCTAAGCCTAGACCACGGAACTTAGATCTTGGTTCTAGACCCTGGTGTAGGGCCTTAGGACTTGGGTATAAGAACCTAAAAGCCTGGACCACAGACCTTATATCTTGGTTTTAGACCCTGGTGTAGGGCCTTATGACTTGGGTATAAGAACCTAAAAGCCCGGACCACGGACCTTAGATCTTTCTTTCTAGACCCTGGTGTAGGGCCTTAGGACTTGGGTATAAGAACCTAAAAGACTAGACCACGGACCTTAGATCTTGGTTTTAGACCCTGGTGTAGGGCCTTATGTCTTGGGTATAAGAACCTAAAAGCCTAGACCACGGACCTTAGATCTTGGTTCTAGACCCTGGTGTAGGGCCTTAGGACTTGGGTATAAGAAACCAAAAAGCCTAGACCACGGACCTTAGATCTTGGTTCTAGACCCTGGTGTAGGGCCTTCGGACTTGGGTATAAGAACTTAAAAGCCTAGACCACGGACCTTAGGTCTTGGTCCTAGACCATGGTGTAGGGCCTTAGGTCTTGGGTATAACAACCTAAAAGCCTAGACCACGGACCTTAGATCTTGGTTCTAGACCCTGGTGTAGGGCCTTAGGACTTGGGTATAAGAAACCTAAAAGCCTAGACCACGGACCTTAGATCTTGGTTCTAGACCCTGGTGTAGGGCCTTAGGACTTGGGTATAAGAACCTAAAAGCCTAGACCACGGACCTTAGATCTCGATTCTAGACCCTGGTGTAGGGCCTTAGGACTTGTGTATAAGAACCTAAAAGCCTAGACCACGGACCTTGAATCTTGGTTCTAGACCCTGGTGTAGGGCCTTAGGACTTGGGTATAAGAACCTTCTAGACCACGGATCTTTGGTCTTGTTTCTAGACCACAGTGTCTGTTCAGGGGGGTCGTGAATCGCGACCCTCTTTGTAAGTTTTCAGGTCTTAGCTCTACGGCCTTAGGTCTTGGGTCTAAGAACTTAAAAGCCTAGACCATGGTGTATATCCTTAGGTGTTGGTTCTATCCCATGCGGTAGGGCCTTAGGCCTGGCCACATTTAAAACGAGTATTAGAACACGGTGCATGGTCTTAGGTCTTGGGTCAAAGAATCTAAAGGCCTAGTCCACGGGCCGTATTTTGGGTCTAAGAACCTAAAAGCCTAGACCACGGATCTTAGGGCTTGGGTCTAAGAACCTAAAGGCCTAGTCCACAGGCCTTAGGTCTAGGGTCTAGACAATGTAAGGCTTTATGCCTGGGGCCTAAGACCTAGATCACAGGCCTTACGTTTAGGGTCTAGACTATGATGTAGGGCCTTGGGTCTAAGAACCTAAAGGCCTAGACCACGGGCCTTAGATCTTGGGGCTAAGAACCTAAAGGCCTAGACCTCAGGCCTTAGATCTTGGGGCTAAGAACCTAAAAGCCTAGACCGCGGGCCTTAGATCTTGGGGCTAAGAACCTAAAAGCCTAGACCGCGGGCCTTAGATCTTGGGTCTAGACCATGGTGTAGAGCCTTAGGTCTTGGGTCTAATAGCTTAAAAGCCTAGACCATGGTGTAAGGCCATAGGTCTAGACCACAGTGTTCCGTTCAGGAGGGGTCGTAAATCGCGACTCCCTTGTAAGTTTTCAGGTCTTAACTCTATGACCTCGGTCTTGGGTCTAAAAACCTTAAAGCCTAGATCCCGGTGTATAGCCTTAGGTCTTGGGTCAAGTCCATGCGGTAGGGCCTTAGGAGTTGGGTAAGATGGATCGAGGTTGGTCTTCAAATACTCCAATCTGAATCTGATAACCATTTCCGATCATGATTTCATAATCAAAGAAAAACGACCTCGTTGCCTAATGTTTGCTCAATTCATGGGGGCTGTGAATCGCGGCCCCTTGTAGATTTTTAGGTCTTAAGTCTAAGGCCTTGGGTCTTAGGAATTAGATCTTAGGTTTAAGGAATTAGTCTAGACTAAGGTGTTTGGAGTTTGGACTCAGGTGCAATGTAAGGCCTTAGGTTTGGATCTTAGGTCTAATTAGTTCAGGTTTTAGTTCTAGGCTAATGGCTCATAGGTCACAGCCTCAGCTGCTAGGTCTTAGGTCTTAAGTCTAAGGCCTCCTGGTCCTTTTCACAGGTCAAAGCCTTAGCTGCTAGGTTTTAGGGCTTTGGACTCAGGTGGAAGGTCTTAGGCTTACATCTTAGTCCCAACACATTAGGTCTAGGGTGTTGTCTAATAGGCCTTATTCACAGGTCAAATCCATAGCTGATAGGTTGTAGGGCTTTGGACTCGGGTGTAAGGCCTTAGGTTTAGATCATAGGTCCAACACATTAGGTCTAGGCTGTTGGCTTATAGGCTCTATTCACAGGTCGAATCGTTAGCTGCTAGGTTTTAGGGCTTTGAACTCAGGTGCAAGGATTTGGGTTTATATCTTAGTCCCAACACATTAGGTTTAGGCTGTTGGCTAATAGGCACTATTCACAGGTCAAATCCATAGCTGCTAGGTTTTAGAACCTAAGTCTAAGGCCTTGGGTCTATGGAATTAGATCGTTGGTCTAAGGATTTAATTTGATCCAATTCAATTGGTCTTAGGAGCCATGTGTAAGGCCTTAGATATAAAACTTAGGTCCAACACATTACGTCTAAGCTGGTGGCTATAGGTGATATTCACAGGTCAAAGCCTTAGCTGCTAGGTTTTGGGGCTTTGCACTTACATGTAAGGCCTTAGGTTTAGATCTTAGGTGCAACACATTAGGTCTAAGCTGGTGGCTAATAGGCCCAATCACAGGTCATAGCCTTAGCTGCTAGGTTTTGGGGCTTTGCACTTACGTGTAAGGCCTTAGGTTTAGATCTTAGGTGCAACACATTAGGTGTACGCTGGTGGCTAATAGGCCCTTTTCGCAGGCCATAGCCTTGGCTGCTAGGTTTTGGGGCTTTGCACTTACGTGTAAGGCCTTAGGTTTAGATCTTAGGTGCAACACATTAGGTCTAAACTGGTGGCTAATAGGCCATATTCACAGGCCATAGCCTTGGCTGCCAGGTTTTGGGGCTTTGCACTTACGTGTAAGGCCTTAGGTTTAGATCTTAGGTGCAACACATTAGGTCTAAGCTGTTGGCTAATAGGCCCAATTACAGGATATAGCCTTAGCTGCTGGGTTTTATGGTTTTGGACTCGGGTGTAAGGAGTTAGTCTAAGATCTTAGGTCCAACTCATAAGGTCTAAGCTAATGGCTAATAGGTCCTATTCACAGGTCAAAGCCTTAGATGATAGGTTTTAGGGCTTTGGATTTAGGTATAAGGCCTTAGGTTAAATTTTATGTCCAACACATAAGGCCTAAGCTGGTGTATAATAGGCCCTATTCACAAGGCAAAGCCTTAGCTGCTAGGTTTTAGGGCTTTGGACTCAGGTGTAAGGCCTTAGGTTTAGATCTTAGGCTCAACACATTAGGTCTAAGGTAAAGGCTAATAGGTCCTATTCACAGGCCAAAGCCTTAGCTGCTAGGTTTTAGGACCTAAGTCTAAGGCCTTGGGTCTATGGAATTAGATCGTTGGTCTAAGGATTTAATCTGGTCTAAGGCATTTGGTCTTAAGTACCAGGTGTAAGCCCTTAGGTTTACATCTTAGGTCCAACACATAGGTCTAGGCTGTTGGCTAAATGGTCCTGTTCACAGGTCCAAACCTTAGCTGCTAGGTTTTAGGGCTTTGGACCCAGGTGTAAGGCCTTAGGTTTACATCTTAGTCCCAACACATTAGGTCCAGGCTGTTGGCTAATAGGTCCTATTCACAGGTCAAAGCCTGGTAGGTTATAGGGCTTTCTACTCAGGTGTAATGCCTTAGGTTTAGACCTTAGGTCCATCACATTAGGTCTAAGCTGGTGGCTAATAGGCTCTATTCACAGGTCAAAGCCTTAGCTGCTAGGTTATAGGGCTTTCTACTCAGGAGTAATGCCTTAGGCTTAGACCATAGGTCCAACACATTAGGTCTAAGCTGGTGGCTAATAGGCTCTATTCACAGGTCAAAGCCTCAGCTGCTAGGTGTTAGGGCTTTGCAGGACCATTTAAATACAATAGTCCCCGGACCATTAAAATACAACAATCCCCACAACGGACTATTTACTTAGGTGTACCACATTAGGTCTAAGCTCTTAGCTAATAGGCCCTATTCACAGGTCAAAGCCTTAGCTGCTTCGTTTTAGGGCTCTCTACTCAGGTGTAATGCCTTAGGCTTAGACCTTAGGTCCAACACATTAGGTCTAAGCTGGTGGCTAATAGGCTCTATTCACAGGTCAAAGCCTTAGCTGCTAGGTATTAGGGCTTTGCAGGACCATTTAAATACAATAGTCCCTGGACCATTAAAATACAACAATCTCCACGACGGACTATTTAAATTCAACAGTCCTTGCACAGGACTAGTCCTCATGCGGGACCATCAGAATATAAAATTCCCCATGCGGGACTAGTCCCCACACACAGGACCATCTAAATACGATAGCAGGCGGGACTAGTCCTTGTGTAGGACCATTTAAATACAATCGCATGCGGGACTAGTCCTTGCACGGGACTCTCTAAAGACAATAGTCCTTTACACGGGACTAGTCCTTACGTAGGACTGTTAGGAAATTCGTAAGCCTCATGGCGCAGTCACCCTCCTCTATCAGGTTTTTATGCCTCGGAATTCCTGAAAAGTGCTGTAAAATTGCCAAAAAGTAGGCAAAAATCACAGAAAACCGGTTAAAAATGGGTCTGCGGGTCTAGGACTGTTATGAAATTCATATCTCCTTATGGCGCAATCACCCTCCTCTATCAATTTTTTGTGCCCGGAATTCCTGAAAAGTGCTGTAAAATTGCCAAAATGTAGGCAAAAAATCACTGAAAACCGGTCAAAAATTGGTCTGCAGGACTGTTAGGAAATTCATGCTTCTCATACTTCCTCATGGCGCAGGAGCAACATATCTATACTACTAAGCCTTGTACAGACACCGTTCACAAGTCTGCTCCAAATAATCTTCGGGACGATGACGAATCCAAGCAACTTCACTTCAGTCAAGATGTCAAACTCAGCACGGATGGGACTACACAAGATTTCATAGATATAAACAAACAAAACATCTGGATTGCTAACCTGAGATGGTGAAATAGAGCTAAAAACAAGAAGATTTTCCTTCACCACTAACCGCCACCGCCACGCCGACTTGTGTCAGCTGGCATCGTCATCATAGGTGTGTTGTGTCTGGTTTGTTTACATTCTTTTATTTCAGCGGAAAACGATATGATTGGCGGATCCACTGCATTCTAGTTTGATTACCTTCTTGTACTTACCGAATTAACCGCGATTAACCCTAATTAGTGGTAGGGGTAGTGGCTCTATTTTGCAGCATCATGTTAGCGATCCAGATGTTTTGTTTGTATCTATGAAGTCGCCTCGTTTTTAGTAACATTTCACCATTGACTATGGATACTATAAGATCCATAGTCAATAATTCTGCTCTCTTATTTAGCGATCCAGTCGTCCTTATTTATATGTATATATACTCTTGCTAGACATACGGTTGCTCTACTACTGCTTCTTGCTGACCGAACAAAATTAAATAGACAAAAATAAATAAAATCAAAATCATCAAATTTTTCAAATCATGGCTGACACTGCGGGTAATTGGTGTCTCATCGAGAGTGATCCCGGCATTTTCACTGAATTAATCAAAGAATTCGGTAAGACTCATTTTAATATTTATTAATAAATATTGCTAAACATTACCGTTTTATTAAAATAGCCCAAGATATTCGTCTTACTTACAGTTATTGATTTACGTCAATATAAACATAACCTCTCAGAAGATCTCATTGAGAATGTTTTGTCATCTAAGTTATTTAACCCTAGATTCATACACTAGGATTTCTAGGAACACCATTCATACAATTTAGTGATTTACAATTGGGTGAGTCGGTGGCGTAGTGGTTAGCGCGCCGGACTTCGGGACCATGGCAGCGATGTCGTGGGTTCGAATCCGCGTTCTGCCAGTGAACTTTTATCAGTACCTTTCACCTTGTACTGTAGCGGCTCACCCCCTTACTTTGTCTAATACGATCCACGCACAGATCAATAGTCTATGTGGACGGGGCAAAGTAAGGCAAAAAGAGGTCCGCCAACCTCTTTTCACAAAAAAAAAAAAAAAAAAAAATTCGTTTACCACATTACAATAAGTAAAAAAAAAAAAATTACAAAAAAAAACCATTGCAGTGAAATTATTTCATGATACATTTAAGGAATTGTGAAAATGGGTACATGACTGTTGCATACATAGGCCTAATATGTAATTAAGCTCATTAGTCCAATCTAAGCACATTATGTGCACACATTCCCATGGGTCTCGATCCACACATATGGCAGCCACAGTTGTGGCACACAAAGCGAGTCATCCTTCGTTAAGACAATTAACGAAAGGCACAAATGTTTATTGTAGCATAACCTTGGTTTAGGTCTGCATCGTTTCCCTTTTAAGCACAAAAATTTCTTCTATCGTCACTTTTAGGTGTAGTGTTAAAGTTGGGACTCTGAGCGTTGTCCCAAGTACTGGTTTTGTTACATCTTCTGTGATTCTCTTTGCAAAATCTGTCTGGGAAAGACACCTCTGCATCCATACCATACTCCCTGACTGGGGGCCCGAAGGGGCTGGTCCCTGACACCACTCTGGCAAAACCCATCAACGGCAGTGCAAGCACACATCGGCCCCCGCAACACCACGAGGACACTCCCAGGGCTCACCAGGTGGCCCCGGTCGTGAAGAAGAAATTAGGAAGAAAAGATACCCAGACGGGATCGAAGCAAACAAAAGGCGAGCAAGATTAGCTCATAAAAGAATAAAGATGGGTCTAAGGGGTTGCCATGTGTTCAGTGTGCCACGAATGGCTCTTATAGTCCTGTTTAACTGGATGTCGATCTCTCTGACATGCACTTTGGAAGTGATGGACCTGGAAGAAGTTCATCAGAAAATTGGACCAATTTTTTACTATGCCATGACAAGAAAAGTGCATATTTGAAATCAGCAATAGCTACTATGGCAATAAAACTTAGGCGAATAGACTTTGCTATTGACAAGAGTCCTGGCGTATGACCCATTGGAACAGGAGAATGCCTTAGACATTTTCTGGCCAAATGCATGTTAGGCCTAACTGCTTTTGGAGAAGATGCCAAATTAGCCCTTGGTACTGATCAGCTTTGTGGAGGTCTCAAATCAGGCATAGAAGGTATGTATATGTATATTGTATGGCTAATTTAGCCAGCCACCAGGTTTTAGAATAAGAAAATAAATTCTGCGGTTTAGAGCACCTGAGTCAGTATGTGTAACAAAAACACTAAAACCAAAAGTAGATCTCTCTTTATAGAGCTAACACAGCCTAAATTTTTTAATTGGCCCTGGAAAGGGCCATTTGTATTTTGTCTGGCAGCTGGCATAGCTGAGAGATCACGTGCGCGATAGTTCAGCTGCCAAAGTTGTTGCTTGTTTAGCACCACCCGGGGAGTACGTGCAGCTTTAATGGAATGCTGCGGACGCGAACAACATCACCCCCCACATAGAAGGTGCAATACACTTTATGTGAAAGTCATTTAATGGAAACTATAATAAAAACAATGAATGGTGCATGCTGTTAGTTGACTCTTATAAGCACTAAAATAGAAAAGTGCACCCGTGGTATGTAAACCGCAGACGATTTTTCATGTCAAGGACGCTTTGATGATGTAATGAACTGGTGGCCGAAACTTTCTGAGAGTGGTTCAAAATGTGGATATTTCCCTAAAGTAAACAAAACAAAATTAATTGGGGATCACAATGAAGACCTTTCTAAACAACCACTAAATAAAGTAACGGGAATGAAAATTGTTTAAAGGTACGGTACAAATTTTTTAGGCGGATATATTGGCTGTGAAATGGAAAAAGCAAAATATGCCATGGAAAAATAAATATTTGGACACAACATTTGTAAACAAAAATATTTATAAACAAAATAGCGGAAATTGCACAGAAACACCCTCAATCAGCACATTGTGTTCCAACAAAGTCCCTTCAAGCTGAATGGACTTTTTCAGAGGGTAGTTGATGTTCAATTAGCTACATGTTTGAACCAATCCAGCAGGCAATTAGATCTTCCCTTTTTCCCAATATATTTGGGGCTGAAATCACCCCACTGAACATGATTTGTGTAAAGTTCGGACTGAATACATTGTCACTCTCCAGGCCTAACTTAACTTACTTTAGTTCATATAGGCCTAGCCGAGACCCTGTTGACATGTTTCTATTTTCACTGCTAAAGAAACAATAGGCTAAGTTAAGTTACTTTTACTTGTTTAATAATTATTATACTGACTTTTATTATGTTTTCAGGATGTAAAGGAGTACAGGTTGAAGAACTTTGGAGTTTAGATGCAGAACAGTTTAAAAACTTGGAGTAAGTAGGCTAAAGTTTTTAATTTTCAGTGAACCTTCAGTTTTTGTATCACTCTTATATTATGCAAAATTTCTAATATTTTTACTTTATTCCTTGGGATCGAATGGGAAGTAATCTTATTTTAAGTTTGTAAGACTTAGCCTTTGCCTCTGTCTCTCGATTTAGAATACCATAAAATGTGATTTATCCTACACATAAGCTCGAATACAATAATGCAAACAGCTGTTTCAATTTAGTTCCACAAGGTTGACCATCCCCTCATGAATCATAGTAGGAATCAATCATGAATAGTGCTACAGCCGTTCACACGATACGACTTTACACCGTGCGCCGTGGACTGGGTCTGGACTGGGCGTGGATTGGGGCGCCGTGTGGGTTGAATTACATTGAAGTATATGGATGTGTTCACACATAACGACGCACATCGAATACGGCGCTGTGCCGTCCTCGGCGGTCGCTACAGCGGCCGTGAACGGTGCGAAAATTGAGACTACGACACTTTGACTACACATTCACGACCATTTCAATTCAGTCAGATGTTGAATCTGACATTAGCGCCAGTGTTGCTACTTCAGCTTGTTCACTCAGCTTGCATTATATTAACATAAATTAATATCTTATAGAAAAGTGAATGTTAGATTATTTTCACTAAAGAGGGGTCTAAAGGGCCTCTTTCAGAACGTCATACAGTGCTTCACCAGCTCGCATTTTAGACCATTATTTTTATTTTTATTGTATTTTATTTTTGGGTGTTTCTACGCCAGTGGCATTTTTTAATGTTTTGATTGGGAACGGTCCAAACCCCAGTCTTGTTACTATCTAACATCTAACCAGTTGTTAGAAAGCACCATTAATTAATAGCCATATGACAAATGGCAACTGGGTCCGGAATCGAACCTTTAAAAAGCTTCTAACTTTTCTCAGGATCGAACCGGCAACTTTTGGGTTCAAAGGCAAGCACTTTAACGACTAGCTACACAGACAGTTTTTCTATGAAAAGTAAGAGAGGTTTTAAATATAAGACTGGCTGTTTGATTCGCTTTTGGATTTTTTATATTTGGAATCCATATTAGCTACGATAGTCTAAAGTTGTTTAATTTTAAACCATTATAGCGAATTATGGATTCAAAATATAGGAAAATCCAAAAGCGAATCAAATAGCCCAAGCAAGTCTTTATTTCATTTAAATCTTCTCTCAGTTTTATCGCACATTAAAGACAAAATATTCGAGCAGACGAAGCACTACATGACTTTCTGAGAGGAGTCTTTTCACCCCTTCATAAAACAATCTTAAAAATATAGCTAAACAACTTACAATTAAAAATAAATAAATAAACTCTATAACAATTGATGAATTTATAGACTCTCCTCACAAATCATCGCAACTCATTTAGGTATTAATTACTATAAACGCAGTCTTTATTTAATGGTGGGATTGTAATCAAAGCCCTTTACTGCTTTGACTACGATAAGAGATTAAACTTACAACTGTTTTAACGACGGCCGACACGGTGCCGGCGTGGGCTGTATAGTCCACACGGCACTAGCCGTGATGTCCACGGCTGTGGCCAAGGAATGCACGGCACTGTGCCGTCCACGGCGGACGGCAAAAAGTCGTATCGTGTGAACGCAGCCTAATTGAGGGCCAGGGCACTCAGTTACATTGTATAATAACAATTGTTTAGTTAATAAAACAATTTTAGTAAGTTATCCTTAATCAAAGAATTAAATTCAATTTAAAAATTTGATAGGGAGGAGGAAATTATACTAAAATATTAGGTTAGGAAACAAAAATGAGGTTAAGAATTGTTTGCTTTTTACTTTCATTCTTCTTAAAGGTAGGTTTACACGTGAGAGTTTTTCACTCTCGGAGAGTAGCTAGTTACTCTCATAAAAATCTCAGACAGTTGTTGATAGTACTCGCAGAAAACTGTCTGGGACAATCTTGGAAAATTTGCTGGTTGTGTAAACACCTCTGCGAGTACGTGCTGAGAGTACGAAACTCTCTGAGAGTGAAAAACTCTCACGTGTAAACGTAGCTTAAGAAGCAGACAACTGTTCAAGACTCAAATGGAACTTAATTGTTGTTATGTATTGACATAATTGAATGTTATGTACAAAATTAAATAATTTTATTGTTAAACTACTAAATAAATTGTATTTTAATAATATGTTTTGTGTAATAACTTTTAACTTCTTTTTGTACCCTTCGTATTATCCGAGTTTTCAGGTATTGTTGGTAGCCCAGTTCTGTTTAGCTAGCATAATCAGACTTCTACTATGACTCTAAAGATGAGTTTGAAACATTTAAAACTGAAGTCAAATATTTCATCGAAGTTATTGTATTGTACCTATTGAAATATACACAAGATAAATTACATAGTAGACTTATGCACTAGGCCACTCTTTATTGTAATTTTTGCAGAAATGTGCAATATTTTTTATTAATAACGTTTTAGGATGAAATAGTGATTAGGATGAAATATAAATTAGTGTTTGAGCAAAGTTGTAATGTTCAATCACCAGTTGTATATAATATTTGTCGTGACCCATTATTAAGAAACATTTGTTATTGCTCTCCTTTCCAGGCCTATCCATGGGTTAATATTCCTCTTCAAGTGGGTTCCAGATGATGAACCGCCAGGCTCTGTTGTAAGGGACAACAGACTGGAGAAAATCTTTTTTGCCAAGCAGGTAGTATTAAATTGATTTTTTCCCATATAATAGAAACATTATATATTTTCATCAGAAAAATATGCCAATGGGCTACTCTTATTTCCGCTGAGTTTACATAACTAATAATTCTTTTAAGGAACATGCAGTTTCTCTGTAGTTCATTCAAACTAATATGGTGGATGGCCAGTTTGAATATTAAATAAAAAATTAGGATGAAATGGAGTTGGCAATGAGTTATCGTTTTCGTCATTAGTGCAACCAATTATGGTTATATTATAATTAGGGGTGTGCGAATATTGATTTTTGAGTTTTGAATCAAATAGAATAATTATTTACTGCTCTGAATATAGAATAATTTTGAATAGTTAAAATTTGTTTTTTATAATAGGGCCTAATAATTTCTATTGAATAAAGGCATCATTGATGTATCACAGTATAATTACTTATACATACTAATTTATAACTATCTAATAAAACAAAAGAGTGCCTTATATCATCTGGGTCTAGAGAGAAATCTACTTAAGCCTATTTATTTAAAAGATTATTTTTTTAGTTAAGAAACCAGCTTATCAGTTTGGATGAAGCGGATTTCTAATGTCACAGACTTTGATGAATGAAAGTGCACCGTACTGTTATATACTCTATAAGAACAAAACTGTTGTTGTCCACTTTTTGTAATATATCAAAGACAATGGAATACCAAGTCTTAGTTTTCTTTTATCAGCTGATTGTTGTCCGGTTTGGTGCAGGTGATCAACAACGCTTGCGCTACTCAAGCCATACTGAGCATCCTCCTCAACTGCAAGCACCCTGATGTCACACTGGGTCCCACACTCGCCGAGTTTAAGGAGTTCTCTCAATCTTTCGATGCCAATATGAAAGGGCTTGCTCTTAGTAACTCTCAGATCATTAGATCTGTTCACAACTCTTTTGCAAGGTATGATTAAACTGTTTTGCACATTATAATTTACAACAAAAAGAAATCCAGTAGAAGCCCCCTAGTCCGGCCTCGGATGGTTCGGTTGCCGTATATCACTATATCATATATCACTAAAATATATCAGTTCAGTTGACCTTTTCTGGACTATCCGTTATTGGATGTCTTCTAAAACATTGTGTATGTGTTCTATATTTATCTTTATCTATTTTTTTGGTGATTCGTGGCCCGATGTAACACTGAAGTTAGGTCACTAGTCGGATTACGTCGCTACTACGGTCCCATTTATAAATTAGGTCCTTTGTTGACAGAAGACAAGTAGGTCTAATATTGTCCATTAAACGCAGTTTGATTGCTAGCGACCGCTTGTCCGTTGTCCAATCGTCATTTCAGCATTATTGTAATATCTGAGCAAGCAAATCATGATTGTTACAAAGTCGACATCCAGTATTGATTGGGCAAGTATGAGTTCCTCCTTCATTTTTAAATTCACCCTAATAGTTCATTGTTGGAATACACATATAATACAGGTCTCTATTTAATCTGTTTGATAAACCGCTGGTTAATCCGGCTATTTTCAAATCCGGCCGGAGGTCCGGTCCTGAGGTGGTCGGATTTGAGGGTTTCTACTGTAGAGAGAACTGATTGATTGAAAATATGTGATACAGCACTGTTATTTATATAGTCCTAGCTATTTGTAACAAGGTGTTCCTGTAAACTGTATAGTTTGCAAAATTCTTTAGCTTAACCCTTTAACCGCCAAGCAGATATTGGGTGTAAGCATCACACCAGCCACTTAGCACATGTGCTCACGGTGTGCTATATTCTTTCCAGACATGTAAAAAGAAGTGATACAAGTTTGAACTTCTTGAAACATTTCCTTCATACATTAAAAAATATTAAAAAATATCCAACATTGCGATTTTTACTTTTTCCAGCTAAATATTATGATTTCTTTTTCCACCTTCCTGATGCATATTTTCTTAATCTTTTTATGTAGAATGAGAGACAATTTACTGACAATTACTTTTGGATGATTTCCAATGTGGTCCCCCATTAAAAGCTTGGCGCACTCATGTCACATGATGTGGATCCATACTACATGCACTAAACAGGCGCGTTGCAGGGGCGTTGCTAGAAAAATTTCTTTTTTTTGTGGGGGGAGCCTAAAATTTCTTAACTCAGTTATGGGCTTTTCCAACTCCATAAAATAGGCTATTTTGGTAAAACCTTATTTCATAATTTTGAACGTTGTTAATGTAATATATTATAGATGTAATATATTATACAGAGTGTTTCCGAACAACCGGGAATATATTTTGTGTATTTTTTCCTTAGGTCAAGACAATAAAAAAACATCATATAAACATATGTCCTAAAGCGTTGTCAACAACTGGATGTCCGATCACGGTCTCTCGCTTGCTCTTAGTAAGACGGAGATCGTGATTCTCACGAAGAAGAGGATCGACACCGTTGTCCCGTTTCGAGTGGGAAGGGAGGTGGTCACATCAACTCGTGCCGCCAAATACCTTGGGGTTATGGTGGACACCAAGTTAAGCTGGAGGGATCAGATCTTCCGTACGGCGGACAAGGCCGCTAAGGTAGTTACTCACCTTAGTAGGCTGATGGCCAATGTCAGGGGTCCCCGATCCAGCAGAAGACGTCTGTTGATGTCCGCGGCCCAGTCCGTGCTCCTTTACGGGGCAGAGGTGTGGGCAGGCGCTCTAGATAAGGAGTGCTACAGGTTGCGACTCGCCCGGGTTCAGCGTCAAGCTGCGCTCCGGGTGTGTTCCGCCTACCGGACAGTGTCCGAGCCTGCCGTCCTGGTGGTCGCCGGAGTCATCCCTGTCAAGCTCTTGGCAGGGGAGAGGAAAGCGATTTATCAGAGACGTGGCGAGATCGGCAAGGACACGGCAAGAACAGAAGAGCGCTCCCGAACCTTCCAGCAGTGGCAACACAGCTGGGAGCACGACACCCGAGGACGATGGACTGCGCGACTTATCAAGCAGGTCCAACCATGGGTGGAACGGCGGCATGGGGAGGTGGACTACTACCTGACCCAATTTTTGACAGGTCACGGCTATTTTCGATCGTACCTGAACGGGATGGGAAAGACCGGTTCACCGGACTGCATTTATTGCCCGGGTGTTCCCGACGATGCGGAACACACATTCTTCCGCTGTCCCCGTTGGGAAGGGCCCCGCCTGGAGGCCACACAAATATTTGGTGCATTTTCGGTGGACTCGGTCTGCCAAAAGATTTTGGAGGATGAGGGCAACTGGGATTGTTTGTCACAGTTCGTCCGGGGCATCCTCCTGGAAAAGAAAACCGATCTGGACCGCGAAGTGGCCCAGATCCCTTGATAGAGCGGCTGGATAAGGAGCGAGCCCGACGGGCGTAAGCCAAATTTAGGCCTAGCCTGACATAATGTGATAAACAATTCCAGGTTAGATTCCTAAAGAGTAGAGGAAGTTTTTTAGTGGGTAAACCCGTTTTTTAGGGGAGCCCCACACTACAGGCTGGCCACCTGTGTGCGTAATGCATTTTTCCGCCTCTCCCTCAAAAAAAAAAAAAAAAAAAAAAAAAAAAATTATACAGAGTGTTTCCGAACAACCGGGAATATATTTTGTGTATTTTTTCCTTAGGTCAAGACAATAAAAAAACATCATATACACATATGTCCTAAAGCGTTAAGCCGCTAGCCGCCATTTTGTTTTTCACGCATATGGCCTCCCATATAGATGAACCAGCCCTTTGTCAACACCATTAGACATAATGTTTAGGATTTAGACAAAGTGTGACGTATTATTTATTTTACAGGCAAACTTTGTTTGAGTTTGATAACAAGAATGTGAACAAGGATGAAGATGTGTTCCACTTTGTTGGTTACATCCCAATTGATGGGCGGCTGTATGAGCTGGATGGCTTGAAGGAAGGTCCTATTGATCTAGGAGCGATCCCAGCAGAAACAAGCTGGCTGGACGTTGTCAGACCAATCATCGAGAAAAGGATACAGAAGTGAGCATTTTTTAAATATGCCTAGTGTCCAAAATACTTATTGTGAAAAAATATTTTAGTATAAATCTGAATTTGAAATATATTTCAAACAATTATAAAATCATGTCATACTTCGGTCTATTTCATTACATTATACTTCTCTATTATTTTAATCTTGTCCCTTACTTATTTAGTCATTGGTTGACGATTAAAAAGTGGAACATAAATATTAATATTCTATGTACAGAACCTGTATTATACAAATTTATAAAATCTAAATATTATAAATAAATTATCCTCTTCAATTAAAATAATAGGCCTAATTACTATTTGTGTTCTGAGAAGTAGATCACACTTCACATTTCTATTTTTTTTTTGTCTTAAACTACTGTGTATCTAAAATTATCAACAATTCTTCTTTGTTAGGATTTAAATAATAGCGCAGTTTGAAGGTGTAGCTGATGAGGAGGAAAATAGGCATCTTTTACAGTCACTTTAATATTTGAGAAGAATTTTTCCTGAATGAATGTAATTTTTTTACTTAAAATTTGGTTATAGATACAATGAGGGAGAAATTCATTTCAACTTGATGGCAATTGTGTCGGACAGAAAAATGAAATATGAAGAAAAATTGCAACAGCTTCAAAAACAAATAGAGGTATGTCACAACTAAATAGTAAAAATTATAGAATATTATTCATAGATATATTAAATGCTATATTACAATAGAAGTCCGATTATACAAGTTCCAGTTAACTTATTCAAGTATGCCGGGTTAACCAATACAAATTTCAAAATCATTATCAGGATATTTTTACAAAGATATGCAATATTTTTACAATGAGCGTGTATTTTAAATTTCACAATACAGAAAAGTGAAATGCTTGGATAAAATAGTTATTGCTCGGATATGAGTTTTACTTTTTTGATTATCAGAGAATTGAGTATTTTTCATTACTGCGTTCGTGCAGTTTGTTTGGATGCTGCCGTGTTGGATTTATTTTCCATAAGCGATAATCTTAAATTATTCCTGCCGCTTTTCATATAATTTCTTAATTTTTAATCAAATCTTTTTCAAAATAAATTGTGTTTGAATGTCAGTTAAACTCACTACAATATTCCTTTTGCAAGATAGATACTTAAAAAAGATTTTATAAAATATTGTTAACATATTTTAAAAAGGAGCAAAAAAATTGATTTGTTCTTTCTATTTTGTATTTTTACAATCAGCATGTATTTTAAATTTCACAATTCAGAAAAGTGAAATGCTTGACGTTGTACTCAACAATAGACTGTTCAATATGGAAGTGCTGTCGAAAGACATCATTTTACTTCCCTCCACAAGGAAAATACCCTCAACAAAGGTGTTGGACTGAATTTCCCGCTTCCTTCATAATCACATGTTATTTTAATTCTGCCTTTGATTGTCAAAGTAAAAAATTAGGCTCTTGAGCATGTTACTTCCCCGAGTCGCCGTTGCAAGCGCTTATTTTTACATGTGGCACGTCAAAATAAGAATATTTATGTATGAAGAAGCAAAAAATTGGTATACTTAAGACATTCAACAATAATTCTCAGTGATTGTGCTTCGTTTGATTCTTGGCATTGGGAGGAACGGGCGAAAATGGGGAAATTTAAATCTGTGTTTTGAGCCCACATTTATTTTGAACATGGTATAAAGATCTTAAATTTGATGTAGGCCTAAATATCAGCCTATGCTTAGGCCTACTTTAAAAGGTTTTCTTCTAACTCTTTGTAGCTTGTTCCTTCAGAGTGATAGCACCCATTCTGATCGCACAGAAATATAGTTTACTGATGTCACTAATAAGGTTTAATATTTGGTGTTTTTCTCTGTTGTAATTTTTAAGTTCAAAAAGAGGTTCATACTTAATTGTATAGCATAAAATTAAGGCTCAGGTGATGTTTTAAGAGGGCTTTGGATGCCGCCATGTTAGATTTATTCAAGAGACAATATTAAATTATTCCTGCTACTTTCATATAATTACTTAATTTTTAGTTCATTTTTTTCATAATAAATTGTGTTTGAATGTCAATTGAACTCACTACAGCGTTCCTTTTGCAAGATCGATACTTTAAAAAGATTTTATAAAAACTTGTTAACATATTTTAAAAAGGAGA
Source organism: Neoaliturus tenellus (assembly GCA_030545055.2). Classification (NCBI taxonomy): domain Eukaryota; kingdom Metazoa; phylum Arthropoda; class Insecta; order Hemiptera; family Cicadellidae; genus Neoaliturus; species Neoaliturus tenellus. The sequence continues at coordinate 239,897,884 of CM061531.1, read as the reverse complement.
GAAGAAATTTATTCGATCTTTCTATTTTGTTAGAACCTTATAACAAATATATTCTCGCAAACCTTATTCCTTTTAATAAAACCCTTTATTTGGAGCCATAAACTTTAATTTTGTGATTCCAAATAAAGCGGTCAATGCATGTTTCATTTAACATTCCGTCCTCTTATCTCTTGTGAGAAAAGACCAATTATTGTGAATTGAATCATATTAGGTGGTCCAATAAACACAAAATTTACATAAACTAACGTAAGCCAGTAAAAGCCATTGCAATCAAATTTGTGACCAATCCTTTATTTATTTATTTTTTTTTTCACAGTAACTATCCCAACATAAAAATTTGTATTTGTAAAACTTGAGTCTACAACTATAAATGCATTTAGAAGTTAATAAAAAATACAGTTTATCCATACTTGAATATCTTTTCATTGTAACAGGAAAGTGGAATGGAGACCGATTCTGTGCAAGCAGAAGTAACAAGACTGCGTTTAGCAATTGAAGAAGAAGAAAATAAGATAAAGCGGTATCAACTTGAGAATATCAGGAGGAAACATAACTACTTACCTCTTATAATTGAAATCTTGAAGATTTTAGCTAAAGAGGGGCAACTGCTCTCTTTATATGAAAAAGCTAAGGCTAAAGCTATTGAGAAAGAGTCAAAGAAATTAAAAACTTGATTTGTGTTCATATGTTTTAAGTGGCCCAAATATCTCAATTTCTTAAAATGCTGTACTGAAAGTTTTGTGATATTTTGCAAATAAAACAGTTTACCCCTTCTTTCTTGAAACTAAATGCCTAAGAACTTTTTTTTTTGTTACTGGATTAATAATCTCTTAGTGTAGTATCATGTAGTATCATGTGCAAATATAATATTGTTTTTTACTGGTTACCGTCAGCTAAAGTAAAACCTTGTTATATCGAACCTCAATAGGTTTTCAATTCTTTCAAGGTTTTCTCATTCCTCTTGGATCTGCCTAACAATCAATGTTATTTCTACCTGAATATATTTTTTATTTTTTATTTTGGGTGTTTCTACGCCAGTGGCATTTTTTTAACGTTTTGACGGGGAACGGTCCAAACCCCAACACAGAGGTCAATATTGATGTCAAATATATATTGATAGATTTGCCTATCAACCTATTGAGGTTCGATATATCAAGGTTTTAGTTTAGCTGACGGTAATCAGTAAAAAACAATATTATATTTGCACATGATCTGCCAAATTTAAGACCTTAGAATATTAAGAACTTTTTTAGCGCCGATGCAAACTTAACCTCCTCTATATATCGAAGTTTTTACTGCAAAACCTCAACATATCAAAGTTAAAAAAAGAATAACAAATTGAATCATTAAACTCATCTATTTTCTTTTGTGTTGCAACCTGTCGCTCTACAGATGTTGGTTTTTGCCATGTCTACTCCTTAGTGTTCACAGCTCAGTTCTTTTTTACTGTGTTTGCAGTTAACGTATCGTGTTAGTGTTGTTCCTTCTTTACAAAAGTGTTGGTTAAGCGCTTTTTAATTGGTTAGCATTTTGTAAATAGTAGGCCTACTAATTTTACAACCCCATGTTAACTGCATGTACAAGAATTAATAACAGACTTCTTCTAGTTGATCCCAATCAATGATTGTTTGCGTGTTTGCAGCACTGTTTAGTTTTCTGCGTCACTTATAGTCTTTGTCCCGATCAGTTTGTGATAAAAATTCCATAGAAGGGTTCAAGGGTTTATAAACTTACAACGAATAATCCTATTTATGGGTTGGTAAATATTACAACGAACTGTTATTCTGTTGTGCAATCACAAAATGTTGATTAATTAATCACAGTAAAACTGTATTTATTCTTCAATTGCTTTGAAATAAGTATAGGGTGATGGGGTAAAAAATCACCTTGATTATAACGAACCTCAGTATATCAAAGACTTTGATATTACAAGGTTTATATATTCCCCTTCAGGTTTAGTATTTTGAGTTCCACTGTACAATCCAAAATAGAGTTCTGGTAAGATAGCTGTTTTCTGAGGTTACTCCAGATGGGAGGGAACACAGCGCATCACACTATAATTTTTTAAGTATAAAGTTAAAATTTCCTTTACTGTATCAGTTTGATTAAAAATGAATTCAAAACACAAAAAAAAAAAAGAAAAAACATTGTGGCACATGCTGTGAGGTGGAAAGCGTAAAGGGACCTCTTGTCTGTAATTTTCTATTTTGAGTTATTTTTTCAAAAGCATCTTTATAAATTCTAACAATTTGATGCATGTCTCAATAATTTTTGAGCTAAGGAAGATAAAACTTCGGTGCAGGGAAAAGGGCATTTTCAGAATAAAAACCGAAATAACACTGGTAATTTCCTTAATTCCGACTAGAATCAATGTAAAGATTGTTTTAATTGCAACAAGTCATTTGCACAAGTGCATTTTATACAAAGGCACCTCTTGTTGGTCCTGTTTTTTTTTTTTAAATTGGTAATAGTTATACGAGGGCTATTCAGAAAGTAAAGAACGTTTCATCCTTACGCCGCTAGGCGCGCGCGTATCGCCCATATATTAGGGTATGAGAGAGCTCGGGGCTTCAGTGGCTATCCAGCCGTGGCACTAGGAGCATCGTCGCGCTGCTAGTTTTCTTCATTTTTAAATTCAAAATGGCGGCTTCCGTAAAAAATGCCGCCAGTTGCAAAGTGCGATCGATAACACGGTTTCTGTTGGCAAAAAACTTGAAACCGATAGAGATTTATCGATTTTTATTCTTTCAATTTCAACACAGCAAAGTCCGTGAAACTTGAGGAACAGATAACGAAAGCTCCGTTATGGAGGAGCAGCGGTTTTCACAGATCTTCTCGTCAACTTTAGTGACCAGTTCGTCAGTCACAATGCTCGGTTGTCCACTCTACTGCTCATCAAGAACATTGGTTCGGTCATTTGTAAACTGAATACACAACTTACGCACAAAACTTTTATTCAAGTCATTGTTCCCATGCAACTCGCACACTTTTTGATAAATCTATATTGGTTTTAAGGTTTTTGCCAACAAAAACCGTGTTACCGATCGCACTTCGCAACTGGCGGGATTTTTTACGGGAACGGCCATTTTGAATTTAAAAATAAAGAAAACTAGCAGCGCGACAATGCTCCTAGTGCCACGGCTGGATAGCCACTGAGGCCCCGAGCTCTCTCATACCCTAATATAGGCGATACGCGCACGCCTAGCGGCGTAAGGATGAAACGTTCTTTACTTACTGAATAGCCCTCGTATGAAAAAAATAGGGCCAATACTGCAACAGTTTATTGGACAGACTTCAGAAGTAACAGTTATTGGATAGTTGAGGCTGATGTTAAAGTAGGTTCTATGGATAAAAACCAAGCGCTTACCAACCATGCTTGTCCTTACTATTACTACAAAGGTAACCCAACTAAGGTACTACAAGGTAACTAAATATGGTGTTGAAAAAACAAAGCATTATTAAAAAGAAATATATCAGAAATTAAAAAACCTTCATTACGGATTACGCGTATTGTGACATGTTACACAGAACCAATACATGGCCGTATCATGCCTCAGTGCAGTATGACAATGAAACGGTCAGTGTTGCCACACTTGAACGATTAAAACAAAGTGAGATTGAAAGACAAGTCAAGGGAGAGTGGCGCGCTATTATTGCTATGAGATATGTTGTCAAACTGTTGAAATCAAAACATTCTTTCATTGTCATCAGTTTGAAAATTAAAATCCAATGTAATGTTCCAATCCTACAAAATTCTGCATTATGAAAGTAAAAATTTTAATGCCTTGTCTTTTAACCACTCGGTTTTAAATCAATAATTTGTAAGGGGTAAAATCAATCTCGGAAAATTATAGAAAAGTATAGTCTTGAAAAATCTACGTTTTGAGTGAAAAAATAGATTTATAAATATGTATTTTCTTTAGTCATCACTAATTGTCAACTGAATAATTGATTAATGGATAAGGAGTCTAAACAAAAACCTTTTGTTGTAAACAAATATATATCTTTATTTGTCTAAAGAAAAGATTTCTAGATACATATATAATGAGCAGCTAAGCTACAGAAGTTAGACATTTGTGCAGGTGAAAAAATTACAAATAAAAACTTATCACTAATAAACAGAAACTCCGAAGGAAGTAAATGTGTAAAAGAAGACAAAAAAATGGTTTAGGCATTAAAACACAACAGCACATTACAGTTAGTGCATACGAAGAAATCAAATTATTCTTTTGAAAACCCTGATGGGCCTTCACAAATCAACTTAAAAGAGATTATACATTTTCTAATGAATGGATTCCAAAGACTTTAAAAGAGATTTTCTCTCATGGAGCAGTTTCCATGCATGTTCTCTTTCCTTATCAGGAATTGGCTTTTTCTTCTGTTTTGATATGAGAATTCTTCTTGAAACCTCGATAATCTGAAATAAATAAATATATAATAATTGTTTAATCTTGCCTTGTCAACAGATTCGGTCCGAGAGCCATGCGGCCGCATGTTGAGCCGCACTGCGACCACATGCAATTAAAATGACATAAGATTTTAAAAACACAATAAAATGTAGGGTGTACCATAAGAAACTTTAGTTAAATAATAATAGCGGCCATACGCAAAAATGGAATATATATTTTTTACCATATTAATACAGTAAACTTCCTCTAATTCGGTACGTCCGGGACTTGACATGTCTATCCAGGATATCCAGGATGAATATCTGGAAAAATGTAAATAAAAAAAGGCTATAAAACATGTATTTTTAAATTACAAATGCTTTTAAAGAATAAAAACTATTGGATAATGTACTCTACTGTAATGAAAAATACAGTAAATGATTATGAAACTCAAAAGAGTACAGTGGACACCCGATTATTTAGTTTGGAGGATATTTTGTTGACTTTTGTTGTTATTTAATAAAGTTTTTAAAATGTACAAACAGCGTCACATCAAAGAGACGCAGGCTAGCAGACTGAACACGAATACGAAATGTAAACAAAGCGATGCCAGGCATAATAGTGCCAATAATAGGCCAATAGTGATGCCAGGCATAATAGTGCCAATAATAGGCCAATAGTGATGCCAGGCATTCCGAAATTACAATATGTCACCCGATGTCCGCCGAAGACGACTCATCTCCCCAGCACGCACAGAAATACTCCACAGTCTAATATGTTATTGGGAGAGTCACGACACTCTTATCGAAGCTCCATGTTTAGTGTTGTTCGCGGGGCAATTAAGAGGATGGAACCGGCGTGACTGGAGTCCCCGGCCGTTATCACTATGAACGGGAACTTTAAATGTAACTCCAGTGAGCGGCAACCAATTCTGAAATACATTTCAGCCGTTATCATTCAATTGGTATTTAATTTGACACTTTTGATTGTTATCAGCATTGTATAGGCGGACAACCTTAGTGACGGAGTATAATGACTGTCGCCCAATAACTATATTAGATTGTGGAATTACACTTTGTACGACACAGCGGTGCTTTGATCGCGGCGACTTTCGATCCCAAACAAACTCAATCGCCCATCTGTTAATTTTATTTATGTCAATATAAATTGTTCTTAAAGTCGTGCCCTATTATGAAGCATGCCGGATCACACGATGCTGGATTACTGGAAGTTTACTGTAAATTAGTTGAAGTCCCCCATTTAATTTTTTCTCTAAATCTTATAGTTTCTGCGATACCAATGGTGTGGTGGTACAAGTTAAACTGTTCACCCTATATATTTAAATTCACATTGTTGTTTATTGTTATTTTTATTCATCACATGCAGTGAGACTAATCGTAATACTTACTAAATATGTCCTGATTGATATTTTTTAATCAGGTGCAATTTCATAGAAAAGCTCCATCTGGGGCTTGAAACCTCCGATAAAAATAAAATCACATATATAAACATGTTGTAGTTCATGGCAAATTAATATGGATAATTCAGTCAACTTAATCATTTAGTTTGAATCATGATCTCTGGAAGAACCATAGACATAATACTCAAGATAAAAATATTGCTGAAAAATAACTGTTCACATGCCCACTAAAATATCCAGTGCAGGCCTAGAGCAAAAAGCCAGTTAAACCTGATTGATTAATACTGGAACTAAAACATACGGTAACTGAGGAGGGAAGTTCGTGGAGAATAATAACATAATTGAATGTGTATGTCGAGATATCTTATCTGGTCTGCATACCTCCTGTTCGACCAGTTTAAGTTTCTTCCGCACTTCAGATTTCTCTAGTTCCACTTCAGCCAGTTTGATCAGCCGCTTGAGCTGTTCTACCGTGTGCAACGCCGTGGCTCTCAGCTCCTCTTGGCATTTCTTGATCTCAGCCAAGATCTCATCGTTGTCTTCCTGCAAGAAAACATGGTTTTCCAGACACTTTCCTGAAAAAGTGGTACTACGAAACAAGTGCACATTTCCTTCCGAACTAGTTCATTAATTTTTTACAAGATTATAAGGTTATTAATAAATGTCACTAATTTAGAATTTTTGTTTGCAATTTGGAAGCTATAAGTGTGGTTACTCTAGCTACTTAAATGTTTCTTACTCTTTAACTTTTGATCCCATACTTACTCAAAGGTACAGATGGTGTCATTTTGTTCAGGAAATTCTACTGTACAGCCACCGGAAGGAGGGGATTTGCATAAATAGAAAAGGTAGGAGAGGATTGGCCTGCCTTTCTCAAGGAGGGAGAGAGAACGTGACCCAGCCCTAGCTGGTGACCCTTATCCCCAGGTTGAGATTCCCCAATAAAACAAAATCCGAAGTCCCCCAGACAAGGATTACCCTCGAGTGCACCCCGCCAACCTTCTTTGTGTTGGTCATTTGTCTTACAAAGGTTTGTTTCAAAGCCAAGCCGACCATAGTGGGCAAATACCCCCATCACAGCAGATCTGTGTACTTAGGGAATTTCCAAAGAAATTTAATATAATATATGGGGGGGGGGGGGGGTATTTTCCCCACAACACCATAGGATTGAGTACCCAGGGAACATTTTCGCACACAACTCACTTTAACTTTTTTGTATGTCCATTAAAAATAATTTGTGTTTCGTAGACAAAAATGTTCTCTAACGGTAGCTAAGATATTATAATACATCTTGGTTGGTCGTGACTAGAGGTGTGCGGATATCCGGAAAACCGGATCGGATTCGGATATCCGATCCGATCCGAATGTACAACAGGCGTCGGATACGATCCGAAAAATATCCGATTTTTTCGGTTAGATAGTATATATGAGCATAAAATCCTTTAAACCCCCCAAAAACTACATTTGGAATGATATTGACGATCGCTTTCGTTCGAGGTATGAATACAATATTTTGGATTACAACACGACTCAATAAATTATTATCATCTCTTTCGAAAACTTGAAAATTGAAGACAGTCATCAACACTAGTATTGACACTCCAGGTATTAGGGTGTCCCCAAGATATAGCGCACTCAAGGCAATGGTTGTCAAAACAAATCTGATACATTAGCGCCTCAAGCGGATGGAGTAAAACAACTCATTCTAACAGGGGTCGTGATTGGCTGTAGAATTAGGTTCCGATTCCAATCACAACGCGCGCTAGTGAACCCTCGCTAGCACTCCACAGCCACCGATTTGGAATTAACTGGTATGGGGGAACACCAGAATTGACCGAGTGTTACGATTTTAGACTGTGGTTATTTGATTCTGTTGTCCTGCGCAGTAGACGACAGTGTTTCCAAGTACACGATAATACTGTGATACTTAGTTATTTTACTCATTCTCCGACGTCACACTGATTTTCCTCCCAAAGATTTGCCGTTACTTTTCAAGATAATTAGTGATAGTTTTGGCAAATAATTGATTTTTCGTGCCTAAAATATTACAAAATCAAATCATTCCCGACATCAATCACTAATTACATTGATGAACACGACATTTTTGTGGCGTGTAATAGTTTATTATCGTGTGGTACGATGTTTTGAAGTCTGGGAATACTGCTACAGCCGACAGCGTACGAGATAAAATTTGAATTGAAGTTACGAACTTTTAATGTGATCAACTTAATTTTCTAAAATCGGATAGGCTAGTTGTTAACTACTCAGCTATGGAGCCAAGAAAGAAAAAGAGTTTGATTTGGAAATCTTTTGAGAAAAACCAAGAACAGGCGGAATGTCTATTGTGCAAGCTGGTTCTAAAGGTAAGGGTAGGGTAACTAAGACATCAGAAAATGTTCTCTGTAGAAAAATAAAATAATGTCGTTTTATTATTACTGAAATTGAGACTTGTGACTTGCTTCCACTTCATAAATTCTTTGAGATAGGAAAGTTTTTATTTTAACTGAGCTCATTGTAATAGGCCTAAAACAAATTGGGATGTATGTTTAAAACCTAAAGTGTTAAAAGTATTACATGTTACTGCATTATTGAATTGAAGTAAGCTTAGCAATCTACTTTTAAACATCAAACAAGACTGTAGCCTTCATGAAGGTGTAGGCCTAGGCTACTGTTAAACAGTAATGTCATCACAGTGACTCAAAGATATCAAAACTTGCATATAGCCTAGGCCCAATGAATGTAAGTTAATATACCTTTTTTGGTCATAACCCTAAGTTATTGCTCAACATATTACTATCAATGTAGTATTCAAACAAGAAATGAGAGTGGAAATTACCTAATTCTGAGAGAGAGAGAGAGAGAAATTTATCTAGGTTCTAAGCAAATTTGTAAAAAAATAATGAAAAAGATTTTCTCACCAAAAACAAATAGTTACAAATGTAGCCTATTGATTGACCGACTTTAGAGCTAAACAATAGGCCTACCTTAAGTTAAAACTCGGTTTGATACCGATAGACTTGTAGGCCCTAGTGAATTTATTTTGGATGAGACCTACTGTAGCTAGTAGAATATATGAAACTATATTATATAGGCTATAATATATTATAATAGGCCTATAATACACAAAATCATACAAATATGAAATGGTATCATACTTAACATCTAGGCCTAATACAACTCAAGGACAACATCAAACATGCACATTAAAAGATAATAAAATTCTGTGTACATAATTGTAAAGTATTTGTCCAAAATGTAAATTATAATTCTAGTTTTGAACAAATACTTAGGCCTAACAAAACAAAAAAATCAATATATGCCTACATTTCTATATTAAACAAAAATAAAATTAACATTTTTCATGCATTCCTAGGAATAAAGTGCTAGGATTTTACTGTTAATTAATTTGTATTTTAATTCTGAGTAATATAACAGTTTACTCTGTCCGTGCGAGTATCCGAATCCGAATAAAATCCGATCCGAACCCCTTACTATCCGATCCGAATCCGATCCGAAATTAAACTATCCGATCCGAATCCGATCCGAAGTCAAATTTCACTATCCGCACACCTCTAGTCGTGACTAAGAATTTTAAAAAAATACAAAAAAAGAGAAAGTGCGAAAACCTGCCCCAGTCACCCGTACTCACAACTCCATATCCTAGTTGCAAGTTATTTATCACTTTTGAAAGTAATTAGCATGAAATAAAATATCATGGCCTTTATAAATAAGTAAAGAAAATAAAGTGAGAAATGAAACATTAAAGAGCAAACTTTTAAAATAAGTTTATGAAAAGTATTAATTTTATAGTATATTAAATAAGTGATACTAGCTGTGATGTGTTTTAACATCCATACTGATCATTCACTAAATAACTAGGCCTACCTTGTAGTCTTGTGGATCAATAAGTCCAGTAGCTTCCAATTCTTTCCTTACTCTCAACTCAAAACAAGCTGAAGTGTGATATGTGGGTAATTTCTTAATGTAATTAGGAACAGCATTTTCACCTGAAAATAAAATAAATCGCGGTTATAACAGTAAATAAATAATTAAAGACTATTGTAAAATGCACGAAAATAGTCCGATGGAAATTTTAACAGCTGTGTCCCCCCTCACCCCCTCTCGCCCTGCAATGTTGTCATTTGTGTTGATGTTTACCATATGTAAGACAGTATAAAAATGTATTCCAAAAAAATCTGGCAACAATGTGTCGATTCTCATCGGACTATTTTCGTGAATCCTACTATAACATCATTGTTTGTCGCTGTATTACAGTGACAATGTATTCTACTATTAATAATAACCAACTTTTTTTTGGAAAAACTTTGAAAATATTTTATAACTAATGCAAGAACTAACTATATACTAATGCACTAAATGTTTTATAGTGTGGTGGAGTTTGATAACTAATATGTTTTATTGTGTGATTGAGTTTATAAACCCATGCAAACACAAGTTAGGTCCTAAATTAATTTTTTTCAATAACAAAATGCACTTTGCCAATTTTTTTAGTTTAAAACATGCTGGTTTCTCTATCTGTTTCAGGCCACAATGTAGTCAACACAATATGTAATTATTGTATATGAGTACATAAATAAACTAATAATTGTGTTCAGCTTGCTCTAGCTTAGCCTACACATTGTTGCCCTGACTAAAGAACAGTAAGGGGTCGTCCATAAATTACGTCATCTGAAAATAGGGGGGAGGGACCAGATTGAAAATGACGGTAAGGTGATGTGCAAGGGGGGGGGTCGGCTTTGATATGACGTCATTTTAAATATGATGTTTTATATCAAATTTTAACAGTAAAACAATGATAAATTCTAACACAACTCAACTATTATAAAATAATTATCTATAAAAATACATTACACTATTTTAAGGCGTTGTTTTATGGTTTATTTTTCCATTGAGAAAGTCATTTTGGCTTTATTTCTGAAGGTAAATTCAGATTTGATTATTAAATTTTTTCAGTTTATCATGTAGTGTTTAAAAAGCATTAGTTTTACTCAAAACAGAGGTTTGTTAAAAATGACGTCATTTTTTCAAGAGAGGGGGGGGGTCAGACAAATTATGATGGTAGGATGATTTTAGGGATGGGTGGTCCAAAAATGGCCAAAAAGCGATGACGTAATTTATGGATGGCCCCTAATGTAAGTTAACACAACTTTATTAGTTTCAGAAATCATTTTAAACAAAGCTGTAATCCATTCTTGCTCATTTTATACCAGTGACAATACAGTGAACGTCGATAATTCGGATCTTAAAAATCCGAATTATTTGTATTTAACAATAAATAAGACATTGTATACTGTTTGCCCTTGGACTATGCTCTTTACTGGAGAGCGTCAATAATGGGCGATGGAGGAATGCTCCTGGACGCGACTGCCGACTGGCGGGTAGAGAAGTGCCATATAGCAGCTGTAGAATTGGCTGTGTGGCCTTGAAAAAACGCCCCCCCTTCCGGGATTATTCCCCTTCTCCGTCCTATGCAGTATTCCCAGATCAGTCCACTGACCCTGGGCGGTACTCATTGTGTGCTTTGTAACACACAGAGTTACGTTTCAGTTGTTAAGGCTGTATTTGCAAAAAAACTAACCACAGTTCAAAGCTCATCAAGCATTTTTTGAAAGTTCAAATAATGTGATGTTGCTACTTGAAAATAAAAAAGTTATAGTTCATCTCACTTTTAGAACTTTTACTGAATAAGATAAAATATAAAGTTTTAACGAGTAATAGTGCATTCTTTTAAAAGGTAATTTCGATAATCTGGATAATTTGATAATCCGGATAGGGTCCGGTCCCAATGAATCAGGATTATTGACGTAATACTGTATACACAAATATTATTTTTTCCTCAAATTTTTTGGCTTATCATAAACTTGGTCTTAGGGTCATTTTAATCTTTAAACCAAAGTGTACGATGTGTTTAATAATGAATTAATCTAGGTTTGAGTTAATTGTGTTTCAGGACAGTGCTCCTTAGGCAACCATATCATCTGACAGCATAACAATGGCTCACAATGACGATGGGCTGTCGCTAGTAATAGAACCACCTACAATAGTGAAAAATTATAATTTTAAAATGTGATATTGTCTTTCGACGATATCACAGTTGCAGAAAGGCAGCTGCAGTAGCAAAAGAATTGGGCCTAATGACTGTAAATTTCATGTAACATCGATAATCGCACAAAAATCCCTGCGATTAGCGAGTCACCTAGAGCTTATGTGTTGGATGTGTTGGAGTCACCCAGAGTGTCCAATTGTTGGGAGTTGAGTTTGTGGAATTTTACTAGTCATTTAGTAATTTTTCCTAAAATTTTATAATCATTACACAAAATACAGGGACAATTAAAATAACAAAAAAAAAAAAACTTACTTGGCCTACTTAATAATAATTTAACAAGATAATTTCATTCACCAATTTCTTCCTTTCAAAATGCTACTAATATAGAAATAGTATTCCTAAATAAACAAAAACTCCTAGAATACAATATGCCGTAAAGGCCATAAGTGAGGTTATAAAAACAAACCCAAACTTCTCAAAGCTGATTATTAATAAATTGGAAAATAGTATTATCTGGATTTGAGTCTTCCATAAGTATTGGATTGGACCGAATCTTTGAAAGGCTATACGGCTAACCGTAAGGGGAAGGTGAATTTTACTAATTTGACACATACATTATCAAGATTGGTTCAGTAGTTACTGACAACGTAGCCATATATTAATATATATAATATGAAATCTGAATCAAATTTAGAACCGCCATATCAGATTGAGAGTTTATTTGTCTCCTAATAGTACCTAAGTATAACGTTTATAAACATAAACATTTAATTTACGATTTGATATTATAATAAGCTTACTAATGTTTTTGACACACTAAAATTATTAGCCACCATACCTGATGTTTTGTTTTCAGATGGGCTTGATGGGTCTTCCATTTTTATTCTTTTTGCCTGAGGTTCACACGTATCAGACTCTGAGCTCATTTTATCTGAAGGAAAGGAATCACAATAAGTCTTTGCCAATGTTATAGTAACAGAATAATATTTCATTGTTTAAAGTCTCTATGATCTCAAGACAAATACGACGAAATGAAGTTATACAGAGACAATTCATACTCCATTCATACCAAAGTTTTGCTTTGATGCAAAGATCACAGTGTTGTGTACATATCAATCAGGAACATTTTTAAAGACACTCTTAGTATGTTTCTTACTTGGGACAAAATTAGTTTCATACAGTAGAAGCACTCAAAACCGGCCACCTCAGGACCGGACCATCGCCTGGATTTCAAAATGGCCGCATTAACCATCGGAATATTAAACAGGTCAAACAGAGGCCTGCATTATATGTCTGCTCCAACAATGAACTATTAGGGTGTAAGGGTATCATATTTGCCCAATCAATGCAGTGTATCAACTTTGTAACAATCATGATTTGCTTGTTCAGACGTTGTATGGCGCCAAAATGACGGTCAGACAACACAGACTAGCGGTCTCTACTGATAAAACTGCGTTAAATGGACAATATTACTTGTCTTCTGTCAACAGAGACCCTAACGTATAAATGGGACCGGAATGGAGTCGGAATCCGTCTAGTGACCTAACTTCCGTGTTACATCGACGATCAAGACACGAAACACCCAAAAAAAATAACGATCAAAACTAGAACGAAAAAACAATGTTTTTTAAGACATGTTTTTGCAGACATTTTAAAGTCTGCAAATCGGCAATTGAACATATATATTTTAGTGATTTCATTTTAGTTATTTGCCTCCGGATTGCTTTGTAAATTGCTACAAGAGGTTACAATACCTTATTTATCGTCAGCAATCCATACGTCTGGATTGCTTATGGACGTATGGATTGCTCACGATAAATAAGGTATTGTAACCTCTTGTAGCAATTTTAGTGATATAACACGGAAAAAGTTGACTCTTGTCTATTTTGGCCATGGGAAAAGCCCGCAGCTGAACATTTCATTAACGGAAAACCACGGCCGGATTATTCGGCAGCCGACCCATCCAAGGCCGGACAAGAGGGCTTCTACTGTAAGTGTTCATACATGGAATCAGGCTTTGTGTTTGATACTGACAACAAAATGAAACATCTTAAAAATGTCACTTAATAACTTAAAATCGTATTTTTATGACTAGTTTACCACAATGCTTTTGCAAGAAACCAAGAAGTTTTTTTGTTTATAGCACCAAAAGTTAATTTATTCATCTTAAAAAGGTAACAAATGAAATGAAAATTCTTTTTTTCCCCCAATAATATAAATTACATCAACAGAAATAAAACGGCTTAGATAATAACAACAAAGCTAAAACCATTCTATAAGTAACTTGTCAATTTAGCCCTAATTACTAAAAGATATAGCAATAATACAAGAAAATTCACTGTTCATAATAAAAAAAAATTGAATAAATAGCTTATTAGCATGCTTTGCTCGTGCATTAAAATATGGCAATTGTAGGATTGGCCTACATGGGCAGGAGCCTGTGCGTAGGCTTATGAGTTGTTGACTAATCATTGTTTCTATGGCCAATTACTGAAAACAGGTGTTAAATGGAAATAAAATACCCCCGTCGCAGCAGACCTGCGTACTCAGCGAATTTCCAATGGAATTTCAGATTATTTACTTTCCCCATAAAAAACACCATAGGATCGAGTATGTAGGTTTGCTGCCATTTCGTGTTGTTAGAAATTCTAAGTTAATCAATAATTGGTGAATGTAAACACAAAATTGTATCAAACACTGTGAATTTTTTTCCCCATAAACCCCATGGGGGTGAGTATGTAGGTTTGACGCCATATGGGTTTTGTAAGAAAGTATAAGTTAAACCTTATATAGATAATGTATATACCAAATTTGAATAAGTTATGTCAATAGATAAGCAAGATACAGGGTTTCTTAATTTCCCATAAGAATAACATTGAAAACACATTTTTGGATTTTCCCCGTAACCAGTTATGCTATGATAAAAATTCAAAATACCAAATTGTTTGTTTTTTTAAGCTCTTTTAAATGGTTTCAGTTAAAATTGATGAATTTTAAAAATTAAGGTCCAAAAATTCCAAAAACCCATTTTTGACCCCTTTGAAACCTCATAAAACCCCGTTCCCATGGTCCGATCATTCTGGTTCGCGAACTCAACTTAGTAGGCGCTGGCTTACACCCCTGTACCAAATTTCATCAAAATCGGAAGTTCCGTTCAAAAGTTATCGTGTATATATATATATATATATACAGGGTGAACAACTTAACTGTGCCACCATTGGCATATCCTAAACTATGAGATTTAGAGAAAACTTTCCATGGGGAACATCACCTATTTTTTTAAGATGATAAAAAATATGAATTCCATTTTCTTCGAAATGGCCGCCATTTTCCAATATGGCGGCCAACTTTAAAATTTCTTATGGAACACCCTATATTTTAAGGTGTTTTTGAAATGTACATGCAATTTTAAGACATTTTTATTCTTTGACATTTTTCTCTAAACCTAACGGTTAGGGAGCTACAGGCAATTAAAGTTCATTTTTAGTTCCATAAGAATAACATGGGTCAAACTTTATCTGCTCATATCTCCGAGACCATTAAGTAAAATAAAAAATACTCAAGAATAAAAATGTCTTAAAATTATGTTTAAAGAACATTTCACACATAAAAATTATCATTTACGCATAAATTAACTTATTTCCAATATGGCGGCCAAAAAATAAAATTTGTAGAAAATTGGTGTTAATATGAAAAAAATGGCATTAAAACATCAGTTTAAGACATTTTTATTCGTGAGTATTTTTTATTTCACTTAATGGTCTCGGAGATATGAGCAGATAAAGTTTGACCCATGTTATTCTTATGGAACTAAAAATGAACTTTAATTGCCTGTAGCTACCTAAGCGTTAGGTTTAGAGAAAAATGTCAAAGAATAAAAATGTCTTAAAATTACATGTACATTTCAAAAACACCATAAAATATAGGGTGTTCTATAAGAAATTTTAAAGTTGGCCGCCATATTGGAAAATGGCGGCTATTTCGAAGAAAATGGAATTCATATTTTTTATCGTCTTAGAAAAATAGGTGATGTTCCCCATTGAAAGTTTTCTCTAAATCTCATAGTTTAGGATATGCCAATGGTGGCACAGTTAAGTTGTTCACCCTGTATATATATACTCGCCTACGGCTCGATGGGGGCTCCGCCCCCATGCCCCCTCAGGGGTTGCCCCTGAGTAGTTAAAGCCCAAATTAGAGTCGTCGTTACGTCATAGATATATCTTTCATAGTTATAATTTGAATGCCAGAGCTCAAAGTTCAAGATTTCATAAAAGCTTAGTGTTAATTTGGGGGGATACATAGTGTTACTTGGAGATTAAAAGTAAAAAGCAATAATAAAATAATTGTTATCTTAGCTTTTTACAGGCTGCGAGTGTATCTTCAATTTATATGTGAGAATTTTTTGATATTTAAAGAATGGTAAAAGAATCGTTGAGGGACATTACGTCATCGCGCAACTAAGAACTTGGTGCAATGAAAAAAGTACAAAAATATCGAATTATCATTAAATTTGAATTAAATGTGTTTAAAGGTCCATTTTTGTAAAAAAAAATTATTTGTTCACTTGAAAAGAACTTAGCCATTACAAATGTTCAAATATGCTACAAATTTAAACCTGAAAGGTAGAGAAACGGTTAAAACAAAACTTATGTGTTAAAAAGTTGTGGGATCACGCATCTTGGTTACTTAGCGCAAATAAAGGAAATAACGTATAAAAATTAAGAAAATCTTGTTAATCAATAATTAAGTCTAAATTATTAAACTGGTTAGTACCACCGAAGTAGTGGACTGCCAATTTAACTTTACTCACAATTAATACTAATAAAAAGTTTGAAAATTGCTTATGGCTTTTTTCTTTTTCCCTAGTCTCTTAATTCATAAAAAAACTGTCCCCACTTAGGAAAATAAATAAAAAATTCTAAACATTTCCAAATCGATGCAAAAGTTCACATTAATAACTGTAAACTAAAATGCCTTGCTTGGATAAAATAAAACTATAGGTGCATGGTGGTAATAATAATAAAAATAATCGGCCTGTAAAATTCACCAATAAAAAATGGAAAAACTTATTTTAGATAGTGTTGATATTGACAATGGTTTTGTCAAATCATGACTTACGAAAACTTATAAAATAATTGATTATTCTTAGGCCTCCTTAGACAGTAGATCTAGGTTCTTGTATAAAGACAAAAACATTTGGGGAAATGAACAAATATTTATATATGTAATGTACAGCAATATCTCACCTAAAATAATCAAAACCTTCAATGGGAATATTTTAAATATAAGTAATTGTAGGGATAGAATGGAGTTGTGAAATAATAATGGACTATGTAAATATTCTAGATATCATGCTTAAAAATTGATATGTGTTAAAATTTTGGCCACATGATGTAAGTAGTTGGTGTATTCAAAATGAATAAAAGTGGAATAAAATTATAAGTTTTAATTGAGGTACGCTGTATATAATGAAAGACAAAAAATACTTAAAAAAGATATTAGAAAATTTAAAAATCCACCGATAATGAGTTGCAGGTGAGGCCCACCGAAGAACTGCCCGCTAAGACAGTAAGAAAACCGGCTAATACGAAAATCGCCTGTAGCTCGTTTTTTAAAACCACATCCTAGTTCTCCTTAGTTCGTAAAAAAAATGAGAATTGTGAAATCATGATCGATTATGGAAATATTCTAGATATTATGGTATATGGAGGCTCCACCCCCTTTCCCAGAAATTAGTTGCCCCTATTCTTTAATTGCCGTAAAAATCTCAAGCACTGAACATGGTAGTTGAGGCCTCCACCCCATAACCCTCGTTGTAATTTTGTTTGATACTCTAACTGTACTGATTAGGGTTATGAGTGTGGGTTTATGTGTAGTTTCTATGTACCTATTATACCTGAGTACTAGTACAGATTTTAAGTTAAGCTTGTTAATTTTGTTTGATACTCTAACTGTACTGATTAGGTTATGAGTGTGGGTGTATGTGTAGTTTCTACGTACCTACTATACCTGAGTACTAGAATAGATTTTAAAAGAAACTATACTGTAGTAAACTAGTCGTCAGGGGATGTGACGCCATGCCTTGCCTCACCCTCCTAGCGCAAAAAGTATGAAAAAAATATCTGGATAAAATGGATGAAAATGTAGGATGGCTAAGCTAAATAAACTATTTTGCATAAATCACAAAAATACTATTCGATGCAAAATAAAAATGTATGTTATAATTTAAGAATAACTATTATAAATACTACTCATAAATCCTGTTGGAGTTACAGGGATAAGTCAAACATTAGTTAAAAATTAGAAGTTTACCTCGATTAGTTGGAAACCAAAGTTTTAGGTCAGTAAGTAACAAACAATGTAAAAAATCGCTAAGTAACAACAAACAATTCAAAACAATCAGTTACCTAACAATTAATTGTAAAACAACAGTATGGCCTAATAGGTAGAATAAAAGGCATTCATAACACTTATTTTTTTGTTGTTTGGTATGTACTTCCCCACTCACTCATCGGGGTATCAGAAATTCATCAAATGTCGGTAAAGTAGATTTAGTTCTCGCTTGGGAATTACTGTGTAGTAAGTGATATATGGGTGATATAGCTAAACTTCGCTTAATCTACTTTACCGACATTTGATGAATTTCTGATACCCCGATGAGTGAGTCAGTCAGTTACACATGCGGGAGTATATAATTTAGATATATATATACATATATATCAATTTGAACGAACGGTGTTTTTGGCTTCTAGGGACCTCAAAACGAAAAAGTATCATGGTCCCGGGCTTAGGTCTCACCGTGACTACTACCGTAATAGCGTATTCCCTATAGGGAAATTCGCTAAAAAAAGATTAATTTAGATTGAACAATTTATCAAAACCAGTTGAATGATTCTTTTTTTTTAAACAAAGACGACAGCTCATTGACTACCTCTGTAATAATTTGGTTTGCTGCGCTGACCAAAGATGTGAGGGGGAGGGGAGGAATACAGTCAAAGTCCGGGCTGCTCATGCATGGTCAAGATAATTGACTCGACCTTCTAAACCCAGAACAGTTAAAAATTCTCTGATGAAACATTTCAATTTATATTGTGATTTAATGTCTAAAAAGTTAAAATGTTGGAAACGTTGAGAAATATTCTTATATAAATCATGATCTACGTAAAACGGATTAGTCATGGAAATTGTATTATGTATCTGCAACGTATTTATTGAGACTTTTTGAAAGACCTAGCATGAAAAAAACATTTAGGCAGCAAATCAGCAAATATCACTTTTGACACCTCACTTTCTTGAATTCCTAATTTTTAAGGAAGGAAAGAAATTTTAATGATTAAAAGCTTGCTACATGGGCAATAAAATTTACAGTTTTACTGCAGCTTGAAAGACAGAATAATATTATAAGATTGAAAATTGTATCAAATAAAGTAATATCACTTACTCAGTTTATTTGCCAAGACAGACTCTTTAAGTGGAGAGACATAGTTTTCTTCCACCAGGGCTGATATAAGTCTTTGCACAAGAGGTCCTGGTATTCTCTCTCGGATTCTGTAACAATAAAGAACTCTGAGGGCTTGATACATTCTACATCATTGCTATTTATTAATTAAGTGCTATTTAAAACCCTACAATAAATAATACGTAAATCAATACTGTGTGTTTGCATGGGGTTCAAATTTCCTCCTATGAACGAGCACTCACTATTACACTCAATCATTGTTAACAATAAACATGATAACACTGGTTGATACTGGACCCAGCTGATATTGTTCATTGGGAAATAATGATTCTGACAAATTAATCAACTGGTCTTAGTCAGTAAAAAAAAAAAATAAAAATAAAAAATAAAAAAACTTTTTATCCAATTCTCCCCCACTGAAGGGGTGCTTTGTCACCCTCAGTCATAATTACCCTAAATTACACATCAGATTAGTAACTGCTTCTAAAGCCTTTCTAAGTACCTAAATCAAAACATTCAAATTTTTAAAGACAATCTTTGTTCCATTTCAAAGGGCAGGTATATCATCGCAAATGGTGACAAGACAAAATACTCTTTATTGACATGAACATACAAGATGTTTTAGCAAATTTCACTATAGGGACTACGCTATTTTGGTAGTAGACTAACTACCAAGTTGACTAACTTAGGTAAGACCAAAGCCCGGGACCATGTTACTTATTTTCCTGTTGAGGTCCCCAGAAGTTAAAAACACCATTCGTTAATTTTCATATGTATGTATATGTGTTTGTGGTACTTATAACTTTTGAAGGGGACCCCCGGTTTTGATGACATTAGGTATGGAGGTGTAAGAACAGGTCTATTTTCATGAGTTTGCAAACCAGCATGATCGGATTATGGGAAGGGGTTTTATGGGGTTGTAAAGGGGCCAAAAATAGGGTTTAGGCATTTAAGGACCTCAATTTTAAAAATTAAACAATTTTAACTAAAAACCATTTAAAAGATCTGATGAAACAAACAAATTAGTATTTTAGTGAATTTCCCTATAGGGAATACGCTATTACGGTAGAAGTCATTGTATTACCTAAGCCCAGGACAATGTTACTTTCTTCATTTTGAGGTCCCCAGAAGCCAAAAACACCATTCGTTCAATTTCATATACATGTAATATGTAAATATTTATTGTGAAAATTGTAAAGAATAATCATGAACCATAAACCTTTTTGAAACATAATTTTTTTTATTGCACTGACATGTTTTTTTAAGTAATTTTCAAGGTGCAAATGTGAGCAATTTGAAAATGACTTAAAGTCGATACATGTCAGTGCAATAAAAAAATTTGAGTTACTTTTATGATTTAATTAAGAAAGATGCTCCTTGGAAATGGACAACAAACTGTTCTAAGGTTTTTCAGCTCAGCAAGACTTGGGTGTGTAGTTCTAATGTACTGGTTCATTATGATGTGAACAAACCGTTGATTTTGGCATGCGATGCAAGTCCTAGGGGAGTGGGAGCGATTTTATCTCACGTCATCAATGGGGAGGAAAGACCCATCGCTTTTGCGTCTAAGTCATTGAGTTCAAGCGAGAGAAATTATTCCCAGCTGCATAGGGAGGCACTTGCATTGGTTTTCGGTGCAAAAAAATTCCATAAATATATTTATGGCCGGAGAAATGTTATCTTGCAAACGGATCATCAACCGTTAATAGCTATTTTTGGTGCTAAAAAGGGAATCCCTAGCCTTGCAGCAGCACGGTTACAGCGCTGGGCGCTAGTATTGTCAACCTATGATTTTGATGTCAGGTATCGGAAAGGATCCGAAGTATCACATGCCGATGCTTTATCTAGGCTACCCTTGCCAGCGGATGAACCGCTTGAGATGGAAGTCAACTATGTATCGCATCTAGAGGAATGCCTGGAGGTGTTCAACTGCAAACTGGTGAGTGACACACCCATTACTTCTTTTGAGGTTTCTAAGTTTACAAATAGGGATCCAATTCTGTCTAAAGTCAGGGACTATGTTTGGCATGGTTGGAAAAATGATAATGATCCTAACCTTTTACCATTTCTTAGAAGAAAAGATGAGTTATCAGTTGACAATAACTGTCTGTTATGGGGTTCTCGTGTTGTAATTCCTGCCAAGTTAAGGGATGATGTTGTCCGGCTGCTGCATGACCAGCACCCGGGCATCACCCGCATGAAACTTTTAGCACGCAGTTACGTGTGGTGGCCTGGTATGGAACAGGTAATTGAAGATACTGTTAAATCTTGTCATATATGTCAATGTACGAGGAACTATGCTCCTAAAATTCCCTTGCAGCAGTGGCCTAAAACAACCAGCAGGTGGCAGAGAGTACACATCGATTTCGCTGAGGAGCCTAATAATCGGCAGCAATTACTGATTTTGGTAGACACATACTCCAAATGGATAGAAGTTTTTATAATGAGTTCCACTACTGCTAGTAGTACTATTGCGCGGTTGCGCACTCTTTTTGCATCTTTTGGGTTGCCCGAGGAACTGGTGTCTGACAACCAAACAACCTTCACCTGTGCGGAATTCAGAGAATTTTTGAGTAAAAATGGAGTTAAATTTACTTTGACACCTCCATACCATCCGGCATCGAACGGGGCAGCCGAGCGTTGCGTTCAAATTGTGAAAAAGAATTTATTGCGACAGGTCTTAGAAGAAAGTAATACCGGTCCGATGTGATTACAGCACAAACTAGACAACTTTCTGATTTCATATCGTAACACCCCTTGCTCTGTTACGGGTCTTACTCCCGCTGAATTATTTTTGAACTGGAAACCGAGAACTCCACTGGCATTACTAAAACCTAATTTACAAGCAACCATTGATGAACAGCGGGCTAGGCAGAAATCAGCATCAGACAAACACCGGGGAGTTTTTCGATCATTTGATGTAGGAGATTTAGTATTGGTCAAGACAGTTAGGCAGGAGAAGGTGAACTGGATTCCAGGAAAAATACTTGAGAAGCGCAGTCCTGTAACCTATTTAGTGTCTGTACTCGGAAAAACACGTTTTTGCCATGCTGACCATTTGCGACCGAGGGAATACCAGTATGAGGTTGAACCTGTCTTAATTCCAAGGAAGATGACTGAGCAACCCCGTACTCCAGAAAAAGGAACTTCACCACCTACATCTCCATATCGGCCAAGCCCACAGAGGAAGCAGTCATCATCTCCGCAGAAGGGACCTACAGTAACAAGTCCAGGGACTGGAGCTCAACCTTCCGTTGTGCAGTGCAGTCCACCACAATTAAGACGTTCTCAAAGGTCAGTGCGGAAGCCGGAGCGGCTTGACCTATAGGCCTAAGCTTAGGCAAATATAGAAGAGTTTTTGTTTGGTTTTAATTAGAGTTTTTAGTTTGAATTTGGAAAGAAACTTTAAATGCTCGAGCATTGTTTTAAATAGATAAATAAGTCATCAAGAGGAATTTAATTTGAAATTTATATGAACTTTAAAATTTTAGGCCTATGTTTTTAAGTAGGCCATAGTAGAAGTAATCCATTTTAAGTTGTGGCGAGTGTAATATAGTATAGGCCTAACTTGTATTAGAAGAGTGGTTTTATTTTGTGTGTGTGGCTGCACTGCCAACGACCGCTGTGACGTCAGGCGGCTACATCGATTCCTCATCTCATTCATGCAACAGGTTAGTCCGAGTATGCAATGTCGGTTCTCTTACCTAGCAAGTTTTATAATTACAAGTAGTAATTACTAAATTAAGTTACAATTCACATTTATAAACATCGTACAATGAAAGTTGGTCAATATTTTAAAGCGCTATCTAGAAATAAATCAAAGGCGAGGGGGGCGAAGCCCGAAACGATATGACATTTTCAATTACGATTCATACACGCGCTACATCCTAAGCTTTAAAATGACACCTCAATCTTAAAAATCGGTTCAGTTGATCGAGAGAAAAAATGACATAACAGACGAAAATCTTATAGAAATAAGAAGATAGAGATATATGTGTGTGTCCCCGTGGTACTGATCACTTTTGAAGGGGACCTGCGATTTTGATGAAATTTGGTATGAAGGTGTAAGATTAGGTCTATTTTCATGAAATCATGAACTAACATGATCAGGCTATGAGAACGGGGTTTTATGGGGTTTCAAAGGGGTCAAAAATGGGTTTTTGGCATTTTTGGACCTGAATTTTCAAAATTAAACAATATTAACTGAAATAATTTTAAAATGCTTAAAAAAACAAACAATTTGGTATTTTGAATTATTAATTTTGCTCAACAGATTACAGGGAAAAACCAAAATTAGGTTTCCCATGTTAATCTTACAAATGGGAAATCAACAAAACCCTTTATCTCGCTTGTTAATTGATATAACTTGATAAAATTTGCTAAATGTATATTCACTAGGTAGGGTTTAACTGATATTTGCTTACAACACCCATATGGCAGCACACTTACATGCTCAGCTGTATGGGGTTTATGGGGAACATTAAAGTGTGACGAATATTGATATATTTGATTTTTACCATACCTAACCATATTACTTTTCCTAACAACTAACATTTTTAACGACATCCCATGGATGTAAATCTACATACTCATTCTTATGGTGTTTATGGGGAAAATACAAATAACAAATTCCTTTGGAAATTCGCTGAGTACGCAGGTCTGCTGTGACAGGAGAATTTTTTATATCAGAACGTCATGATTTAAAAGCTATGTAAATAGAAAAGTTTCAGTCTAGATAAGGAATTTTCATGGCAAGTCTGCAGCTCAGGCAAACACTGCAAGTAAGGTGATTGATTAGACACTATAAGTAAAAAATAATTGAAATGGTGTCTTAAATAAAGTAAAGTAAGCTACATCTCTTACACTATTTTGCTGGCTTTCTTCAACATCTCTTTCATGTCGTCCGAAGGTTTGCGCTTTAGCTTGACGACGGATGACCCATCACGTTCATCCATCATGTCTTCTTCAGCCCAACGCAAAGTGTAATGGCGTCCAAGCGGGGGGATTTTTTGTATTTCTGCTTCTTTTTCACATGTAGCCTTCAATTCTTTTAGAAACTGCAAAAATTGGTTTACTGATGAAAATTTTTTGTTTGCGACATGGATAGATTTTATTGGCGTATTGAAATTTTTATTTTATACAAAGAAATAGTTTTTTTTTTTTTTTTTTTTTTTTTTTTTTAACATTTACATATGGATACAAATAATTATATTACACTTAATGTTCAAAACATGTTGATGAAAATGTTTACAAGATGGATAGATTTTATTGGTGTGGTAAAAATTTATTTTTATACACAAAAATAATTTTTGTTTTGTTTTTATTTACATTTTATAGAATTATATTACATTTAATGTCCATAACATGTTATAAAGGTATAAAACATTGATAACTTCTAATTTAAATAATTTATATAACTTTCAATAAATAAACCTTGACTGGTATTCCTAGATACAATCTTAATTTGTAAAAATCATCAACTGCATCAAAGGTTAAGGAGTGTAATAAAAAAATTAACATTACATTGGACAGGGGTTTGTCTAATTAATGTCAAACTTAATTGCAGAATTAAACCATTCTACAGTATGGTTCCTATAATTGCATCTTTGATGTGTGGACATATTTAGGGGTTGGGGGTTGGAAAATAGGTATCCAAAATATGAGAAAGTATGTTAGAGAGAAAATACCACTTCCTTTATACAGGGTGAGTTTCTTAAAGTGATCCAATAGCTAACTTTTTTATTATATATCTGAGAGTATACTTCTTATGGTGGACCCCCTTTACTTTTTTATTTTGCTTTCAGATATGTATTTCACTTTTCAAAATTTTACGCCATTTTTCCAATATGGAGGCCAACTTGAAAATTTCTTATGGAACACCCTACATTTAGTGGTGTATTTGAAAATTTCATGTGATTTTAAGACTTTTTTTATTTTTTGGCATTTTTCTCTAAACTTAACAGTTAGGGAGCTAGAGGCAATTAAAGTTCATTTTTGGTTCCTTAAGAATAACATGGGGCAAATTTTATCTCCCCATATCTCCGAAACCCTTGTTAAAATAAAAAATACTCAAGAATAAAAATGTCTTAAATTGATTTTTTAAGAACATTTCACTCATATAAATTATCATTTAAGCATAAAGGGGTCGTCCATAAATTACGTCATCTGAAAATAGGGGGGGAGGGTCCAGATTGAAAATGACGGTAAGGTGATGTGCAAGGGGGGGGGGGGGGTCAGCTTTGATATGACGTCATTTTAAATATGATGTTTTATATCAAATATTAACAGTAAAACAGTGATAAATTCTAACACAACTCAACTATTATAAAATAATTATCTATTAAATACATTAGACTATTTCAAGGCGTTGTTTTATAGTTTATTTTTCCATTGAGAAAGTATTTTGGCTTTATTTCTGAAGGTAAATTCAGATTTGATTGGTCAATTTTTTTAGTATATTATGTAGCGTTTAACAAGCATTATTTTTACTTAAAACGGAGCTTTTTTGAAAATGACGTAATTTTTTTGAGAGGGGGGGGGGGTCAGACAAATTATGATGGTAGGATGATTTTAGGGAGGGGAGGTCCAAAAATGGCCAAAAAGCGATGACGTAATTTATGGACGGCCCCAAATAAGCCTCTTTCCAATATGGAGGCCAAAATATTAAATTTTCAAAATTATTTTTGTTATTATGAAAAATATGTTCTTAAAACGTCAATCTACGACATTTTCATTCTTGAGTATTTTTATTTTAATCAATGGTTTCAGAGATATGTGCAGATAAAGTTTGCCACATGTTATTCTTATGGAACTAAAAATGAACTTTAATTGCCTCTAGCTCCTTAACCGTTAGGTTTAGAGAAAAATGCCAGAAAATAAAAAAGTCTTAAAATCACATTAAATTTTCAAAAACACCATTAAATGTAGGGTGTCCCATAAGAATTTTTTAAGTTGGCCGCCATATTGGAAAAATGGCGTAAAATTTTGAAAAGTGAAATACATATCTGAAAGCAAAATAAAAAAGTAAAGGGGGTCCCTCATAAGAAGTATACTGTCAGATATATAATAAAAAAGTTAGCTATTGGATCCATTTAAGAAACTTACCCTGTATTTACTTTTGTGTAAGGGAGAGTGAAAACCCCCTCCAAAATATTCTCAATGTGTTACTGCTTAGAGGGCTAAGACTTCCCTTTGAATCTTATTATTCTCTTACTGCATCATTTTTTAGACCCATTGACATGGTAATTTTAATTCATTTAAATTATCTATACCCCTTTTTGTAACCAATGAATTACTCTGTCGTTATCAAATACACCACAAATATATTCTTTCAATTAAGTTTGAATTAAAAATCACCTTTATATCTTCAGCTGTGGTTTCGGCACAGTAAGGTTCCACAGACAGCCAGAACTTGTTCGGTGTATCGTTTTTGGGAATCAATAATTTTGGGGGTTCCAACGAAGCTGTGCTGCTGAGTATATCAGGAGAGCCCTGAAAACAAGAATTGTAAAATTTGTTCAGTTCTAAAACTATAACAATCAAATTTATGTTCTAGAATAAAGACACTTCAAGAAATTTGTAATTAAAACTTTACTTCAATGAAGGACTCTTGTGTGCTTACTTTTGAGCCATGATACGATATAACGTGTCGTTGAATAGGCCTATTATTTCATGTGTACCCTGAAGATGGTCACAGAGCTACTGAAATGGTGAGACTGCAGAAATAAAAGTTAAATTAAAATAAATGTCAAAACAAATCTTCAATCTAATTATTTAAAGTCTTCATTTAACAATGCAGAATACTTACCAAAACACTGGGATCATCCAATGTTCCAACCCTTGGCCTGGATTTCCCTGTGGGATCTCGATTCTTTTTATCTTCGTCCTTCTTCTTTGACTAGAAAAGAGAGATATGGAGGATTTTAAGATTTGAATAAATAAATTAATTAATAGGGCTAAGTAAAAGTAGCTTGTACAAAATCAGTCAAAACTTATTTTAAGATTTGGAAAGGAACGTAGCACCTAGCTGATGGTGAAACTCAAGAGAGGGTGCAAATAAATATAATAAACAAGGTTCAACACCATACCCTAAACACAAAACGCAACAAAAGTTCAAAAGAAAGTTGCATGGAAAAAAAACCAACAAAGAGTCGACACGGCAATTAGATTCTTCAACCAGAATTTGTAGAAGACAGATTGGGTTTGTTAGTTTAGGTGGATTTAATGCTTGATTTAGGGTTGCATTATTGAAACTGTCAAATGATGGTAGCCTAATTAATTATTAACTAAACGTTCAGAAGTATAACTAAAAAATTATTTTATCATGTTTTAAGGAAAAGTAAAATTCTAAATTAAAATATGCTTTGAAATGAATGAATTAACCAACACATAACTTACGGTCAAGGCGAGTTTAATTTTCTTATCCCGTCTCTCTTCCGCAATGTTCAATGTAGCGATTTCGTTGTTCAGGTCTCGTATTCTGACGGCCACTCCCGTCAAAAGTGACTCTAACTCAAGTTGCAGCCGGTCTAGATCTTCCATTCCTACTCCTTCTTCCCTGCTTCTGTTCAGGACTGTAGAAAGTAGTACAAATTTAACGCTAGTTTATCTTTGAACTTCAAAATTAACTGAGCACATTTAATTCTTACAATTTTTCCTTATTTCTTTCACATATCTTTCTTATTTTTCTAATCTTGCTAAATCATTATATTTTCGGAAAAATGCATTTTGGATATGGCAAAGTAAAGTAACCAACATACTTTTTTACATATCAAGTAATTGGAGGTAGAGATAACCAGACCCTGAACACTTGGAAGCCCCAAAGAAGAACTTATTCTTCTTAGGTGATGGTGGGACATAGCCGCAGAATGATCACAATGGCAGTGGAAAGATTGGCCGTGTCAGAAATATCAGCCGAGTCTGAATGATCGACCACAGCAGAAAGGTATTTCGTGGTAGGAAGCTAGACCCAACATTAAGTTCAATTAAGGATAAGGATTAAAAAATTGTTTGATTATTTTATAAGGCACATTAACTTATTTAATCACTTTCAAAATTGTGTTACTTAACTTATGATTATTTGGTAGGTGTAAGCTTACATAGCTTGCAGTAAGTCTTTGTCTATATTATGTGCTGTCGCAGGAAGATAAAAAATTATCTGCTTTGAGGCTTGCAAGTGTATGTTGAAGTTTAATTTACTAAGGATGACAGTAGGAATTTTTTTGTTTAAGTGTTAAAATAGTACACAGTAAAAGTTTTAAAACTACACTTAAATTTAATATTGAAGATACTGACTATAACACTTATGCTAGACTGCTAACCGAACGCTTAAAATGTTCACAAAATTAGTAGTGCTCTAAGCAATCTCCTTGAAGAACTTACTGAATAAGTATACTTCTTTACCAATATCATTGTCATATCCAGGGCCGGCGCTAGCACTTTTGCCGCCCTAGGCAGGGGTTACATTTGAAGCCCCCCTCCTACCCTATTCATACCCTCATTAAAAATCTACAATAATTTACATTTGACGTCAAATTGTGATGACACGTTGCTTTGCGTGAGATAATATTATTTACTCTATAGGCCTATTCTATTTTTTACGTTCAGAGTTGCTTCGGTGAGTTAACACCGAAATTGATAAGACTAAGCGACGAGAAAGGGACTTGACAGAATGGAGTGGCACACAGCGCGTAATGCCACTGCAAGTAGCATGCACTGCCGTATATGAGTATATTCATTGAGTATATTCATTCAATAGGTTGAAGTGGGCCAGTTTTAATTTATTTGATTTGATTTTTTACCTTCTGAATTATTTAGATCTATATATTAGGCTGGTGGTTTCTGGTTTCTGATTTTAATTTTTAATTAATTTTTAATTATATAATTTACAGTTTCACAGAATATAATATAAACTGTTAGCATGTTTTAAGCAACAGTTATACGCCCTGGAAATATTACACCGGTATATAAATATACCCATTGGCTTAGCGGTGAACTTAGTAACTGCATTAGTAAGCCTATTTAAATTTCATTATTTTGTAATGCAATAATCTAAAATGACTTCCCCTAAGGTTAAGACACAGTTTCATGTAAACCAATTGGTCTTTGCCAAGGTAAAGGGATCCCCGTTTTGGCCAGCTGTAATTAAAAGGGTGGACAATGTATCCTATAAGACAGTAATTAAATATGAAGTGGAATTTTATGAAACGAGAGAAGTAAATACAGTTAATGAAAGTGATCTGTGCTCTTATAAGGAAAACAGTTTAAAATACCCTCTTGAAAGTGTAGCCTTAAGACACAGAGATAAGTATAAATTAGCGCTACTTCAAATAAAAAAGGCCTGGAAGGCCACCACAAACGGGATAAATAAAAAGAATGATTCCCCTTCTGTGAAACCAAACTTTTCTACCCCCAAAAAAACAAACAACGAGGTAGAAAGCTCTAGCCTCAGAAATGGAGCCAATAATACTGCACAATCGTCTAAAAAAGTTGACGATTTTCACACACAGATTTTGAAACAAGAATTAGACCGCATTAAAACAGAAAATCTCAGCCTTCTCAGAATAATTGAAACCCTTCAACTTGATAAGAACATTTTAGAGGAAAAAATTAATAAACTAAAAATGATTCCCCAGAAATGCCTCAATTGTTACCCACCATTAAAACAACCCATGTGTGAAGAAATCAATCAACTGGTACCAAGTTCCTCTAGCCCTGAATTTCATCATTCTAATGTTTCAAAAAACAAACTTACAGAACCTGGACGAACATCTGCTAGAAATAAACCCCATGGAAATGGTCACACTAAACAAAACCATCCACAACTAATTATTCTTTCTGATAGCCATGGTCGACAGATAGGACACCTTGTTGAACAAAAAACCTCAGTAAATGTATGCTCTATGGTAAAGCCTGGTGCCAAATATGATAAAGTTACTAAAGAAGTTGAACAACTTACAAACAAATTCACAAAGAAAGATCACCTGTTGATCATCGCAGGCACTAATGATATGGAGAGTTTCACTATTCAAAAACTTACAGACGACATACTTAAATCAGTCAGTAATTCACAGCACACAAATCTGGTCTTAAGTACAATACCTATGCGATATGACCATTCAAATTTTGACCTCAATATATCCATAATGAACAAAAAAATTGAAAGCATGGCAACAATGCACCCAAACCTGAAGCTTCTTCCTCTACATCTTCTCCCAAGACATCTTTATACAGCTCATGGCCTCCACTTCAATAAAAAAGGAAAGGTCAGAATAGCACAGATGATTTGTAACTTAATGAACATCACAGACAATGACACCACGGAAACAACTGCTACTACACATGACAGAGAGCCTCCTGAGAATAAGGGTGGAATTACTGTTGTTGAAGAAGATATGAGCAAGATAATTGAAATGTATAAAAATGATCAAACTGTTGGTTTAGCACATACGATCTCTCGTGATTTCCACAACAAAGCTAAACATATGTCAGCGGGTGTAGCAGTCGTGTTTCGAAGAAAATTCGGCCGGCCACAGGAACAGCAACTCATTTACAAAGACCTAGCACACCAGAAAGTCAACAATGGCCCGTCAGTCTACAGTTTGATAACAAAGGAACTTTACTTTGGCAAACCTACTAAAGAATCATATGACTCAGCATTCCGTCAACTAGAATTAGACTTTGTATCCAGAGGCCTAAAAATCCTGGTTTGTTCTGCGATGGGTTGTGTGAGGGATTTAATCCAGCCACAGCACTTTGTTCACAATATAGTCAGGTTTCAAAAAGCAACAGGAGCTAAGATCTACATAGTTTCCTATAATCAAGTAGCAAGACGGAAGCTATGGAGTGGACTCACTCATGAAGAGTTTGTGAAGACATTGAGAGAACTAATAGCCGCTCAGCAAGAGGATGGTGCTGTACAACAACCTAATCAGAGAGACGAACCAACAACCCCAAACAACTCATGTGCTACCTCAGATGACCTCGAGACTACTCCTTCTCCTCGGCTTCTACAAGAAAATAGTGTGCTGTTGTGTGAAAATGGTCAATGTAGTGTTGAAAGTGAAAGTTCCAAGAAGATAAGCGAAGAAGGAAGCCCTATGCCAAAAAATTTGTCTGAAAATAGCAATGTTGAAGTGACTGTGAACCCTTCAAGCTCTCCTTTAAACTCACAACAAACAACATCTCAGACACCCGGATGAACAAAAAAAACTTTAAAAACCTAACATTTTTCCACCAGAACATTCAAAATTTAATTTCTCGCATTGACCAATTAGAAGTAATTTTATTAGAAATAGATCCGGATATAATCATCTTAACCGAACATAACATGAATAAAACTGATTTAAATAGACTCTATCTTCAAAATTACCGCCAAATAACACATTATGCTCGCACTACAACAACTGGAGGAGGTGTTGTCATCTTATCAAAGGAGGGCCTGAAGGGGAAACCGCTGTTATTAGAAATAGGAAATGAGCTTTGCCAAGACAAATTATTTGAATGTTGCTATGCTAGATTTAGGGTAAATAATTTAAACTTCTTATTAGTAGGAATTTACAGAACCCCGCAGTTTGAAAACTCAGAGTTTTTAAACCGTCTAAACAAGCTTATTGAAACATTAATAACAAAAGAAAAGTATCTTTTTATATTTGGGGATTTTAATATTGACTTCCTTAAAAGATCTCCAGAGCTTAAGGAATTCAAAAATATCCTTTTAAGACATGGAATGATCCACCTAATAGACTTTCCTACTAGAGTCACACCTACATCTAAAACAGCCATAGACAATATTTTAACTAATATAAACAAAGACCAAATCAAAATTGAGGGTATTGTAACTGTTCTGTCTGATCATGATGGCCAATTAATGGAACTAAATACATGTCCCATAAAAATTAATGACTCTAACATCAAGTATTGGGGAAGAAATTTTTCACTTGACAACATGAAATTATTTAGATCACTACTTGAAAAGGAAAATTGGTGTCCTCTTTTTAATTCTGCAGTGGAAAACAAATATGACACTTTCCACAGTATTTTTCAGTATTATTTTGATCTTTCTTTTCCAAAAGTACAAAAAAAAATTGGCAACCACAAAAATAAGAAAAATTGGATTACTGAAAATTTAAAAGAGGATAAAAATAATCTTGTTAACCTAAGCAAACAAGCTAAAGAATCGGGGTCAGATTTCGTAAAAAAAGAGCTAAAGAATAAAACTCAACAATATAAGTTTAATGTTATGGAAGCAAAACGCAATTATTATAGCCTCAAGATTAAAAACTCTGAAAATGTTGGTAAAACTGCGTGGGAAATAATCAATAGGGAAACTGGGAAAACCCCAACTGACGTAGAAAATAATCACATTTTGAAAATAGATGATGGTGAAGTTTTAAACCCTTTACACGTGGCCAATATTTTTAATAATTTTTTTGTAACTGTAATTGAAAACATGTTAAATGATAGGCCGCCATCTAAAAATGTTAGTTTTGATAAGGAAAGTAACAAGCAGATCCCAACTTTCAGATGCCCCCCAGTGGATGAAAAAGAGTTAACTAATATAATTAACTCTCTTAAGAATAAATGGTCCTGTGGTTATGATGATGTGCCAATAACAGTTATAAAATATGCCAAGGAGCCCCTAATAAAACCTCTTATGCATGTAATAAATTCCTCATTTATTTCAGGCATTTTTCCAAAACGTCTCAAAATTTCAAAGGTCATACCAATCTATAAAAAAGGGGACGAATCGAACATTCAAAATTACCGTCCAATTTCGATTCTACCATCAATATCTAAAATTTTTGAAAAAGCTATGCATCTAAATTTAGTAAGACATTTAGAACTATATGATCTTTTCAATTATGAACAACACGGTTTTCGGAAAAATAAATCTACCATCACAGCCCTAATAAGTTTTACTGAATCAATCATAGAATCACTAGATGAAAGAGACAAAGTTGCTGGAATTTTCATGGATTTATCAAAAGCTTTTGATAGCATTTCCCACTCAAAAATGATTAACAAACTAAAAAGCTTAGGAATTAAAAATTCATATTTAAACTGGTTTGAGTCATATCTAACGGATAGAGAGCAATACGTAGAGATAAACAAAATAGAGAATAATCAAAAATTAAAATACCAATCAAAAGCACAGAAAGTTAAATATGGAGTTCCACAAGGTTCTATACTTGGGCCTTTGTTATTTATCTGCTACATAAGTGACATGCCAGACTGCCTAAGTAAACTCAACCAAGTAAAAAATCAGCTTGTTTTGTACGCCGATGATTCAAACCTCATAATGTCTGCAAAGACTGGAAAGGATCTAGAAATTCAATATTTTGTGGAACTAGCAAAAATTCAAGACTTTTTTACCAATAATGATCTGATTTTGAATGCACAAAAAACTAACTACATCACATTTTGCACAAAACAAAACAAAAATAACGAACAAATAAACATTTACATAGATAATGAGGAAATTGCTCAGGTCGAAAATACAAAATTCCTAGGCCTTTCTATTGACCAGCATCTTTGTTGGGATCTGCATGTAGATCATATCTTGAGTAAAATTAACTCTGGTATTTATGCCATCAAAAGACTTTATCACCTCTGCGATATAAGTGTTTTAAAAAGTGTATATTATGCTCATGTCCAATCACATGTTTCTTATGGGATCTGTGTGTATGGGGGAACATCTGGACAAAATCTGAATAAAATATTAATAGGGCAAAAAAGAGCATTAAGAGCTATGTTGAACTTTAAGAACAATGAATTGGTCAGAGAATTTTTTACTAAATTAAACATTTTAACCGTCCATAGTTTATACATCCTAGAATGCATAATGTTTGTAAAATATAATATTACCAATTTTGTTACAAACAAAGACTATCACCATTACAACACAAGAAATAAAAATAATATAGTATTACCAAATCACAAACTAGAATTATTTAAGAAAAAGACATCTTACAATGGTGTTAGATTCTAACATCATGTTCCGGATCACATAAGAAACATACAGGATAAAGTAAAGTTTAAATTAAAATTGAAGTGCTTTCTAATTCAGCAGGCTTTTTACTCAATAGACGAATTTTTAAACCTTAAAGCAAAATGTATGCTATAAAAATGTAAACTCCTTTTAATAACAATGTGGGATAAAATTTTCCTGAATAATATTATACGTACAGGTGTGTTATGTAATATCAGACTAAGATTATTATTGACACTATTCATGTAAATATGTTTTTACAAGATGTGAATAAAGATATTTGATTTGATTTGATTTGATTTGATTTGCCGCATGGGAACCAATCTGCGGGATAGCCACAAACGCACATAAAAACAAAATACCTTACTCTTTCATGAAGACTGGACATTCACTCACTATAAATCTTTACCCCAAACCACTCAAATAAGGTAAAAAACATGAAAAATAGTTGCAAGTTTGATTCGATGATCAGATGTTATCATTGTCGCATCGGCGAGAATAGGTTTTCTGAGAAATTGTGTAAAAATCCCTCAAGTGTGGTGACAAAACGTTTTGTAGGGACGGCCAAAGTCTAATAGCACTGATGATATACAATAATGTAAATAGACTTCTCATCCAATGCATTTTGTTTGATACAGAAATTTGGAAGGTTCGTATGTACCAACTGCCAGAGGAGTTGCAATCGATTTTGTATTTATTCAGCTGGATTTAAGGTGCTGCAAAAACACTTCACAACATAAACATAACCATCAGTTATAAAATGTTTTATCCTTGTTACAAAGAGTGGTAGTACTGATTTGCCCATCATATGTTACTAGTACCTACTTCATGTACGTCACGGAAGATCACGCCACCGTAAATTGGTTTCAAACACTCCTATGCTATGAGAAGTCTATTCACGTCAGTTATAGTGTATGTTAGTGTATATAGGCCTATAGTATTGGCTAATAGTATAAAAAAGGCATTTAGGAGACAGTCTTGACACTTGGTCACTTCACGTGTCCCCAAAACACCAGACATACCAGTAAAGATTATACCGGTCTCTCGGCGTACTAGTGATGGTTTACTAGCTCACGCTGTGATCAGCATCCAAGTTAACTCTGCACCCAATCACACAACGCGCTAGTAAATAATCACTAGCGCTCCAAGCTACCGGTACAATTGTAACTAATATGTATGGTGGCCCAATGTGGGAGATACCCTAATACATGTAGTTTCAATAGAAGGGTCGTGACTGTGTGGCGTCAGCGGGTTGGCATTGTTGCACACGGCCCTCACAGCTGATATGCGCAAGCGCTTGCTCGACTCAGACTCATAGCGCGCCGACATCGGTGACAGGAACGCCAGCAACACATTCGGGGCTAACATAAATGAACTTAAAAAATAACATCGACAATTATTTGGTTATATTAAAAATAATACCCTGTGTTTCGTTAATTTTCAAACATAATTATTTTGGCTTAGGTTATTTTTTTATTTCTCCACTTTTTGCCGCCCCCGGGAAAGTGCCGCCCTGGGCGGTCGCCTAGTTGGCCTAATGGGTTAGCCGGCCCTGGTCATATCACTTTCCTATGGCAATTTGACAAATTAATTTTTATTTATTTATTTTGAATTGTACAATGCTACATTACAGTCATAAAAGACCACTTACAAGGTTACATTAATATTATTAACAATTATATAATAGAACCATGCAGTTTAGTTAAAAAAAAAAGGTGCAGTCGACAGTTTATTAGGGAACTAATGAACTGACACTAATGAACTAATTAGATACATTATTTTGATTAAAAATTATAACTATTTCTGCTCTTAACATTGCAAGTTTGAATGTTTTGTCAACAATTAATAATTGAGTGTAAATTGAAATATTAATGAGATTTTGAAGATACATATTGTCACAGTAACCAAAACTGCTATGGTGGTGCTATGTTGCTCTTAGGGGTAGTAAAACTCATTTTAGTGAAGTTCTCTACGGGGCATAAGCTATTACGGCAGTAGTCATGGTATGGTAAGACCTAAGCCGGGGACCATAATACTTTTTTGTTTTGAGGTCCCTAGAAGCTCAAAATGGCTTTCGTGAAAATTGATACATATAGTGAACATGTGAGTGTGTGTGTGTATGTGTGTTTTGATATCTTTTGAACGCGACCTCTGATTTTGATGAAATTTTGTATGAAATTTGAACGAGTTTGCAAACCAGAATGATTGGACGATGGGAACGGGGTTTTATAGGGTTTCAAAAGGGTTTTTGGCATTTCTTAACCACAATTTTTTTAATTCAACAATTTTAACACAAACCATTTAAAAGAGCTAAAAAAATAAACAACTTAGTATTTTGAATTTTAACTTAGCTTAAACGGTTATGGAGAAAATCTTAAAATATGTTTCCCATGATATTCCTATGGGAAACATAAAAAAATTTTATCTTATTAAATTAATTATTTAACAATTTATTAATTTTTTTTTTTTTCCTGAAAATTAATAATTTTAAATTCAAATTCAAATATTATTATTTCCAATAAAACAAACAGTGCAATGTCTTTCATTGTGCGTACAGTGTTAATAAAAATTAAACATAAGAATGATAATACACATAAATTAAAACAGAATAAGTAACTTAATCTAAAATATGATCTAAATATTTTACATAGAAATATAATTCAAACTGTTTTTTCTAGATAATGAAAGAATGTAAAACCCAGGAAACGAGCCTACATGGGCAAAATGCCTGTGTGTAGGCTCAGCCGCTATTGTCAACCTATAAATAGGGCTATAAATAAAATTATGTCAGTTAAAATTATAGATAATTTAATTGAAGAACTATTTAATGGTGTGGAACATAAATTTAGCAAAAAGTAATTACTGAAAACTTTAAAAAGTGGGAAAATAAAGATAATAAGTTTTAAAGAAAAAAGTTGTTACATAATTAATCAGAACGTGGAACGATAGAGGGGGTGGGGTGAGTGAGAAGGAAAACTCGTCTGTGTTTTGAGTCTTGAGTCACATGTCGAGTGGTGGGTCAAGTCCGCCTGTACTCGGCTCGGATAAGGAGTTCAGATTCAGAAATACCTAGTTGTATTAACCATTCAGTTACACGTTTTTTAAGTATTGCTACTGATGGAGAATCAAAAATGTTGTTCTTGTTTGTTATGGACATAATGTTACGATACAAGACAGTCGCAATATAAGTAGCATTGGTTTCAGAGTAGGATTTTAGTAATTGCGAAGTTATTATTCCGATGTTTTTTGAATACCGAGTATTATGTGAGTGAGTAACGTTAGGAAATATATCGTAAAAATTCTTGAATATGTGAATAGATAGAGTCTTAACATAAATTTGTCTTATACTAAGTATAGATAACTCGCGAAACAAGGAATCTGTGGGGTAACAAGGGTGTTTTCTAAAGCCAATTTTTAATATTAATTTTTGTATTGTAAAGAGTGGTTCTAACACGGTTGAAAAAGATCCGCCCCATGCAATAATGCCAAATGAAAGTAATGACTGTACATAAGCGTAGTATGCCAATTTAATTTCATCATTATTAAGGATATCTCTTAACTGTTTAAAAACGTAAACATATTTGCGTAGTTTAGTAATTAAAAATTTAATATGGCATACCCACTTAAATATCTTGATAAAATTTAGTATGTACATTTATTAGGAAGGATTAACTTATATTTGCTGATAAAGCACAAATGGCGACAAACCTACATACTCAACCTCTTGGTTTTTATGGGGAAATAGGAAATATACCAAAATTACAATGAAAATTCGCTGATTACGCTGAGTACAGCTGCGACCGGGTATTTGTTAATACATTCTCCCATTAGGATGGCAGTCCAGTATGAGTATATAGTCAATCCTATAGGTCTAATGTCTAACCTTGACAGTATGTTGGTAGTTGACTTTTGTCAATAATACGAAGATCAGGAAATGACAGAGCACATTCTTCAGGAGAATCTGGGGCTTTATTTTTAGACTCTTTGGCTTTTCCATTCCCATAAGAAGGTTTTCCTTGATCTCTATGCGGTTTGCCACCAATTCCTTTCTTTGAACTGTGCTTCGACTTCATCATTCTTGTGTTGTCTTTAAAATCGTTTTCCTCCAGGTTTCACACGAGTGCTATAAACAAAACAAAAACTGCATCTTTCTCAGTTCATAGTTTTTTTTTTTTTTTTTTATCTAAAATCATCTAAAAAAATTAATGCTTAACTTTTAGAACTCAGATAGTAAAAGTACAATAGAAACTCTCATATCTGACCATGATAGGACTGGGAAATGGTCAGAACGGCCACTAAGATATCGAGAGGAGCAAATAAAATACATTTCCTAGGTAAGAAAACAGCTATGCAGTATTGTAATACAACCTTATTGCACCTAGCCTATAACACATTAATTAAAACATCAAGGTTTTGTATAAAAGGCTAGGCAACTGAAAAATTACAATATTTAGACATATGTGTAGAACATATTGTAGGCTAGTGCATTGAATAAGTCTTCCATGTTTCCACAGGCTCAACAACGAGGAGAGAGTGAAAATCACAGATGGGCGGTCGCCACTAGGTTGGATATCAGAAGGAGTCGGTTATCACGGTGTCTACAGTAGCCTATTTCAACTCAATTTATGTATAAATAATTTTTTCACCCATTAAGTATTATGTCACAGGCCAGAGATTATTGATCATCAATCAGTAATGTAAGGTACCCAATTCTTAATTTACGGTACTGTCCCTATTTTCTAAACATAATGATTCTTTACAAATTCTGTAATGTTGGAAATAATAAATAATTGTAATAAATTAGTCTGTTTACTAAATTTCTTTACAATTATCAGCTGATAAGCTACATTACAAATAAAGATTGGGGAAAATGCTGATTGATGTGGCTCTTTCACAAACGACTGGGAGAGATGGTAACTTAACCCTGTTCTGTGAAATTGTCGCTTTTCTAGCGTCTATAAAATGGGCCTAAGGCCCCTCGGTGCTCTTCGGGCGGACACCTGATGCACGTTGCTCAAATTGTTATATAAAAGGGACTTTAGATGATGTGCGGCCAATGAAAGATACCGGTTTCTTGCTGCAAAATTTATCAAATCACCCATATTTTGATAAATAATTAACTCAAATGACTGGTTAGAAAGAACTAGTCTTAGGCCTATACCGAAACTACACTTCATTGACAAAATCCTTAGAGAGCAATAAATAAGGTTTTCATCATAATACTGCACGTAGAACAGCCGTTTTCTGGCCTGTATTTAGTCCACAAAGTTGGTGTTTTCTATAGCCTTTTAAAAGTGCACAAAAAACACTAAACAGTACTGCAAATATGCAAACAAGTGGTAAGCCGGGGTAATGTACCGTTGTACCTTTTTTTTTTATTTTATTTATTAGAGAAAACAGATTTTGATTTAATTTAAGTTAGGCCTAGTCGAACTGTTATGAATTTAGATTTGTAAAAAGTCACTTCGACACAGGGGATGTAATGTGGATAGTAAAAAATCAGTCAATTTAGAGAAAACAGATTTTTTATTAGGCCAATTGTTAAATATTATGTTAGCAGTCTTTTAGATAGGAAAAACCAGATTTTGAGTCTATTCATGAAACTACGAATCTCAGGGATGATAAATAAAAATTATTTATCATGGGGTAGGGCATGAGGGTGCATCCTGTCAAGGTGATGATTGAAGCAGGGTTCCAGTCACTTATTCACTTTGAACAAAAGAGTCACGCTACAACTAGAAGATTACGCACACCGAATGAACGAATGAGCCGCACTGCAATCATGTACGAAGTATCACCACCAGAGAATATGTTTAAAATAAAAACCAATCTGTATGTATCCTAATTTCACTATATAACTTAAATCCAATCTAGGCCTACATCAAAATTTTACGGGCCGAACGCTCACCACCAGACTCCGATCATCCCAGAGCGAATGGCGGAATGGCGTCCCCTTTCGTCAGACGTTACTGAATGAGTCAAAAGAGAATCATTCTTCGTATTGGGTTATCTGTTATTTTTTAACATAAGCTCAATAAGTAATATTTATTATTAATCTATTCATTTAAAATATATTATTTTCTTCCAGGTCATAAAACTCAATTTTTATCGTATTCTTTTAATTTTTAACTCAAAACAATTACCATTATTTCCCTTGCATCCGCCATGAATACTCCTTAGTGATGCACGTAACCAACGGGATTGCTTCTCATTGGTCGAGATTATTGCACCTGTTGATTACGTCACCACCTCCAACATTTTATTTTACATTACCAACCGAATGTTAATTAACTACGCAATTACGATCAATTGTATTATATGAAAAGTATAAAAACATTATTTTAAGTAAAAGAACACTCCCACAAATACTCCCCCAAATTTGTAATATAATATTTTACTAAAAACCCCTTAAATATTATTTACAAATTTATTTTTAAGAAATAATTTTTTATTTGCCCTTTTTTTTTATTTACCTAAGCCTGTTCATTAATATAGAGACTAAAATGGGTCTCTGTGCTATGCACTCGGAACACTGGTTTTTCCCATCAAAATCCACAGTAAGCTTACAAAAATTTTCTTAAATCTAGAATACAGGTTTTTTTTATTAAAAGAAAAACATACTTAATCTAAAATACACCTTTTGTCATTGAAAATTACAAAATACACTCTTAATCTAGAATACACCTTTTGTCATAGTTCTTTTCATTTCCTGAAAATTACAAAGATTTTACTTATTTTACGAGAGAAAATTCACAAGTTATTAAGATTGTAATAGAAATATCATGAAACCATCAAATTAAACAATATAAGTCAATAATAAATCATATAATAACCTCAGTTTTTTTTTTTTTTTTTTTTTTTTTTTTTTTTTTTTTTTTTTTTTTTTTTTTAAATATGCTAATAGAGTGATATACCCAAAACAGGCAAACCCATTTTATCTAAGTTTTTTATTCAAACTAAATACTTCTTTAACTGTGTAACATTAAAAGTCCCAATTATATCGTCATTAGTCCGGCTTTTCAATACATATGCATTATCAAGTTTCCTCTCTATTATCTGATATGGACCCTCAAAAAGCAAGAAAAACTTTTTTATCTTTTTACTACACTTATCAGATAGTTTATGAGATTTAACTAAAACTAGATCTCCTACTTCATATACTATTGGGTCTTTTAAATCTTTATCAAATTGCCTTTTCCTCTTTTCTGCACTACTAATAAGTTTTCTACGTACCAAAACAAATTTCTCACCCGTATCAAAAACTTTTTCTGACGGAAATTGAATTATCTTATTAATAAAAAAACTTACTTCTTTTACCAAACATAATTTCATATGGTATTTGGTTAGTACTATTATGTACCGCATGATTCAAGCAATATTCAATAAAATCTAAAACATATGCCCATTTAGTATGTTGTTCATGACAATACGACCTAATTATGCGGTTTATTTCTTTATTTACCCTTTCCGTAAAATTAGATTGGGGGTGATACACAGATGAGTGAAGCGGAGTTATATTATTCCTTTCCAAGGTATTGTACCATAAAGCACTAGTGAATTGACTCCCATGGTCAGATAAAATTGATTTTATTTTCCCTACTTCTGGTATGTACTCATTTATTATCCGGTTTAAAATTGCCTTTGTACTAGCTTTCTTTAAAGCATAAATTTTTACATACTTCGAGAAACCATCAATCAGAACTAGAATATATTCCACTCCCCCTCTTGACTTAGGTAAAGGTCCAATTAAGTCAGTCGCTACTATTTCTTTCAGTTCCTTTGGGATAATTGGATGTAAAGCCCCTAACTGTTTTTTATTGCCATGTTTTGACTTCTGACACAAATCACAAACCCTCAGTTGTTTTTTAATTACTTTTTCCATCTGTTTAAATACGCAATGTTCCTTTAGAATCTTATATATTTTATGTCCTCCCATGTGAGCAAATTTACGGTGAGTAAAATCGGTTATTTGATACACTAAATCATTAGGTATTACTAACTTCCAGTCATCACAATTTTCCACGTTTCTTTTAAACAAAATTCCTTTATATATTGTGTACAATCTATTTATTCTGTGATCAGTTTGTTCTGGGTCATCTAATATTTTAAAAATTCTGTCTAACTTGATATCCGCTCTCTGTTTCAAGCCTATATCTCCAAAAATTACTTTACCTTCACTTTCATGAAATCCCAAATCTACTTGATTTTTTAGCACCTTTACTACATTTTTACTATCAGTCTCTGCATGTCCTTCATCATTTAATCTACTCAAAATATCGGCTGGAATGTTTGACTTGCCTGGCACATATTCAATCTTTAAATTATATTCTTGTAATATGAGTGACCATCTCAAAAGTCTACCATGAGTTAATTTACATCGATTTAAGAAGGATAAAGCTTTGTGATCTGATCTAACAATTACTTCTTTGTGACCAATTAAATAATTTCTAAACTTTTTGCATGCAAAAACAACAGCTAGTAATTCCTTTTCTGTGGTTGTGTACATTTTTTCTACTTCTAGTAGGCTCCTACTAGCAAACATGATTACTTTTTCTAGATTATCTTGATATACTTGATATAAAATTGCCGAGACTGAAATGTTTGATGCATCAGTGTTAACATAAAAAGGTTTACTAAAATCTGGGTGTTTAAGCATTACTGTATCAATAAATGCTTCTTTGATTTTGACAAAATTTTGCCTTTCTCTGTCTCCCCAAATCCAACTCTTTTTTGAACTTAATAAGTGTTTAAACTGTCCTGTTAATTCTGAATAATTTTCCTTGAACTTACGATAATAATTACACAATCCCAAGAAAGCTTGCAACTCTTTCAAGTTTCTAGGCTCATCGAAAGTCATGATTTTCTGTATTTTCTCAGGATCTGTCTTAATCCCTTCCCTTGTTATTATGTGCCCTAAAAATTTTATTTCATCTTTCAAAAATTCTGACTTTTTTAGCTTGACTGTAAAACCGCAACTTTTCAATCTAGAAAGAACCCTGTCAATGTGATCTAGGTGTTCTTCAAATGATTTAGATGTTATCAGTATATCATCCACATAGCATGTTACAAAGTCATTGAATTCAGGACCTAGCGCTCGATTAATTGCGTGTACAAAGTGTGCTGTTGATACTTTTAATCCAAATGGTAATCGGCGGTATTGATAATTCCTACCTTCAAAAGTAAACGCTACATATTTACGGGACTCTTCATTTAACTCTATCTGTAGGAAACCCTGCGTTAGATCTATAGCACTGTAATATTTGGTTCCCATGAATTTTTGAAATATAATCTCAACATCTTCTGTACCCTCATTGTCACTAACTAAATATTGGTTTAACTTTCTACTGTCTAAACAGATTCGTGTTGATAAATCACGTTTTACAACACAAACAAGCGGATTAGAATACGGACTTTGTGATTCTTCAATTATATTTTGTTCCAACATTTTATTAATCTCCTCCCTAACTTCTTTCCTTTTATTGTATGGTATTGGGTATGTTTTTCCTGTATACACTTTATCTGAACTTAGGTTTAGTTTAGCTGTGTAATTTGTACATAAACCTGGATTCTCTGAAAATACATCACTGTGCTTAATTAAAGTCTGTTCTAATAATTGCAAATCAGTTTTACTCAAATCGTCATTACTTTCTCTAATTTCTTGAATTTTAGTCATCAATTTATTGGTAAATTCATTTTTTTCTTGGCTACAACCTTTGTTCTCATGAGTGCCTATTTCCTCAAGAAACTTCATAGTATTGGTTTGACAAAATTCTAATTCATTATTTAATGATATGACTCCAATTTTATTCAAAGTCACAACTTTTACACTCCCTACTTCTTTACAAGTCATTTTAAATGGTATATGGACTTCTTTGTTTTCATTGTTTATCAAACTAAGACATTCATTTTTAAAATTAATCGCTCCTTTGCATTCTTTTAAAAAATCACACCCTAGAATAATGTCTAGCCTCACTCCTTGCACAACTAAACATACCAGTGACATAACGTTATTCCCTTCAAATTTAATATCAAACAATACCTGCTTTGTAACATTCTTTGATTTATGTCCGGTTATTCCCATAATAGGCCTATTTAAATTAGAGACTGGGAACACTTCAAATTTTACTCCATTACTCTTCAACTCATTAAATAAAATGTCTGACATTATTGTGGCTTGAGATCCACTGTCTATGAGACAACTAACTAACCTACCATTTATTTCACCGACAATTTCTGGTAAAGTCTCAGAGACTGGTTTCATTAAATTGTTATTAAAATTTGCCTCGTCCA
Organism: Neoaliturus tenellus; assembly: GCA_030545055.2. NCBI lineage: Eukaryota > Metazoa > Arthropoda > Insecta > Hemiptera > Cicadellidae > Neoaliturus > Neoaliturus tenellus. Next base: position 239,853,271 of record CM061531.1, on the reverse strand, counting down.
TTAATTCATCAGTCAGATTAGGATTCAACATTACTTTACCTTGGGCATTTTCTAGATCACATCTTACGCTGTTATTAAACATTTCGTTACACAAATCTTTTAACTTATTTAGGCCTATCTCATTTAAATGGATCCTATCTGTTCTCATTTGACCATTGAAATAAATATTTTCTTCATAAAAATTTAAATTACAATTTTTCACTCCCTTGGGATACATAAATTCATTGGTTATATCTAAAACCTTGATTGTAGTACCATTATCAAACGATTTTATGGCTTTATTTACCATTTCTAATTCATCAAAGTGGCGGTGATTATTTAACGCTATCTTGGGTATAGGTGGTAAAGTAAGCAAGACTATTTCTTTTTTCAGTGACAGTAACATCTCTACTAGGTCTCTAAATTTATCGCAAATAATATGCACTGGTTCACCTTTAAGTAAATTATTAGTACCTATCATAACCATAATTTTGTCACTCAACAAATGCTTGTTTTCTGCAATGTTCTGTTTAAGTTCCTCTATTTTCTGCCCACTAATGCAAAATCCAATTCCCCTTTTAGTATGCTGACCAGGTGTGACTTCCCTTCTTAAATTAAGAATTTTTTCTCCAAACCTACACAAAATACTATCTCCTATCAACTCATAACCATTAAAAATAGGTTTAGGCCTACTATCTACTTGTAATTTATAGTTCACACCCGGTAACCTGTCTCATTCCGTGGAATTCCCTGATCTGTTACTATTCCTACAATAATTATCGTCTTTTTGTGCATTGTAACCGTTGTTTTGACTAGGCCTATTATAGTTCCTACCATAACTCCCCCCACTTCTCTGCGCATTATCACCATTATTCCTATCATACCTCCAGTTGCCTCGACAGTTAGTAACTCCCCCTACATTAGTCTGAACTTGTTCAGAGTTTGAGCGATGGTAATTATTGTCCCTTCCATTTCCACGTCCTCTCCAGTTTCCTCTATTATTAAAATTACTATTTTCCAGTTTACGCTCATCTTTGAAATTACCATGAAATCTTTTAGGTTCACTCTGGCCAACATTAAATTCGTCAAACCCGCTTAACTGAAGCAAAAAGGTTTCTAATTCATCAGCGTTGTTAATGTCTTTTGCAGTGGCTATGGTTGCAGCGATATTCTTAGGAAGGTGATTGCTAATCATATTCAAAAACAAACTCATCTCAATAGGGTTATCCAAATACCTATTCTTGGTGTAGTAATCTAGTACATAGCTTACCAAATTCCCTGTAAATTTATCAAAATGTCCGTTGCTCATTAGGTCGTTTTCAAAATTACGCTGTTTACGCATTCCCCAGTAACGTTTCTTAAAAGAACGAGAGAACCCCTCTACATCATCCCATTCAGTAATATGCTGTCTTGCCCACAGTGCAGCATCTCCCTTTAAGTGTTTTACAATGTGAAGGATTTTTCCCTCCCATCGCTCTTCACTCAGTTCACAAAACTTATTAACAAACTTAAGAAAATACATAGGATGAATATCTTCCCTATCATTATCAAAATCTATTAAGTACAATTCAGGATTGTTAATCCCTACTGATTGAGGTTGTTTCGCATTTACCTGTAGGTGGTGACCAGGGCATGTCTTTAATTCAGAACTAGAAGTTTCAAGGACATTTATTCTATTCGTTACGTCGTGTAGGTTAGAAGCAACATTATTTACATCAGTTTGCATTTTCGCTAATTCAGAGATATACTCCTGTCTTAAAACTACCCTATTCCTATCACACTCTCCTTGTATGAGAGTCAACTTGGTCTGATCATTTTCATTTACAAAGTCTCTAATTGAATCGATCTTTACATTTAACAATTTTATATTAGTTGCCAATTCAGATGAAGTCTGATTAGCTTTCTCGTGAATTTTCACTAGTTCCTTACTTAACTCAGGATTTTTCAAAATGCCCGCACCAATTTGTACGTTCACAATTGACTCTACTTGATTTAATTTTTTACCCATGGTAGAAATATCTTTATACAAATTCTTACACCTATCGTCAACATTCTCATTTAATTTACATTCTACTTCTTCAATTTTATTCGAAAATTTAGTCTCAACTTCATCAATTCTGTCATTAACTACAACAATTTTTTCTGTCAATTCCATTTTGATACAATTAATACTTTGGCAAATCATTACATTACTTTTCTCGATTTGATTTAGCCTATTGTTACATTCATTAACAGATTCTTTAAGCTCATTATTACTTTTGTCAAATTTAGATTCAAGATTATCAAATTTTTGTTGTAAAAATGTCAGAAGCTGACTTACGTCTGATTGCTGTCCTACCAAATGGTTAACTTGCACGTTGGAGATGGGTGTCTGCGTTGGTTCTGGTTCAGGTGCTGATGTCCGCGTTGGTCGTAGCTCGGCCGCTGATGTCTGCGTCAGTGGTGGCTCAGATGATGCTGTCTGCATGTTTAGGCCTAGGGTAGATGTCTGCATTGGTTGTGGCTCGGCTGCTGCTGTCTGCACATCAGCTGCTGCTGTCTGCACATCCCCAGGTATCTCAAAATGAAGTTCGGGACGGTAGAGGAACTCTTCGGAGTTAGGTAAGAATAGGCCTAGGCCTAGTTGGTTTTCTGCCAGGTCTAGTTGTGGTGAGCCTATTTGGTTGTCCTCATTCTCTGTCATGTCGTTATTTCGTGGTGGGTTGTCTTCTCCATTCAAATTTCCGTTAGGCCATCCGTGGAACTCACTTTCATCACTGGTGGTGCTCATTTTTGTTCACTAAAGTTGTTCATTAAAGTTCACTTCAATATCACTTTCAAGGTTAACACGCCTCACGGGAAGGGCGCCATTTTGTACCGTTGTACCTTTTTTTTTTATTTTATTTATTAGAGAAAACAGATTTTGATTTAATTTAAGTTAGGCCTAGTCGAACTGTTATGAATTTAGATTTGTAAAAAGTCACTTCGACACAGGGGATGTAATGTGGATAGTAAAAAATCAGTCAATTTAGAGAAAACAGATTTTTTATTAGGCCAATTGTTAAATATTATGTTAGCAGTCTTTTAGATAGGAAAAACCAGATTTTGAGTCTATTCATGAAACTACGAATCTCAGGGATGATAAATAAAAATTATTTATCATGGGGTAGGGCATGAGGGTGCATCCTGTCAAGGTGATGATTGAAGCAGGGTTCCAGTCACTTATTCACTTTGAACAAAAGAGTCACGCTACAACTAGAAGATTACGCACACCGAATGAACGAATGAGCCGCACTGCAATCATGTACGAAGTATCACCACCAGAGAATATGTTTAAAATAAAAACCAATCTGTATGTATCCTAATTTCACTATATAACTTAAATCCAATCTAGGCCTACATCAAAATTTTACGGGCCGAACGCTCACCACCAGACTCCGATCATCCCAGAGCGAATGGCGGAATGGCGTCCCCTTTCGTCAGACGTTACTGAATGAGTCAAAAGAGAATCATTCTTCGTATTGGGTTATCTGTTATTTTTTAACATAAGCTCAATAAGTAATATTTATTATTAATCTATTCATTTAAAATATATTATTTTCTTCCAGGTCATAAAACTCAATTTTTATCGTATTCTTCTAATTTTTAACTCAAAACAATTACCATTATTTCCCTTGCATCCGCCATGAATACTCCTTAGTGATGCACGTAACCAACGGGATTGCTTCTCATTGGTCGAGATTATTGCACCTGTTGATTACGTCACCACCTCCAACATTTTATTTTACATTACCAACCGAATGTTAATTAACTACGCAATTACGATCAATTGTATTATATGAAAAGTATAAAAACATTATTTTAAGTAAAAGAACACTCCCACAGTAATAAGCACCATGAAATTTACAATTTGACATTATAATAACAATGAATATTAATAACAAATTAATATGAATTATAATTATAATAACAATTATAATAACAATGAAGTTATTTCCTAACATTGAAATACCAGATTCAGGTGTGAAATTCAATATTTTTTTCTATAATTTCATGTAAAAATATGTTTATTTTGTTGACATTAAGTGATTTAAAAATTAATTTATAATTAGGTCTGCACGGCGGTGCTTATTACCCCAACACCGGGGTAATAAGCACCAAATGTTAATTTTCCAGGGTAATAAGCAACTCCATGTTAAATTTCAAGGGGTAACAAGCACCAAATGCAATCCCGGTATAGAACATAAAATAGTGTTTAATAATAAGACTTTACAAAAATTACATTTGAGTAAAATTAACTTTTGTAAAACACAAGGCTATTATTTTTTCATTAAATTTAAGCTCATTGTTAACCTTATTGATAAATAAGGCATCATTAATGTCCACTGGCATCACTGTTTTTGTAGGACTGTCTCCCACCTTCCCCAATGAGCTTTTTAATATATTTCCGCGGCATGGTTTCTGGAAAATGAGGAAAAGATAAGTGTTAACTTCTTTCCCCTTTTAACATTATATTAATCAGTTAATCAGAGTGCCTGTACTGATGCAAGCCAAAAAAGCCAGCGAGTAAGTTGTACGTAGCGCTCTACCGATGTTAAGGCATGTTTGGTTTCCGATAACCGATAAAACTCCCCTTTTCTAGTTCAAGATACTCACCTCTTTTAATTGAAACCAATAGAGTTCCTAAATTCTAAACTTTAGTTAGGCCTAGTCATATTTTAAGTTAGCCTTCAAAATTGAGAATTCAGTGATAGTTTTGTGATGCTAATAATTGGTGCTTGTTACCCCGAAACACCAAGTTGCTTATTACCCCAGGTGCAAGACTTTTTGTAATGCTTCTTATAGTGCAAACAAAATTACCTCAAGCATGTATTTAATATCAATATTATGTCTAGTTAAGTTGTATATTTTAGTAAAAACCACTTTAAAAACTTTTAAATAATAAATTGACTTCAATACATACCTTCAAAAGTTTTTACTTTGAAGCATTGAAGAGCTCCAAAAACTACCAACAAGTATTCAGATCCACAATCCAATACAGGTTGGCACTGAAGTAGTAAAAATGAAGGGAAGAGTAAGAACAAATTGGAGGGAATCATAACAGATTACCAGCTGATTATCAATGTTTAGAATATCAAAGAAATAAAAATAACAAAATAAATGGTGCTTATCAAGAAATCTAGAATGTATAAGGTAGGTGCCAACAACAAAAACAATAACAAAAAACTACGTCAACGGTGCAGCGGCTGATTGCATCTGTCAAATCACGGGCCCTGTCAGTCAAACAGGTTATGTTTTCATTACGACGTAAACATGAAAATCTTTTTTCCTACGATGTTAATAATAAAATATTTAAAACAAAATGCCTAATGACTTTGTTGGAGTAAAACCACACATCATAAATAATGGGAAACTATAAAATCCAGTGGAAAAATTGTGTACTTTGATATGTTTTTGTTGTAAAGATTTTCTCAAAGGGAAATTTTAGAAAAACCTAAACTTTAACTATAAGAACACAAAACAAGTTGTGGGGCATATTTTTTAATGATTCCAAACGTTTGTCTACTGCATGATAGCTATAAAAATCAGTGAATTTTCTATGACTTTAGGGGATGAAAAGTGAAAAGAAGTTTGTGACTTTAGTGTGGTATATTCAGAAACTGTAAGGGAAAATTGCAAACATCGCAAAAATTTTTCTCACAATCACGTTATCTCAATTTTTACAAATTTTACTATCTCGCCTTTAAGAATAGATCAGTAACTTTTCTGAGACTTCCGTGACCACTGACTAAATTCCATGACTTTCAGTGGCTCTTAGTGACCAGTAGACACCCTTTCAAACGTTTGTGGTCTTAAGTTGAAGACAGTGAAAGAATCATTGATATTAGGCTACTTTAGAAGCCAAATTTAGTAAATTTTCTTAAAAGTTGTAAGGGTTTTTGTTGCAAATAAATATCTTACTAGGCCTCGAGATTTAAAAATGTTTTGAGGTTCACCTCTTACCAATTTTCTTCTTTGAAGTTACCGTGTGATCAAAAAACTTGAAATGGTTCTGCTGTAGAATTAGTCCAATTATGCAGCATGCCAAGGAGCAGTTGTAGGCCTATTCTTCATGGAACATGTACGGATGGGTATACAATATCAAGGAGTACCGACTAACTTGGTTTAATTGCTGTATTCTCCTGTGTTGATAGGCTTGTTAAATTTGTTACGGTATAGGCCAACTCTAAGAGAAATTACAGCAATTGAAAAACACAAAAACCACTAATTATTGTGTTGACTTTTAAAATGTATTGCAATTATAAATTAAGTTACATACGACATTAGGATATAAAAATCCAACACAATACAACAATATTTTATGGGATATACATGTTTAAATTTACAATGGTTAGGCCTGTAATCCTACAATTTTTAAACAAGGCTTTTACATTAAGTACTATATTGTGACTCAATTATATAAAATTAAACAAAATAAGTTTGGACTAGGCCTAGATGTAAGTTAGGTTTAAAGCCAACCATAATAGGGCCTATCTATTGAAAAGGTCAATCAATTTATTTATATACCGGTATACATTTGTTACGATTAGGCCTATAGGTATTTGTATGACATTAAGTGATATTGGGGTTAGCTAAAAAGGATAAAAAGTGTTTAGGATAAAAAGTGTTTAAAGCTTATACTGGGTCTGCTTTTAACCAGTTTCTTACCATACTACGCTATATAGTCTATGGCTTACCAAAGTAGCTAGAAAGTATGCCTAGACTTAGGTGAACAGTCCATAGAACTGCATTGAACTAATTTAAAAAAAAGTTTGATCCCATGCTAAATTAAGAAAGCCTAAGTTAATTTTTATTCATATTTTTTAAATAGAATCGCGGTACGGTAGCCTAAGTTTATATTAACCCTTTATTTCAATGATTGAAATTTTAAATTTTTTAACTGAATGAGGAATGAGCATTGCGAATTTAATGCTTTTAACTTAAAGCGGTGCAAACCCATAAAATGGACATCCCGGGAACCGAACTTGTGACCTCTTGAGCCGAGGTCCTTGTCCCTAACCGTCAGGCTAGGGAAATGTTTAAATAAAAGGCTAGTCTTATAAGCTAATTTTAAGACATGAATTATAATATGACTTCCAAAAACAACAAAATAGGCCTACAGGGAAGGCTAAGCTCCCTTCTAAGGTGCTTCTAAGATCTTATGTAAATGATCTCCTAAGAGTATATCTTTCTTGTCTATAAAGTAGACTTATACAAATCTAATGCTAACCACTCTTATTAGTAAAATGTATTTTGAATATTAACATAAACAAAAACCTTGGTGAGTTTTATTTTTAAATGCAATTTTTTTTCAAACTAGCATTCATTTTGGTTGGTCTATGCTAGCTAGCTATGCCTAACTCTGCCGGTCTAAACCTCAGAACTGAAAAAATGCTAGAGGTACCTTACCTTTACCTTTATAAATTAAAGTTAGGAGAAAAAGGTGTAAATTAATAAAGAACGGAACTAAATTTCTTCCCGTGAATATAGCAAGGTACCAATAGCCTAGATTGTGGCTCTAATCCAAGGAATAATGTTTTGCCCCTAAAGATTTAAATATCTTATATTTTATTGTTTTCAATGATTTGAAAACTATACCACATTTAAGGTGTTAAATTGCTAAAAGAAGCAGTTTAATTGAAATTATAACTACTACAATAAACCAATTTAATGTTCATTAAAAACTCAGTTGAGGTTAGTTGAGCTGATTAGCTGATTGAACTTTTGCGTGAATGTAAACATTATGACGTCAACGGTGCAGGCAGTACGGCAGGACCTCTTCAATCAGCTGTTGGTGTCACCTACCGTTTGCCTATATATATTCTAGATACTGTGGTGCTTATTACCCCAGTCTACCTACTAAAAGATCTCTGTGTAGTCTGTAGTAAACGTGGCTTTGTAGAATCAATAGCCTACTCGAGAGAACAAATTTAAGTGCATTTGTAGCAAATGAATGCTTAATCTATAGGAGTGGAATAATAGGCCTACTGCAAACATGGGAAACAAGAGCATAGGCATAGGACGTGATAGGGAAATTTGCAGGGAAACTTTGGGGGGGGGGGGGAAATTTGTATTGATGAGGGATAGTAATACCCGATTCTGAAAAAAAATCCTCAAAAAAATCATCGGAAATACCCGACCCCACTAAGTCAAGGGCCTACCACGCCATCTGTAGGATGCAACACAAAAGAAAATGGATGAGTTAAATAAATCACTTTGATGTTATTTTTAACTGCGACATGTTGAGGTTTTGAAATCAAAACTTGAATATGAAAAGGTTCTGGGTCACGCATCAGCACTAAAAAAGTTCTAACTATTGAGGTTAGCATAAGATTAAAAGGTTGGTTCAAGGGGAATGGGGAAAACTTCGTTATATCGAGGAACTCTAGTCTCATACCAAGGATCACCTGTATGACGAAATTTAGTTTAAAATAAACTAACCTAAACAAAACAGGCCTAAGTTAGTTAAACCCCGAAATAAACTTAAACTCTCAATTCAAAGCCTCTGACTAACTTCTAAGTTATCAGTATTTTCATACTTACAGGGTATCTCTTTTAAATGTGATTTAAAGAAACATTTTTCTATCGCAGAATAAAACTTTGATATAAGCAACACTACTTCGCAAACTGAAAGATAAGTTTTAGTGGAATGAAGAACTTTGTCAAATTTCTGTTGAAGTAAACACTTTTTTGACACTTTTAGTTGTTTTCGTTATCTTTCTTTGCCGGTGTACGTAATGTAAAAAAAGCAGACAAAAGGTATATTCAGACCGAGATGCAGTCCAAGGTCTGTAGAGGAAGAAGCATAACTTCTTTCCAGGTCAGCTGAATAGCTTTTTTTGTGCTCCGGATATGAATCGTCAAAACTAAAATGGAAGTCAAGTTACGTTATAATCAAGGAGGTTAACCTCCTTGGTTATAATATTTACCATTACACAGCTGATTGAAAAAGAGAATGAAGCAAACTTGTCACGGGTACGATATTTATCGTAACGACACCATATTACTCTATTTTACGTTTGGATTATTCGTTAATAACAAACCATTAGATGATGACCAAATTAACAACTATCGCTCAAGGTAAAACTAAAACCATAAATTCTACCCTAGTTTGCTTTGAAATTCCTTATTTTAGTAATAGTTGAGACAAAAAAATCTCCACAACAAACGAGAACGATTGTTGTTTCCTGCAGGGTTGGCAACACTTGCAGGTAACAAAGAGTAAAATGTTGAATTTTTAACACTTTTGTAACCGCCAAAACCTCTGTGGCGACATCCACGGATGTCGGAGAAAGTGACGCCATTGCTCTTATGGGATGTAGCTTACCTGGCCTTGGCCTACAGTCACCTTGGATGCAGACGGCAGACAGCGCTTTGAGTTTGAGTATGAGTAAAAATGGTATATAACAGGATATTGGGAACCAGGGGACCCACATAAAGACCCAGGGATTATATCTTGCAAGATCTACAGAACCTACACGCCTTGTTTGCAGTAAAAAATACAAAGTTTGATTATGTCATGTTCAGCTTCCTATTTGGACAGTAAATACAATGCCAAGTCAACCTTCTAGGAACTCTTAAAATTTAGTTGACTAAGATTTGGAATAAAAATTTATTCACATATAAATTGGAAATCGCACATTTAAACCATAGGTAACTAAACCATGGTGGAAGAAAGATTCTTTCTTCCACCATGATCTAAAAGCTTATCTTCAGGCACTTTTGTTTTTCGTGTAATTTTGGACATCACAAATCTCGAAACTCAAATCTCTATTGTCATGAATTTTTTACTTTTCTCATGCATTACGGACTGATTGCATAAGGCTCAGCTAGCCAAGCCAAAATATTTTTTTCTAAAATGGGGGAAAAAATAGAACAAAAGTCCCTCAAATTATTAGTTTTAGGTAATTTTTATGAGATTTAAAATCATCATATTTTACAGCTTTTACATTTATCAAATTTACTTATTGAGCGTTTTGACAAATGCGCATGCTTAGTAATCTATCGTGGCTTTGGGTTGAACTAAGAAATATCACACCACATTAAAAATCCATTTAAACTGGCACAACACAGACTCAAATATTTATTTGTTCCCATAATAAATTATATGGAGCCCAAAATTTATATTAGTTTTACAATCAGCCATTTAAAGTTATGATTCGTTTTCCAAAAATACAAAAAAGAGTGGTAATTGGAGAAGGCCTTCTATTCAGTAGAAGAATTTCTGGAGGGAATATAATAACGTAATTATTATTGACATTACTATTATCAATAGCCAATGCTATTATTTTGTAGAGATCAAGATCACTATTTTGAGACATGGACCTCACATAGTGGGTATTTTAACCTGAATATGAATGAGAGATGAGTGTAGGATGATTGAGGCGCGATCTTGTAGTCTTGTTACTGACTAAGGCCGACATTCTCCCTAGACAGGACTGTTAATTAATAGACCAACAGCCAGTGGTATCTACGGACCTACAGTTTAACGTGGGATCCGAACCACAATTTCAACCTCATATATACGAATTGGTCTAATCATGAGGATGGTCTTTATGGATGAACTACTATTCACACTTGCGGACGTCAATCCCCACCAGGGAAAACCGCATCCACAGGATTACAGATAACAGGACGCTATTTATAAAAAAAGATGTATTACAAATTTCCGTACATGGAATGGGGACCACGGAAGTCCCCACCAGTTCGTAGTCGCTATATAAAAAACAATGAAAGTCCACACCAGTCCCGGGAGCGAGCGCCATGACACCATGAAAGTCCGCACCTGTCACGCCGGTTCCCCCTTCCACTTTTATCACCCCGCTTGCTCTTATCCCGCCATCACTATTCTCTCCCTGAACAGTACCCCCTATGATAGAAGTTATGTTTACACAAATAATAACTATGCCTACGAAGAAAATAAAAAACCTGGTTCCGACTTGAGATTAGCTTAAAGGTAAAATTTATGTTGAAACAACAAATCAGTAATAATGTAACGCAAATTAAAAACAACTTTAGTACAGTTCTTAAGACACTGTTTTCGTACTACACAGTATTTTCCTTTCTTTTCGTAAAATACTTTTATTACCTGAAGAACTCATATAGATGGTGTATTTAATCGTTTTATTTGAGCAAAATATTTAGATTTACACTAAAAACTGATAACAAATTTTTAATTAATTTGTTTGCAAAATAAAAAATATATATAATCCGAAAATATAAACATACCTGGTGTCTCATTTTGGTGTCTCAAATAGATTACAGATCAACAGTTTGTCCTACAATCTTTAAAAAAACTATTTCCTACTAAACTGACTCCAAGGAATAATTTTAAAATTGTTTTAAAATTGTATATATGTAGAGTGTCCAAAAACTGGTTGCCGCAGGTTCAAATCTTGGGAATTTCAAACACTAACTTAGTTCATAGGATTATTAAAAATATTTTGATAGGTCTACTAAAAAAAAACTTTGGTGAACTCTTTTTAGTTATCTTGGTTTGTTGAACTTATATTTTTCTACTATAAATGAGTTTCATTGTTTCTTCATAGGAGGCTGTAGGCCTAAGTGTTTTCTTATCCATTACTTATATATTTCCAGATTCAGGAACCGAAAATACCCTGTAATGAACTTAGGCTATAATTTCATACGTCTACTAACGCACAGCTTACACACATTTAGGTACATTAATATACACATGTTGTATGACCTAAAACAACTTAGCCGTTATTTATTTATTTAAAGTAATAAATTATTGTCTCAATATGTTATCTTTATTTTTAACCTGAGGAGATCAGCTGGACCTGATAAATAGAAGACACGTGCTATTTTTGTCTAGTGTATTTCTTTAAAACAATTAGTAATTTTCTTTTTCAGATTGAGTGTTAAGTGTAAAATGTAACTTTGATATACCCGGAACGTTTTTGTGAACATTTTTGGACGATAGTTTTTGTTTTACTCGTTATTTTTTAGTTCATCTCGCCACTAGCTTGAGTTTTTGTTCCGTTGCCATGGGAACGCCAAATAACCAAACTACTTCTATTTCTGACAACAACCACCAGATGGACCACGAATCGCACGACAAACGCCAACCAGATGTAAGTGACCTTAATAATCAATGGACCACGGTTGTATCACCGAGAAAACGAACCAACAGTAATAACTCTATCCCTTCACGTCCTAACAAATTAGCCCACAAAAATTCTAAAACCTCTCCTGTGTAGCTAACTTCAAATAGGTTTCAACCTCTTACAAACTCAAATGATTCTGAACCAAACCAAACTAGGAAACAAAGAGTGCCTCCCATAATTCTCCAAACAAATGTTCAATATCTTGAACTTTGCAAATTATTGTCCCAATTGGTTGGTATCGACCAGTTTAGGTGTTCTTCGACCTTGAAAAATGTTACCATTCACCCTTTTTCTCCCGAAGCTTACAGGAAAATTGTTCACTTCTTGAGGGAAAACAAAGCCGAATTCCACACTTTTCAACTTCCTGAAGAAAAAGTACTTCGTGTAGTTATTCGAGGACTTCACAGCTCTATTGACCCAGATGCTATCAAAGATGAATTAATTGCCAAAGGATTTTCCGTTCAAAGAGTAACTAATGTTTGGTCTAGGGACAAAACTTGCTTGCCTCTATTCTTTGTTGATCTAGATCAATCCCAAGCAAACGATAGTCTACTATTTTCGATCTCTCTACTCTCCTCCACTCAAAAATTCAGGTTGAAGAACCCAGACCTAAAAGACTGATCGTGCAGTGCATGCGTTGCCAACAGCTGGGACATACCAAAAAATACTGCAATCGTCCTCCAAAATGTGTTAAATGTGCTAAAGACCATGAATCCACAGCCTGCACGAAGCCGCATGACACACCGGCAACTTGCGCGCTATGCGGGGACAGTCACCCTGCTAATTATAGAGGTTTTGTTGTTCACAGGGAACTGCAAAACCGGCGATCCCCTAGACCTAAACCTTCGAAGGAAGGAAATCATGTTCCCCAACCTCAATCACCTCCTGACCTTTCACCATCATCGTTCCCACAACTTCCAAAACATAGCCCCCATTCTCATCCCGTCAGCACAAGTGACCATCCTGTACCCTTGTCTCATAACTTAACTGATGAACATAACTACGCTAAGCGTCTTCAAAACTCAAATACCAGTGCTACTTTAACCCAAGAAGACATAATTTCCCACTTCACATCAATCCTCACAGAATTTAAGCCCTCTTCACTCCTCTATTAACCATGATGACTCAGCTTATGCAAGTCCTCATCAATAAACATGACAAATAATATATCAAATATTTTTCTTACAGTACTGCTTTGGAATGCAAATGGTTTACACCAACATGCACAAGAGTTGGAGTTACTATTACATGAAAAACGCATCGATGTTGCTTTAATAAGTGAAACACATTTTACAAATAATACGAGATTTTTTATGCCAGTTTACAACATTTACAGGGCTGACCGGCCTGATAACAGGGCGTATGGTGGAGCTGCGGTGCTTGTGAAGAATAAAATTAAACACTTTGTTCACCCATCAGTTAATCCAACAAACTCCCTTCAATCAGCTTCAACAACCTTAGTCTTTAATAACATTGACATAACATTTTCAGCGGTTTACTGTCCTCCAAGATTTGCAATAAATTCAAATGAATTTTCAGAGTTATTTTCTAACTTGGGTACGCATTTTATTTGTGGTGGCGATTTCAATGCCAAACATGTACAATGGGGCTCGAGACTTAACAATCCCAGGGGTCGTCAGCTTCTCCAATCGATATTATCTAACAAACTTGATATTCATTCTCCTGGCACTCCCACATACTGGCCTACTGCCGCAAATAAATACCCGATTTACTTGACATTTTTATTTCAAAAGGAGTAAATCAATTTCACAAAACCGTACACTGTCTCGACAATTCTCCTTCCGATCATTCTCAAATTCTTCTGCGCATATCTGTGGCACCCTTAGAAAAAGAGGTGAAACCCTCATTAACATCTGGAATTATGGACTGGGAATCTTTCCGACACAAACTCGACTCAACTCTAAATTTGAATCTCCCTTTGAAAACAGGTGACGACCTCGAAGCAGCTGTTGATCATCTGACGAAATCTATTCAACAAGCCGCTTGGACTTCTTTAACTCCCAAACCTCTCAAGAAACGATCTGGCCCTTCCTACCCACAATATATTTGTGAACTTATAAGGAACAAGCGGATAGCCAGGCGGATATGGCATCAGAGCAGACTACGGTCCGATAAAACCACCCTCAATAGATATACCAATCAACTAAAAAATGCTATAAAAGACTTCAAAGTTTCAGCTTTTGAAAGAAAATTAACAAATCTTACCCCTAAAGACGGTTCTCTGTGGAAAATTACAAAACAAATCTTACACTACATACCTACAACATCCCCGATTAAACGTCCTAATAATTCTTGGGCAAAATCGGATAAGGTGAAAGCTGACGTTTTTGCAGACCACCTTTCTGGAATTTTCAGTCCACACGAAGAACAAAACCTGGCTTTTTCATATGAAATAGAAAATTCGATTACCTCCCCTTTACCTATGTCCCTGCCACCTCCCCGAATTACAGCTACTGATGTTAAAAAGGCCATTTCCAAACTACCCCTGCGAAAATCACCAGGATATGATTTAATCACGAGTGAAGTTTTACGTGAAGTCCCCTCCTCTTGTATTATTTTATTGACACAAATTTTTAATGCCATAATTCGAACGACTCACTACCCTATTCAATGGAAACTGTCCCAAATTATCTTGATTCAAAAACCTGAAAAACCTGCTCACGAAGTGTCATCTTATAGGCCGATTAGCTTACTTCCTGTCATTTCTAAATTATTTGAAAAATTACTTTTGTCTCGGTTACAAAGTATTGTTGAAGAAAGCAATGTTCTACCAAATCATCAATTCGGCTTTCGATCTAGGCACTCGACTATTCAGCAACTTCATAGGGTGGTCGATACAATTGCGTCCGGCCTTGAAAATAAAAAGTACACAAGTGCTGTGTTTTTAGACGTAAGCGCCGCCTTTGATAAAGTGTGGTACCCTCTCCTGTTATCAAAATTAAAAGCTTTTCTTCCATCCACCTACTATTTAATACTCAGGTCGTATCTACAAGATCGATTCTTCACTGTTAAACAAGGACTGGAATACTCTGACTGTAAACCTATCTCTGCTGGCGTTCCTCAGGGGTCTCTGCTATCCCCTCTTCTCTACAGTATTTATACAGCTGACCTGCCTGAAACTCCCAATACCAAGATAGCCACTTATGCAGACGACACCGCTATCCTCAGCACTTCGGAATATCCCACTGAAGCAAGTAGCCACCTACGTTACCACATTACTACACCACATTAATCTTTTAAGTGTCTGGTTAAAAAATTGGCGAATGAAAGTTAATGCGTCAAAATCTTCACATGTAACATTCACTCTAAAACGGGGCCTGTGCCCACCGGTTTATATAAACAACACTATAGAATCCCTCAAAATACAGACACACGTTATCTTGGACTCTACCTGGACGAAAAACTAACTTGGAAAACCCACATCACAAAAAAGTGAACTGCTCTCAATGCAAGATCTAAACAACTATATCGGCTGCTTCATCAAAATTCAAAATTGCCTCTTAAATCAAAATTACTTTTGTACAAAACCCTATTAAAACCAATATGGACATATGGCATTGACGTTTATGGCACAGCAAAATTTACACATATGAAGAAAATTCAAATTTTTCAGTCAAAAATGCTACGCTTAATATCTGGGGCCCCCTACTATGTAAGCAACAAGACTTTGCATAATAATTTCAATTTTAAATTTGTACATGAAGTAGCAAAAGAACTCTATTTTAATTTTTTTCTCGAACTCGATGGCCATGAGAATCCCCTGATACAAGACCTTTTCACCTTAACATTGCCAGGCATTCGTCGAAGGAGGCTAAAACGGAATTGGAGTCGGGACTTTCTAGTTTGAATCCCTAATATTGAAGAGGACTACCTCTAACATCTGCAAGAATAAGGAGGAAGACTTCTGAGCCTACTCTTTCATGTTTTATGTTTTATGTTATTGTTCTTTTTATGTTATTAGCAAATTTGCTCGTTGTATTTTTTGTACAGTTGCAAATATAAAATTAAAGACAAAAAAAAAAATGTTTTAACCTGTCTCGAGGAACGAGTGCCTGCGTGTGATTTTAAAGTGGGAAATGACCGACTGACCATCGACGCAACTACAGTAAATAAGGCCAATCCTAGGGTCGACAATGATCCACATAGGAATGTCTAGAGACAGGAAGAGGGGTAAGATGGCCCTGTGGAAGGGATACTACCTGAGGCCACGGCAAAAACAACCAGGTGGGGACTTTCATTGTGACATTAATGACGCTTCAATGATTTTTTCCGATGGACAGGTTTAGGTAAGGACTTTCATGGTCGCCTATGGAATACGCTATTACAATAATAGCCATGGTAAGACCTAAGCCCGCGGGACCATGTTGCTTTTTCATTTTGAGGTCCCAGAAGCCAAAAACACCATTCGTTCATTTTCATATATATATATATATATATATATATATATATATATATATATATATATATATATATATATAAGTCAGCGTAAAATGGAAAAATAGCAGAATTGTGCTAAAAATTAAATCTCTGTATATATACATCAGTAGGTAGTTTATTCATGTAAATGCCTTCTAGATTGATTAGACTTATAAATAGTAGGATAATTTACCTTATCGTCTTCAATTCTGTAGTAATTCATACTACCGCAGTTTTACTATATTCGATTATTATAGTTTCGAGGTTACTACCTCATTATCAAATATCATTTCAGTGCTGAACGGCTTGTCTTCGTCACAAAAATATGTGTAATCTTTGATAAAAATATATCTTATATCATTATAATCTTTGATATAAAATATGTGATATGTGTGTTAATTTGTGATGAAGACAAGCTGTTCATCACCGAAATGAAATTTTTGTAATTAATTATTGTTGATTTGATGATGACGTAGTAACCTCAAAACTATAGTAATCGTTTATATAATTACTACAGGATTGAAGACTATAAAGTAAATTAGCCTACTTTTGATAGAATTATGTCACTTCTAGAACACTAACAAACTTTTTAAAGAAAATTCAAGTTTTTAGCACAACTCTGCTATTTTTTTTTTTTTCATTTTTACGCTGATTTGAACATATATACATATAAAAATTAACTGGCTGTGTAGCTAAGTGGTTATAGTGCTCGCCTTTGAATCCAAAGGTTGCCGGTTCGATCCTGAGAAAAGTTAGTAGCTTTTTAAAGGTTCGATTCCGGACCCAGTTTGCCATTTGTCATTGGGCTATTAATTAATGATGCTTTCTAACAACTGGTCGATGTTAGATAGTAACAAGACTGGGGTTTGGACCGTTCCCCGTCAAAACGTTAAAAATGCCACTGGCGTAGATAGACACACAAAAAAATGAACGAATGGGGTTTTTGGCTTCTTGGACCTCAAAATGAAAAAGTAACATGGTCCCACGGGCTTAGGTCTTGGTCTTACCATGTGTGCGACCTTCCAGTTGGCCAGTCTGAGAAGCCACACTACATGACTGAGGGCGTAGCTCATTAAATAAAAGAGACATGTTAAGATTCAAACCAAATATAATTAACATCAAAGCGATTGTTAATACAAACAAAATATAATTCACATCTCAGCCAGTAGAGTGATCAATAAACTTGAAAAAGATTTAACAAATTAAATATTAGGGTTAAGCAGACTAGAACACTTTAGAATAAATCAAACTTTAAAACAAACTTTAAACAATTCATCAATTTTATTAGAACCCCCAATTTAGAAAACCCCATCTAATTTAGACTTACCCCGGGCCCCAGGCATTGAGTCCCATGGCCCCTCGGACCTAACCCCCCAAACCTATACACTTACATCACTGCACTAGACTGACTACCCCCTGAATCTAAGTCTGCTGACCTATTTAGGCCAGAGCTAACAATAGGTCAGCATAAACAAGCTAGTGTTTAATAACAGTTCTAGCTTACTCATACAACAGCAAGCTCAAAAACTTCCTCCTTACATTATTTCCTTGACCTCAACCGAAACTAACAATTTAAAACCTAACAATCATTAATTATTAAGAATTAAATAAAACAATATAAATACAGTTCCGCCCTTACCCATGGCTACTACCGTATTAGCGTATTCCACATACGGAAATTCGCCAATACGCCTGTTATAGATAAATAATGCTATGAATACATTTAAAAAAAATCTTGATTACTACAAAATAATAATAATGTCAATAATAATTAAGTTATTTAATTTCCAGAAAAAGATATATATATATATATATATATATATATATATATATATATATATATATATATATGTATGCCATCGAAGAGAATGAAAATTCCGCATTCAATTTAGTAAAATATAAATAATATTTTATTCTAAACCAAAAACTAAATAAAGAACTATTTTATTTTTGAAACATAGACATTTTATTTGTAATTTCATTACAAATACAAATAATTAAAAAAATAACTAAGATCATTTTTTACGCCCTCACCATGTTAGGTGTTGTAAACGGACATTCATATGTTCAGGGTTGCAGCGAAGATTATCAAGGAAACAAATTGGATCCAACTCTCCTGAGTAAACTTTGGAAACTGCAGTAAACAAAGGAAATTTGTCCTCTAAAGCTCTCTCTCGCAACACACAGTTTAGCAGCTTTGCCGTTCGAGGGCCTTCTAGAGCGTGTCCACCCAACATTTCTTCTTCAAAATCGGTTATTGATTTTTTAGTTGTAACAATCTTTTCTGAAATCTCACGATTACGGCCAGCTAGATAACATGTTGCAAGATCAGCAACGCCACAGCTTTCAAAGAACGTCGAAACTTTTGATCCTGGATAAAAGAGGTCAACGAACTTTATCATCTCTAGTAACCCAAGTCGGATCACTGTTGCTTTGGCATTTCTTCCCATATCCAAGCCATCCACGAATCCCACTCCACAGGCTATAACGTTTCTGAGAGAACCACAAACTTCGACAGCATCCACGTCGTCCACAACGGAAACACGCAAATATTCCGTTTGGATGAGGTCTTTCAAAGTAGCAGCTAGTAACTTATCCTTACAACCAATAGTCGCTTCACAGTATATTTCATTAGCGATTTCATCACAAAGATTGGCTCCCATTAGGACCGAAGTTTGAATTTTAAGGTGCCTTGTAATTATTTCAGAGAAGAGGTCAATGTTCCCCTCGTCCGTCAATTCAAACCCCTTTGTCAAACATAACCCAGCAGCGGTAGGCTTAATTTTTCCTATAAGTTCAGTACACACTGGAATAATATATTTTTGAGGAAGGGCGAAAATAAGAATGTGAGCCTCTTTGGCAGCTTCAACTACATCAGAAATTGCAATCACGTTTTCAGGTAACCTACAACCTGGCAGATATTTTATATTTTCGTGAGTTTCGTTGATAATGTCAGTCAAGTTTTTTCCGTCGATGATTTCTTCCTTAACAAACAATGTCACTTCATCACTGAATGACTCTACCTTAATTATATTTGTTCCTACGATTTTAGCCATAATTGTTCCCCAGTTATGCGAGCCAATAATACAAACTTTTTTAAATTCTATTGCTTTCTTTTGTTCAATTGATTCCACAGACAATAATTTGTTTTGATAAAATGATTCCACAGATAATATTTCTTTTTGATCAAATGATCGTTCAGTAGTTACTTTATTTTTGTTAAATGATTCATCAGACTTCACTTTGTTTCTATTAAATGAATCTTCCGACTTCACTTTGTTTTTATTATATGATTCCTCGGACTTCACTTTGTTTTTGTTTAATGTATCTGCAGACTTCACTTTGTTTTTATTAAATGATTCTTCCGACTTCACTTGGTTTTGATTAAATGATTGTTCTGACTTCACTTGGTTTTGATTAAATGATTCTTCCGAGTTCTCTTTGTTTTTGTTGAATGAACTTTCTTCAGACTTTACTTCACTTTTACTAACTGATTCTATAGAGGTATTCATCCTGCAATGTAAACTTTGAGCAGTAAATTTTAACAGAATTGTAGCAGTTTCAAAATAAACATCAATTTGTGAACAAAACAAGAGAAATCATTTGTTAAATCAATCACAAACATCATGTGCATAAAGTAAAATACAAAATATCTCTTTGGCAGCAGACCTGCGAATTTCTGGTAAAATTTCGTGATACTGTGATTTTTAACATTATTAGTTACTGTAGTAATATGGATAAATAGGTTTGCTCCCCCATGGGCTTTTTAATCAAATATATGTTATATTTGTACTAAATTGCATCGAATTTTCGTATCTTTCTTAATTTACCTCTCAAGCACCATGTGGTAAGTCGTAAGTGTGGTGCCATTTAATTGTTGTAAGCAAATATATTCCCTACATATATTTGCCCTATACTAAACACTAAAGTTTTCTCCGCACCGTAACCAATAACCTATTTTAAAATAAAGATACTGAATTGTTTGTTTTTATTCGAGCTATTTTAATTGGTTCTAGTTGAAATTATAGAATTTTACAATTAATTGACCACAACATAAATTCCAAAAACCCATTTTTTACCACTTTGAACCCCCATTAAACCCCGCTTCCATATGGGAAACCACTTAGTTTCAAACCAAGCCAATCCAATAACAATGATTATAATAATAATAATAATAATAATAATAATAATAATAAATTTATTCCTCTGACAAAGTTTCACAATGTATGGGAATTTACAAAACAAATTTCAAGTTTTTGCACTTATTGACAATTTTGCTCACACTTTGACACTTATTGCTCTTCAAAAATATCTCAAGTTGGACCTCTCAAGTGGATACCGGAAACAAAATATACAAGGACCCAAGAGTGTGAAGTTTTTATGATTTTACCATATAAGTTTGGTTTGTTGTATGAAGAAATTTATTATTTGTAATCTATTGTACAAGTTTATTGTAATTTTTATATACATTTTAAATATATTATATATTTAATATTGCAACGTTTACTTTGCCTAAAAATTGTGATTAGACCTTCAGCATCATACAGCCCGGTTGCTTGAATGCTTCAGATCATGTACTACAGAATGTTATTCAATATCTTAATTTAGCCCTATATAATATTAATTTACACTTTAACATTTATTGATTTATGTATCTTTTTTTTGGTATTTATGATTTTATAACATAAGATGCATAACATTATACATGTAACATTTAGGTGTTGGTAGAAAAAAAAACAACTTTTAAATTTAATGTTTTATATTTATTTTTGTGGTACCTAGGCCTATGTTACGGTTGATTGTAATAGTGTTCATTAAATTCATTTATGGAGTAAATTCATTAATGCTTTTAACATTTTACATTGAACATGAGACCTTCAGCATCATACAGCCCGGTTGCTTGAATGCTTCAGATCACATTACAGAAAGTTACTATATCTTCATTTAATCATTTTGCATCGAATTTTCGTATCTTTCTTAATTTACCTCTCAAGCACCATGTGGTAAGTCGTAAGTGTGGTGCCATTTAATTGTTGTAAGCAAATATATTCCCTACATATATTTGCCCTATACTAAACACTAAAGTTTTCTCCGCACCGTAACCAATAACCTATTTTAAAATAAAGATACTGAATTGTTTGTTTTTATTCGAGCTATTTTAATTGGTTCTAGTTGAAATTATAGAATTTTACAATTAATTGACCACAACATAAATTCCAAAAACCCATTTTTTACCACTTTGAACCACCATTAAACTCCGCTTCCATATGGGAAACCACTTAGTTTCAAACCAAGCCAATCCAATAACAATGATTATAATAATAATAATAATAATAATAATAATAATAATAATAATAATAATAATAATAATAAATTTATTCCTCTGACAAAGTTTCACAATGTATGGGAATTTACAAAACAAATTTCAAGTTTTTGCACTTATTGACAATTTTACAAATTTTCATTTAATTACAATTTCATCTACTCATTTTCCCAAAACTCTTTCTTCATTTTAAACTTATTTGAAATTTTTCTTATTTCTTTTTCTTCCTACTTATTTCTTCTTTCTTTGTTCTTCATTACTATATTTGTTATTTTTAATTTATGTTTAATTTATTAATGGTCTACTGCTCTATACGTTTTTCATTTTAACTCTTCCTTCCTTCCATGTCTTCTTCCAGTCCTTCCACGTCATTCCTTTGCTCTTCAAAAATATCTCAAGTTGGACCTCTCAAGTGGATACCGGAAACAAAATATACAAGGACGCAAGAGTGTGAAGTTTTTATGATTTTACCATATAAGTTTGGTTTGTTGTATGAAGAAATTTATTATTTGTAATCTATTGTACAAGTTTATTGTAATTTTTATATACATTTTAAATATATTATATATTTAATATTGCAATGTTTACTTTGCCTAAAAATTGTGATTAGACCTTCAGCATCATACAGCCCGGTTGCTTGAATGCTTCAGATCATGTACTACAGAATGTTATTTAATATCTTAATTTAGCCCTATATAATATTAATTTACACTTTAACATTTATTGATTTATGTATCTTTTTTTGGTATTTATGATTTTATAACATAAGATGCATAACATTATACATGTAACATTTAGGTGTTGGTAGAAAAAAAACAACTTTTAAATTTAATGTTTTATATTTATTTTTGTGGTACCTAGGCCTATGTTACGGTTGATTGTAATAGTGTTCATTAAATTCATTTATGGAGTAAATTCATTAATGCTTTTAACATTTTACATTGAACATGAGACCTTCAGCATCATACAGCCCGGTTGCTTGAATGCTTCAGATCACATTACAGAAAGTTACTATATCTTCATTTAATCATTATATAATATTAATTTACACTTTAAAATTTATATTGATTTATGTATATTTTATTTGGTATTCATGATTTTATAACATTACATTATACATTTTACATATTAGGTGTTATTGGAATTGTTGGTAAAATTTTAAATAAAAAAGTTGTAAAAAGATATAATCGTTTACGGTTGATTGTAATAGTGTTCATTGAATTCATTTTTTGAGTAAAACGATTTATCCGTTAAAAATTTTTTAAGCTCATTTTTAAATTTAATTTTATTTTCAATGTTTTTTATTTTATAAGGCAATTTGTTAAAAAATGAAGCTCCAATATTTTGAGCACTATATAATCAAATTTATATAATTATATAATCAAATTAGGCAACTATCACCTTACTTAAAATGTTCATCCAAGAGGGACTTGTCAAAACACAAGGACACATGTACACAAACACTAAACACAAAAGCGTCCCGGAATGTCCTCCTACGTTTCACGGAACCGAGACAAACGTCCCGCTTCCTCAGGGAGCCGTAGTTTCTCACGCGTCTCACGCACACATGCCGACATACGGACTACACTGACTGGGGCTGAACAATTTTCTACCAATCCATGATCAAGGAACATAGAGTACAATCCAACAGAGGATTGAGGTTCTCTACCAAGATCCTGACATCATTGCTCTAACCAAAAGCAGAAGACTTGATGGGCAGGTAATATTAATAGAAGGGAGCTGGACTCCGCACCAAGAATACACAAGGCAGACGACTACTGGGGTGCCCAAGACTAATATGGAAAGATCAGGTGCAGAAGGGCTTGCAAAAGTTAAACGTTGCACCAGACCTTATACAGGACCGAGAAGGATGGTGAGCGGCTGTTGGTGAGGCCAAAAAACTTTTACGGTTTGAGTGGCCGCATAGGTAAGGTAAGGTATGTAGTACGTTTAGTACAACGTTCATATCAAATTCGTGGGTAATCCGTTTACTTAAAGTCGCCCAGTAATTTATTCTTATGCTGGTCAACATTTTAGATTTTCCATCACAAAACTTTCTGAATATGTGTTTTTTTGCGTATTAACGCCAGCGGAATTTTTGTTTAGTGTACACAAACCCTTTTACGGCAAGCGGTCCAAACCCCTCAAAGTCAGTGGGCATCCCAAAGATCGAACCAACTGAACTGAAGTCTAAGACGCTTACCGTTAGGCTAGCGAGACACCCAACGCCAGATCTTATTTATAACGCCCTGTACTAGGTGGCCCGAAATTGCGAGCTTATTTAAACTGCTGGAAGCTGGTTACACTACTCTTACCTAGCGGTGTTATCGGAACAGCTGTTTACCCGATATTCGTAGAGGGAGTAGTTTGTTTATAATAGTTCCTGGGATCAGAGCATTTGCTCTGTAAACTCAAACAGTAATATTCTTTATAATAAAAAAAGTTACAGGAGTATGCTAAAATGCTCAGTGCGAAAGAGCCTTATTTCTTGTTCAAAACGATCTCGTTCGCTTCGCTCTCTAACCTGACTGATTTAATGTAGTCCTACGGGTTCTGCGCTCTGGTCTATACATGTTGAAACATAAGCTGAATCTGTAACACGTGGATTCACATAATTTAACACCTGATTTTATTTCAATTCTTACTGATGCACAATCCATTTGTTTTTCAATTAAAAGGCAATTCTACAAATTGATGCTTTTTTATACTTTTACGTGATTTTTATTCATCTGAAAATTCTTAACCAGTGATATGAAATACTATTTCAAATTTATCGTTCATTTTCGGTATATAATAGTTTGTTACAGTAGTAAATACTTTTGTAACTGGTTGCCAAGCAAAACCACGTGTTTATACTGGGAAACGTGGTCTGCACTTTGACAGTTAAGTCAGCGGTTTTCATTATTTCTTTGTTTTGATTTTTAACTCTATAAGACTAATGTATTTTTTTAATTTAAATTAAAATTTATAAGGTAATAAGATTTCGCCTGGCATAGAGACCTGTATTTATAATATTTTTTATCCCAGAAGTATGAAATTTGCAGAGTTTGAAGAAAATCATTAAAGCCGTTTTTGAGATCAGTGTGCAAACATACATACAAATACCCCTTCTTTATGCTCAACAGATGTCAGGTACATTTGTTGTCACCGCTTGTTATTGTTTGACTTTTTATAAACAAACTAGCTGTTGCTTGTTTGGCATGCTTTGCAATGCCAACCCGAAGAAATGTTTACAGTTCAGGTGAGCTCGTTTGCAGCGCTGTTCAGCTATATAGTTTGATGTGTTCACTTGACGCAAGGCTGCAATTTTTACACAGCTTCTATTTACAATCTGTTTTATTACAAAACAGTAAGCAATTTTGAGGTAATCATAAATATTCCCCGTCGCAGCAGACCTGCGTACTCAGCGAATTTCCAAATTAGTAATATTAATTTTGACCACATAAAACTGTAAACAAAATAAAATCACATGCTCATAAATAGGGAAATAAATGTCTATTCTCCTTATGTTAAATATAGGGAGAGTATGAAGGTAAGTAGTGTGTGTATGTATGTTTTACTACCGGTGGCTACCCTTTGCTACCTTTTTTTTCTTTTTGTTTTTTAATAGTTTATAATAAAGTAATTTTATAAAAAAATCAAATAATTTATATGAAACAAAATAATAAAGGCATGTTTTTGTATATTTATAAAGATTAAAAGTGTAAAAATAAATTAAAACAATTGATTTTTTAAATGCTATTTTTGTTTATAATGAGATTAGTAATGGAAGTTTTTTACCCCCTCTACTATTTTATATTATATTAACCTAATGTGTAAGAGTGATTGTCATAACTGTGATAGATCTTGGACCAAGCACATTATGGCGTCTTCCTCTAGCCAGTTGTTAAATTCATCATGTGGAAAACTACAAACATTATTAGTGAGTAAACCCTATAAATTAGGCTTGGAATCTGTTGAAAAGATTATAGTTGGATTGAATGGAAGTGATCAAAACTTTTCTGTGGAAATCCAAATTGTTGAAAAAGTAGGATCTGATTGTTTTGGAATATCTCTAAGCCCAGCTGAATGGTATGGATTGATGTTATATTTTGAAGAAATTAGTGAATACTTTAAAAATGGCAGACAACATGTTGATATTGATATAGGAGCTATTACTGTACTTTTCCAAATAATTAATGAAAACCCTAGATTGGTGATTTGCAAACGCTTTTCTGGAGAGTATTTACCAGGAAAAATTGAAATCCAAGAGTCAAGTTGGGATGAAATTATGGAATTGAAGCAATACATTTCTTAAGATATTTTGAAAACTTTAAATTTAACAGAAGAGGCAAAGACTCATTTTGATATATTAAGCCGAATTTGTATTGATCACCTTAGAAACACAGACTTGGACTATACTTCGGATGATGTAGAAATATCTGAACATATTACAGATTTTTTAGATATCTTAGATTTTACAAAAGTAACTTTGATTGAACCGAAAATGTATACTTTATGTTATGATATTTGCAAACTGTGTATTCCTCTTTTTGTATCAAGATTTAAGCTTTGTAGTATTTTTGAATGTTTTGGAAAATAATTAGTAATATTTTTATGTTTATGTACATATTATATTTAATAAATGATTATTTTTATTTTAATTGTGTGTTTACTTTATTTCCTGAATATAATAATATGTAAGTTTTTTAATAAATACAGCAAACAGAAAATTATTTTAAATATTATTTAGAGTTTTAAGTAGCTAGTTTTATGATGTGTAAAGATAAATTTTGGAGGATTGTTAGAGATATTGCTAGAAATATTTGAACTAAAATGCTTAGATTTTATTAAGATAGGTATATTTGCTTTTGTGTAAACTTTTGTCTTAAATTTTTAGCTTATTACATACAATTAAAAATAGACTTTTATGTCTTGACTATATAACCATTAAATTATTTTAAATTTTTTGGATCTAGATATTTATATGAATACTTTTAAACTATGCTGAACCATTGAGATATTTAGACTAATTATTTTAAAATTATGGTTTTTTTTAACTGAGGTTTAGAGATTTTAGATTTTAATGTTTATGCTTGGATCAACTTTTAAAAATATAAATAGACTGTTATTTGAAGTTAATTTTGTATTTGTAACATTAAATAAACAATAGTTTTAATTGCATATAATTAAACTAATACTGTTGTATTTAAACTTGAAGTGGAAGATTATTTGAATTGAATTGGAATTTTAAGATTATTGTTTAGGTTTTAGACTGAAATTAGACAATGAGATTAAAAATTTTATAGTTTTAGGCTTAGCTTTTCATAATTTTGATTATGTTTAGAATTTTTTATTTGGATTTTAAGACTTAGAACTGTTAAATGATAGTTTTATACCTATTTCAGATATTTTTAGTTGTTAAAATTCTATATTTATAGTTTTTAAATAAAAAAAATATAAAGGATTAAAACTAAAATTGGACTTAGCTTTTTATTATTTAGACTTAGTTTTTAAAACTTGGATTATTATATTTAGACTTGGAGTTGGATTTTTATTTATTTAGATTTTATATATTTAATTGCTAAACTTTGATTTTTTGAATAAATAAACTGAGCAATATTCAAATTTAGTTTTAGATTGTTATGGTATATTTTTATATCTAAACTGAAACTTTTAGAATATAAGATTTAGATTTGAACACTAAAATTTTGTCTTGGACTTTGAATTAGTCTTTTATTTTAATCCTCTCTCAATTATATATTTCAACTTAGTTATATTGAATTTTTATACAGAACAGGTATAGATTTTTAGACTCAGTTTTTTTTTATTTTAGCCTTTGAACTTAGATATTTAGCTTTGGCTTATAGATTCTAGATTTGGATTTTTATACTTGAGTTTAGTATTAGAGTTACACCTATACTTTTAGTCTTGATATTCTGTTATTTAAAGTTGACTGTAGGTCTAATAGTTTTTCATGTAGAACTTTAAATTTAGAATTTTATACTTTTATAAAAAATTTCTATTTAATTTTAGAATTTTAGTTTTTTTTGCTTGGATCTTAAACAGTTTTTTATGGTTTGTTATATTTGTATTTGAATTGGTAGATTAATCCTTAAATACTTTACTTATACTTATATTTTAAACAGATTATTTGTGGGCTTGGATTTTATATAGGATCCTTTATTTAAAGGTAGACTCTACATTTAAACTGAAAGCTTTGGATTTTAAACGTTTAGATCGAGACTTGATTTTAAAACTTAGATTTTATACTTTAATTTGAGATAGTTTGGCTTAAATGTTTAGAACTAAACCATAATGTTTAAAATGATAGATCTGAACTTTTAAGTAAAGAGTTTTAAATTTATGAGTTTTATATTTATGTTTGACCTGTTCTCATGTTTAAAGTTAAACATTTAGACTTGAATTAAGAATTTTATAATTATATTACTATAAAACTAAACATATATTTGGATGTTTTGATTAAGACTTTAACACTTAGTTTGTTAGATTTACACCTAAACTTTATAGATCTGAAAAATTTTTTTAAACTTAGATATTTTTTAGTGTAGACTTAGATTATTGTTATTTAGTTTGATAGTGTATACTTAATTTTTAAACTTGGACTTTTACAACTGACTGGCAAATTAAGATATTAAGATTTAGTTCTAGTTTTGTAAGGTAAATTCTACATCTTAACTCATATTTTTGGCATCTTTGATTTGGACTAAGACATACATTAAGAAGATGTAGACTCTGAATAATTAAACCTAGAATTAGTCTTTGGCTTGAAGACTTTTACTCTTATTTGATATTCTTAAAATATAGGATATTTGGTATTAAATTAAACTTAGATTTTATATTTTAGACTTAAACTTTGGTATTAGATTGATAATTAAATACTTTTAATTTTAGGTTTATACTAAAAAACTGTAAAACAGTGTTTTGTGTATTGGTTTAGATATAGACCTTTAGTAATAAATGTTGAAACTTTTGTACGATAATCTAGACTTACCAATTTTGAGTGTTAGACCTAACTTAAATTTTTATACATAAGACTTATAGTCTTCTTTTTTATAGACTTAGATATATAGATTTGTACTTACTGTTTAATTACTTATATTTATGTATGTTAAAATCTAAGTTTTTTATGTCTAATCTTTTGATGTTTTAGATTTAGATATTTGGATTTAGAACTGAACTGAGGTTAGATTTAAAGATCCAAGATAGTAGATTAGGACTTTGATATTCGAATTGTCAGACTTGGATTGTTAGATTTAGACTTTTAATCTTATTTCTAAGAATAATAATAATTTTAAGTACAAACTGGAAATAATTATAAGTATAAACTGGATTTGCAGAACTTGGACTTTAATAATTGTTAGATTTAAAATATTGGTAAGGTATTCATACCTAAACTGATAATTTTAGTCTTAGTCTTGTAGATTCAGAATTATATTTTAAACTGAATTTATTATACTCTGGCATTTATACTAAACCTATTTGTACTATTAAAAGCAAATTCTGCATTAGGACTTTTGTACTTGGATTGATATAGACATCTAGTCGTAATTCTAAGACAAAAAAAATTGGACTTACATTTTTAAATCATTGCATGTGGACTTATTTGTAGACTTGTAGCTTTTATTTATTAGAACTGGCAATCTTTAGGCTTCTCTTAGATTGTGATTTGATTTAGGCTTAAGCTTTTCGATATAGTCGAAGACTTAAGATTCTGAATACTATAAAAATGTAATTTGTTTTTAGAAAATATAGTGATTTAAATGTAAAGTCAGACCCAAATGTTTGTCAGATCTTGCCTTTTGTAGGAATGATAAACTAATTTACTGTTAAAGCTTCGATATTTTTTACAAGTTCTGATATTTTTATAAATTCTGTCTAAGTTATGATTTCCAAACATTTTAATTACAGTATTTTACAATTTCGTACTTCTTTAACCATTAAACTGAATACTTTTTACCATTTAGGCCTAACAATATTTTATACCTTAAAACAACTTTGTACAAATCACAGTAATTTCTTACAACTTGCAGTTTTATTAAATTTTACAAACTCTAGCAACTTCTTGAGTTATTTTTGAACTTATCACAGTAACTCTGATGTTTTGAACCACAATTCATTTAAAATGTCCCAATTCGCAATTCACAGTGAGTAACCATTTTAAGTTTTATTTTAAGTTTTATGCGTTTTGAGATTTGGAAACTCTAAGTTATGTTATTTTTTTAAGACTATGAGGAAATAGAATGATTATTTAAGAACTTTTTTTTAAAAATATATTTGTGCCTAAAATGTATATAATTGGACTTGATGTTTATAAAGTGACATATACAAATTACAAACTGATAAAGAGCACTTTGCAATTTTGTTAAGAAATATATGTTAATTTTTTTATGTTGTTTGTAAAATGTGTATAATCAATTGAAAATTTTTTTTAAATAATTCAAATTTTGAATTGTAAATGAAATCTGTAAATTGTGAGTTTTGAAATTATAGGTAACACCTAGAAGATGAATTCTCGGTTCAGATTCTCGGTTTAATGGCTCGCCGTGACTCAGCCCATCGGAGGGCAAAGAGGTCTGGAGATCCTGTACTTATGACAGAGTATCGCCGTTTGTGCAATCATGTAAAACAGCAAATCCGTAATTCCAGACTTCGATACATTCATGCCCTTTTTTCTGACAGAAAGCAACCTTCATCTGTTCTTTGGCGAAACGTAAAGAAATTTGGCATCGGCAAACAAGTCAATTCTGTTCCGTTATCTGTACCGTTAAACGACTTAAACGATTATTTTCTTTCTTTTACTTCTTCAACGAATACCTTATCCGTACAAAACCATCTATCCGAGCTCTCTCTGCAGGCCAATCTGAATCAGTTTCACCCTCAGTTCCACTTTAGACCAATAGTACCAATTGATGTTTTGAAGGCCATCAGAGGCATTACCTCAAATGCCACAGGGTCTGACAACATTTCAATTTCACTCATCAAGAAAATTCTTTTTGCTCTCCTTCCAACTTTAACTCATATTTTCAATACTTCATTATTAACGGGTGTATTCCCAGAAAAATGGAAGTTTGCTCTAGTTCGCCCTTTGAACAAGATCTCATCCCCATCGCTTCCTCAAGATTATAGACCAATTAGCATTCTCCCAGCTCTTTCCAAAGCCCTAGAACGAATAGTTCACTCACAAGTTTCTGATTTTCTCATGAATAACAACCTTCTTAACCCTTTCCAATCAGGCTTCAGGCGGTCTCACAGTACCGAAACAGCCTTATTGAAAATAACTGACGACATTCGACTGGCCATGGACCGTAGCCAGTGCACTGTATTGACATTGTTTGACTTTAGTAAGGCTTTCGACACTGTGAACCATGATATTCTTCTTGCCAAGCTAAAAATAATAGGATTCTCAGACAGTACTCTTGCTTGGATGAGATCTTACCTTCAGGGTCGTCAGCAGTGCGTGTGTTATGACAATTCCACTTCCGACTGTAAACCTGTTTCCTGTGGAGTCCCACAGGGTTCGATACTTGGACCTTTACTATTTACAGTCTACACAAACGACATTTCTGCAGTTTTACTTCACTCAAAGTTTCATTCTTATGCCGACGATTTACAAATTTATGCTCATTTTAAAGTCAGCGAACTGAATGAAACTATCACTCGAATCAACCACGACATTGACGGCATTGTTCTTTGGGCAGCCAAAAACGGGCTCAAATTGAATCCTGACAAGACTAAGCCAATCATTCTTGGTCACCCTCGTCTTCTTCACAGAATTGACCTAAACACTGCACCCAAGCTTACTGTTGACAGCACTTTACTACCTTACTACGACAAAGTGAATAGTCTTGGGTTGATCATCAGCAACACTCTGGACTGGACTGACACAGTTGTGAACACATGTAAAAAGGTGTTTGCGACTGTTCACACGCTCAAGAAACTTCAAGGACTTCTACCCTTTCACATCAAACTACTACTCATCAAATCACTTGCCTTTCCGCATTTCTCTTACTGTAACTCCGTAATTAGTGACACGGCTGTGGCCTTGCAAACAAAATTACAAAGAGCACAAAATTATTGCATTCGTTATTTGTTCAATCTTCGACGGGACGATCGTGTCACGCCTTACTACATCCAATGTTCTTTGTTAAAACTTTCTGATTTAAGGGAGATTCGCATTATCAAAATTACTCATTCTGTTATCAATTCCGGGATTCCAAATTATCTTGCTGTCAATTTCGAATTTGTGGGTGGGGGAGGTGCAAGAAATACTCGCTCTGGCTCGTCAACTCTTCGCATTCCCCGGCACCGAACCACGGTTTTTAACCGTTCATTCACCGTGACTGCCTGCCGATTATGGAACTCCCTACCCATACCCATCAAATCAATAGAAAACCAATCCCGGCTGACGGTGGCGCTGAAACAACTTTATCTTAGCCGGATGACCGGGGCGTGGCGGGAGGGCGTGCGTTAGGCCTGGGTGTAGCAGGGAATGAGTGTGAGTGTGTGAGATGTTTTTAATTTTGTTTTATTTATTTTGCTTTTGTATAGTTATTTAGTGATTATTGTTTATTTTAAATCGTCAGTAAGTTTTCTTTTGTTTTTAGTAAAAAGTTCTGTTTGTTTTATTAGTTAAGAGGTTAGTTGTAAGAAAGGGCCATGTTGGCCCTAAACTCGCCTCAATAAAGAAGTATTTTCATTCATTCATTCATTCATTCATTCAATTAAATCCTTACAATTAATTGGATATTAAATTTTGCACCTAAACAACAACCAGTGCTCTTAACAGTTTACTTTTAACAAAAAATATTTAATGTTTACTTATTTGTTTCTACAATATGAAAAGATGCTGATGGTATAAAAGAGGAATAAGAAAAAGTAACATTTCAGTAGATATTACTACAAAAAGTAACATAACATAATGAGTAGATTTTCAGTTCTATCAAAGTTAGTGATGTACGATCTACAATTGTAAAAACCATCATTTATAATTATCAAAAAGTATTGATCCAAAGTATAATCCAGCAGTCCGTTCAGGAGATAATGGATATAAATTAAACTTAGTATGTCTTTATTTTTTTTAGTTAAAGTTTATGTGTTCAGGATGTTTAACGATATTTTCT
This sequence comes from Neoaliturus tenellus, assembly GCA_030545055.2. Classification (NCBI taxonomy): domain Eukaryota; kingdom Metazoa; phylum Arthropoda; class Insecta; order Hemiptera; family Cicadellidae; genus Neoaliturus; species Neoaliturus tenellus. Next base: position 239,820,263 of record CM061531.1, on the reverse strand, counting down.
TTGATTTGATGATTTCGTCCCAACTTGACTCTTGGATTACAATTGTGCCTGGTGGATGGTCACCGGATAGTAGTTTACAAATCACTAATGTGAGATTTTATATTATTTGGTGATTTTTAGAATGTAACAGCAATGCACACCATTCAACTGGGCTGATAGATATTCCAAACAAGTCAGTTCCTGTTTATGGTACAATTTGTATGTCTACTACAAAGTTTTAATCACTTCCATTCAATCCAACTATAATCTCTTTTAAAGGCCCTGATTCCAACGGATAATTTGTATTCGCTATTAGTGTTTGCAGTTTTTGGTATGGTAGATTTGATAATTCTGTAGATTTCGGTTTCTTCAACTTCTTCCATATCTACAGCTTCTTTCCAAATCGGTTGGTAGTAGATCGGTTAGAGCAAGACGACTTCACTTTAAATTCATAAAATCTTTCAACATTTAAAGGATCGTTGTACCAAGTAGATCATAAAAAGAAAGGAACCTGTGGTGAAGATATTTATGAAAATAAACTTTATATTATAATTTTATGTTAGTATATTCTATTTTCATAAATATGTCCACCACAGGTTCCTTTCTTTTTATGATCTACTTGGTACAACGATCCTTTAAATGTTGAAAGATTTTATGAATTTAAAGTGAAGTTGTCTTGCTCTAACCGATCTACTACCAACCGATTTGGAAAGAAGCTGTAGATATGGAAGAAGTTGAAGAAACCGAAATCTACAGAATTATCAAATCTACCATACCAAAAACTGCAAACACTAATAGCGAATACAAATTATCCGTTGGAATCAGGGCCTTTAAAAGAGATTATAGTTGGATTGAATGGAAGTGATTAAAACTTTGTAGTAGACATACAAATTGTACCATAAACAGGAACTGACTTGTTTGGAATATCTATCAGCCCAGTTGAATGGTGTGCATTGCTGTTACATTCTAAAAATCACCAAATAATATAAAATCTCACATTAGTGATTTGTAAACTACTATCCGGTGACCATCCACCAGGCACAATTGTAATCCAAGAGTCAAGTTGGGACGAAATCATCAAATCAAAGAAAATATCGTTAAACATCCTGAACACATAAACTTTAACTAAAAAAAATAAAGACATACTAAGTTTAATTTATATCCATTATCTCCTGAACGGACTGCTGGATTATACTTTGGATCAATACTTTTTGATAATTATAAATGATGGTTTTTACAATTGTAGATCGTACATCACTAACTTTGATAGAACTGAAAATCTACTCATTATGTTATGTTACTTTTTGTAGTAATATCTACTGAAATGTTACTTTTTCTTATTCCTCTTTTATACCATTAGCATCTTTTCATATTGTAGAAACAAATAAGTAAACATTAAATATTTTTTGTTAAAAGTAAACTGTTAAGAGCACTGGTTGTTGTTTAGGTGCAAAATTTAATATCCAATTAATTGTAAGGATTTAATTCATCTTCTAGGTGTTACCTATAATTTCAAAACTCACAATTTACAGATTTCATTTACAATTCAAAATTTGAATTATTTAAAAAAAATTTTCAATTGATTATACACATTTTACAAACAACATAAAAAAATTAACATATATTTCTTAACAAAATTGCAAAGTGCTCTTTATCAGTTTGTAATTTGTATATGTCACTTTATAAACATCAAGTCCAATTATATACATTTTAGGCACAAATATATTTTTAAAAAAAAGTTCTTAAATAATCATTCTATTTCCTCATAGTCTTAAAAAAATAACATAACTTAGAGTTTCCAAATCTCAAAACGCATAAAACTTAAAATAAAACTTAAAATGGTTACTCACTGTGAATTGCGAATTGGGACATTTTAAATGAATTGTGGTTCAAAACATCAGAGTTACTGTGATAAGTTCAAAAATAACTCAAGAAGTTGCTAGAGTTTGTAAAATTTAATAAAACTGCAAGTTGTAAGAAATTACTGTGATTTGTACAAAGTTGTTTTAAGGTATAAAATATTGTTAGGCCTAAATGGTAAAAAGTATTCAGTTTAATGGTTAAAGAAGTACGAAATTGTAAAATACTGTAATTAAAATGTTTGGAAATCATAACTTAGACAGAATTTATAAAAATATCAGAACTTGTAAAAAATATCGAAGCTTTAACAGTAAATTAGTTTATCATTCCTACAAAAGGCAAGATCTGACAAACATTTGGGTCTGACTTTACATTTAAATCACTATATTTTCTAAAAACAAATTACATTTTTATAGTATTCAGAATCTTAAGTCTTCGACTATATCGAAAAGCTTAAGCCTAAATCAAATCACAATCTAAGATAAGCCTAAAGATTGCCAGTTCTAATAAATAAAAGCTACAAGTCTACAAATAAGTCCACATGCAATGATTTAAAAATGTAAGTCCAATTTTTTTTGTCTTAGAATTACGACTAGATGTCTATATCAATCCAAGTACAAAAGTCCTAATGCAGAATTTGCTTTTAATAGTACAAATAGGTTTAGTATAAATGCCAGAGTATAATAAATTCAGTTTAAAATATAATTCTGAATCTACAAGACTAAGACTAAAATTATCAGTTTAGGTATGAATACCTTACCAATATTTTAAATCTAACAATTATTAAAGTCCAAGTTCTGCAAATCCAGTTTATACTTATAATTATTTCCAGTTTGTACTTAAAATTATTATTATTCTTAGAAATAAGATTAAAAGTCTAAATCTAACAATCCAAGTCTGACAATTCGAATATCAAAGTCCTAATCTACTATCTTGGATCTTTAAATCTAACCTCAGTTCAGTTCTAAATCCAAATATCTAAATCTAAAACATCAAAAGATTAGACATAAAAAACTTAGATTTTAACATACATAAATATAAGTAATTAAACAGTAAGTACAAATCTATATATCTAAGTCTATAAAAAAGAAGACTATAAGTCTTATGTATAAAAATTTAAGTTAGGTCTAACACTCAAAATTGGTAAGTCTAGATTATCGTACAAAAGTTTCAACATTTATTACTAAAGGTCTATATCTAAACCAATACACAAAACACTGTTTTACAGTTTTTTAGTATAAACCTAAAATTAAAAGTATTTAATTATCAATCTAATACCAAAGTTTAAGTCTAAAATATAAAATCTAAGTTTAATTTAATACCAAATATCCTATATTTTAAGAATATCAAATAAGAGTAAAAGTCTTCAAGCCAAAGACTAATTCTAGGTTTAATTATTCAGAGTCTACATCTTCTTAATGTATGTCTTAGTCCAAATCAAAGATGCCAAAAATATGAGTTAAGATGTAGAATTTACCTTACAAAACTAGAACTAAATCTTAATATCTTAATTTGCCAGTCAGTTGTAAAAGTCCAAGTTTAAAAATTAAGTATACACTATCAAACTAAATAACAATAATCTAAGTCTACACTAAAAAATATCTAAGTTTAAAAAAATTTTTCAGATCTATAAAGTTTAGGTGTAAATCTAACAAACTAAGTGTTAAAGTCTTAATCAAAACATCCAAATATATGTTTAGTTTTATAGTAATATAATTATAAAATTCTTAATTCAAGTCTAAATGTTTAACTTTAAACATGAGAACAGGTCAAACATAAATATAAAACTCATAAATTTAAAACTCTTTACTTAAAAGTTCAGATCTATCATTTTAAACATTATGGTTTAGTTCTAAACATTTAAGCCAAACTATCTCAAATTAAAGTATAAAATCTAAGTTTTAAAATCAAGTCTCGATCTAAACGTTTAAAATCCAAAGCTTTCAGTTTAAATGTAGAGTCTACCTTTAAATAAAGGATCCTATATAAAATCCAAGCCCACAAATAATCTGTTTAAAATATAAGTATAAGTAAAGTATTTAAGGATTAATCTACCAATTCAAATACAAATATAACAAACCATAAAAAACTGTTTAAGATCCAAGCAAAAAAAACTAAAATTCTAAAATTAAATAGAAATTTTTTATAAAAGTATAAAATTCTAAATTTAAAGTTCTACATGAAAAACTATTAGACCTACAGTCAACTTTAAATAACAGAATATCAAGACTAAAAGTATAGGTGTAACTCTAATACTAAACTCAAGTATAAAAATCCAAATCTAGAATCTATAAGCCAAAGCTAAATATCTAAGTTCAAAGGCTAAAATAAAAAAAAACTGAGTCTAAAAATCTATACCTGTTCTGTATAAAAATTCAATATAACTAAGTTGAAATATATAATTGAGAGAGGATTAAAATAAAAGACTAATTCAAAGTCCAAGACAAAATTTTAGTGTTCAAATCTAAATCTTATATTCTAAAAGTTTCAGTTTAGATATAAAAATATACCATAACAATCTAAAACTAAATTTGAATATTGCTCAGTTTATTTATTAAAAAAATCAAAGTTTAGCAATTAAATATATAAAATCTAAATAAATAAAAATCCAACTCCAAGTCTAAATATAATAATCCAAGTTTTAAAAACTAAGTCTAAATAATAAAAAGCTAAGTCCAATTTTAGTTTTAATCCTTTATATTTTTGTTTATTTAAAAACTATAAATATAGAATTTTAACAACTAAAAATATCTGAAATAGGTATAAAACTATCATTTAATAGTTCTAAGTCTTAAAATCCAAATAAAAAATTCTAAACATAATCAAAATTATGAAAAGCTAAGCCTAAAACTATAAACTTTTTAATCTCATTGTCTAATTTCAGTCTAAAACCTAAACAATAATCTTAAAATTCCAATTCAATTCAAATAATCTCCCACTTCAAGTTTAAATACAACAGTATTAGTTTAATTATATGCAATTAAAACTATTGTTTATTTAATGTTACAAATACAAAATTAACTTCAAATAACAGTCTATTTATATTTTTAAAAGTTGATCCAAGCATAAACATTAAAATCTAAAATCTCTAAACCTCAGTTAAAAAAAACCATAATTTTAAAATAATTAGTCTAAATATCTCAATGGTTCAGCATAGTTTAAAAGTATTCATATAAATATCTAGATCCAAAAAATTTAAAATAATTTAATGGTTATATAGTCAAGACATAAAAGTCTATTTTTAATTGTATGTAATAAGCTAAAAATTTAAGACAAAAGTTTACACAAAAGCAAATATACCTATCTTAATAAAATCTAAGCATTTTAGTTCAAATATTTCTAGCAATATCTCTAACAATCCTCCAAAATTTATCTTTACACATCATAAAACTAGCTACTTAAAACTCTAAATAATATTTAAAATAATTTTCTGTTTGCTGTATTTATTAAAAAACTTACATATTATTATATTCAGGAAATAAAGTAAACACACAATTAAAATAAAAATAATCATTTATTAAATATAATATGTACATAAACATAAAAATATTACTAATTATTTTCCAAAACATTCAAAAATACTACAAAGCTTAAATCTTGATACAAAAAGAGGAATACACAGTTTGCAAATATCATAACATAAAGTATACATTTTCGGTTCAATCAAAGTTACTTTTGTAAAATCTAAGATATCTAAAAAATCTGTAATATGTTCAGATATTTCTACATCATCCGAAGTATAGTCCAAGTCTGTGTTTCTAAGGTGATCAATACAAATTCGGCTTAATATATCAAAATGAGTCTTTGCCTCTTCTGTTAAATTTAAAGTTTTCAAAATATCTTAAGAAATGTATTGCTTCAATTCCATAATTTCATCCCAACTTGACTCTTGGATTTCAATTTTTCCTGGTAAATACTCTCCAGAAAAGCGTTTGCAAATCACCAATCTAGGGTTTTCATTAATTATTTGGAAAAGTACAGTAATAGCTCCTATATCAATATCAACATGTTGTCTGCCATTTTTAAAGTATTCACTAATTTCTTCAAAATATAACATCAATCCATACCATTCAGCTGGGCTTAGAGATATTCCAAAACAATCAGATCCTACTTTTTCAACAATTTGGATTTCCACAGAAAAGTTTTGATCACTTCCATTCAATCCAACTATAATCTTTTCAACAGATTCCAAGCCTAATTTATAGGGTTTACTCACTAATAATGTTTGTAGTTTTCCACATGATGAATTTAACAACTGGCTAGAGGAAGACGCCATAATGTGCTTGGTCCAAGATCTATCACAGTTATGACAATCACTCTTACACATTAGGTTAATATAATATAAAATAGTAGAGGGGGTAAAAAACTTCCATTACTAATCTCATTATAAACAAAAATAGCATTTAAAAAATCAATCGTTTTAATTTATTTTTACACTTTTAATCTTTATAAATATACAAAAACATGCCTTTATTATTTTGTTTCATATAAATTATTTGATTTTTTTATAAAATTACTTTATTATAAACTATTAAAAAACAAAAAGAAAAAAAAAGGTAGCAAAGGGTAGCCACCGGTAGTAGAACATACATACACACACTACTAAGGTATGCTGCCATGGGGAACACTAAAAGTAGGTTTTTATCATAAAAAAAAAAATTATTTCGACCATATGAAGCCATTTACTAAGTTTCATCAATATCTCAACCAAATGAACCTGAATTCCAAGTTTCATCGAAAAATACTGGTTAATAAGTGAAATATTAACACATCCCAACTCTCCGCGTAAGATTAACATTGGAGAACCAAAATACAATGTACTGTCTTTAGAATTTTTAATATCTCGGTAACCAATGGAGATATAGCAAAGCTTCAAAATACTAAACTGTGTTTTTTTGAGCTAAATCCAATGGTCAAAATAAAAATTAAAAATTTACATAATTATGTAAAATGCAAAAACCCATTTTTGGGCTACAAAACTCCCCAAAACTACCCCTTCCGGCAGGTCGATATGTTTGGTTAACGAACTCATCCGAATAAACGTAGGATTACACATCTCTACCAAATTTGGTCTCGATCGGACCATTTTTATGAGAGTTATCGTGTCTAGGGACTTAAACATACATACATATATATATATATATATATATATATATATATATATATATATACATAATTTTGAATTACTATTATTTTTGGTCTCTGGCCACCTAAAAACGAAAAAGTAACATGGTCCCGGGCCATGAGACATGTCTTACCATGAGACCTACGGTAATAGCTTATTCCCTATGGGAAATTCGCTAAAAAAGAGTTAGAATTAGAGCAGAAACAAATCTAACATAAAATTAAAATAAGTAATTTGAATACTACTCGTATATTGTTTGGATTGGAAAGTCAAGTTCAGGAAGCTGTGGAGTTTCAGCCTGTAGATATGATTGCTGTTGTCCAAGAGGTTGAGGGCAAGGTGATTATTTTTGTCCAGTTTTGATAGGTATTTTTTACTAAAGTGTTCTATATCTGTCTCAACTAAAGGGATAGATGTATCGGTATGAAGAGTAGCATTGCTGACAAACCAGGGTGCTTGAAGAATAATCCGTAGAACTTTAGGTTGGAAACGTGGAATTATTTGAATGTTAGAATTGGCCGAAGTTCCCCAGAGTTGAATTCCATAAGTCTAAATAGGTTTTTAAAATTACTTTGAACAGTAGAATTTTGTTCTGTGTTGATATTTTAGAATTTTTGTTAAGAAGCCAGAATATTTTTCTATAATTTAGGTTCAGATTTAACCGTTTGTTCCAAATATGATATTTACAAATGAGTTTACTATATAAATACATGCAGAGATATTTCACTTCTGTTAGCTGTGGAAGACGAACATTATTCAAGGAATAGGAGGGCAGACACCGGTTTTAAGATTAAATGTAACATGGACTGACTTTCCTTCACTTACTCTTATGCACAATCTCTTCAGCCAATCCGACAAATTATTTAAGGTTCTTTGGAGAATTGCCGAGGCCGCTACATTGTCATGATGGGAAACCATCATAACAGCAGTGTCATCTGCAAAGGTGGCAATTTCAGATTTGCAGTTTGTAGGTATATATACTGTATACAGCAGTGCATACAGGACAGGTCCTAATACGCTCCCTTGAGGCACTCCCGAGTGTATGCTGTGGAAGTCCGAGAGGAAGTCTTAAGATTTATTTGGAAAAATTTGCCACTCAGGTAAGATTGGAATACGGTATATTGTAAAACTTATGTGGAAGGGTTTTCCTTGATTTTATACAGCAGTCCTTCGTGCCAAACCTTATCAAAGGCTTGACTTATGTCCAAGAATGCCACCATGGGCGGAGTTTCGTGTGGGGGTGGCTGCGGGGGGGCCGGGCCACTCCCAAAAAAAAGTTTAGGAGCAAAATAATTACCCATTCAGCTAACGCTCAGTTTTACCTTACTTTAACTTACTCCCAAAAAATAACACTATTTTCAATATATACATTTTCTACCTCATGTATGTTTATATATGATACTGAAAAGTAAATTAAACAATAATAGATTATCGTAAATTAAACCGTGTTTGCGCGAGTGACTGAGTGGGGGATATTTAGTAGATTGCTAAGGGAAAATATAACCTTTAGGCCCCACAGTTGGCCAAACTGACTGTTAAACTCAGGTGGATAGGCCGGTGGGGAACACGGGAGATATCCAGATATCCGGAGCAACGATGACGTCACTGAATTCGTTCCTTGAGTTATCGCTAAAAACATTCTAGGGCTGAATACAGCGAGTTGATTTCAAAGTGGTTTTCTGCTATATAGTCCAAGAGCCAGCAACGATCTGACCTTCTTCATTTCATAAAACCAGAAAGTTTTCTTGTTTGTATCCCTATAGGAGATATAAATGATCCTTATCTACGAAATTTGGAGAACGGTTACTTTCAGAGTAATAAGGTGTGAATAATAACACACAACTTTCGTCGTATTATAAAAGCTGAAATTTATGTGTTACTTGGGACACTCAAAAAATGTATTCCCGACTGTCAGACACTTTGTGCTATTGCAACCCCTCCCTTGACAGCCCTCAAAGCGTTGTGCAAGACTTTGTCATAAGTATAAAAGGCGAAATTTATATAACCGTATGTTATTTGAGACACTCCCAAAAGACGTATTATTTATTCTAGATACTGTGTTCTAATCTGTCAGACACTTTATGTGGTTACAACCCTTGTCTGACAACCCTTTAAATGCGGTGAAAAGAAAAGTAGGTCAGACTTCGTCATAAGTATAAAAGCTGAAATTTATACATATGTTACATGAGACACTCTCTTAGACGTATTCCCGTTTGTCAGACACTTTGTGTGGTTGCAAACCCTGTCTGACGGGCCTTAAAGTGTCTCGAAAAGTATGTAAAACTGTGTTATAAATATAGAAACTAAAATTTATATAAATTATGTGAAGCCTTTTTTTACTCAACACTTCATTTATTTCTTGTCAAATTTAAAGTTTTTGTTGAAAAAATGTTCTCGCTTTTTAGTTTTAGAATTTTGACATTTTAATTCTGATGATCACTGGTAGCCCTTTAAGAGTCACCTTTACCTTTGGACCGGTAGCCCATTGTTGCGCACTCGGCAATGTTAACCATACGGCTTTTATAATGCAAAACATGGTATTTTATTCCCCTGTTTCGACGCCGTTTTTCAACCATTTTCTTTAAGTAATTTTCTCTAAACTTGGTAAGTGTTTAGTTGAATAGTGTTATGTTAGGCCCCTCATGCCTCGAAATCTATTTATTGCTAATGCTTGCAATTGATATCAGTAATCTATTTGTATTCAGATCTAGTGTTAATAATATAGTAATACTGTGCGTTGTATTTATATTTTAGAACTAAGCCATTAGAATAATATGATTAATATGAATGTATCAAATGTAAAATGGTGTATTGCCGTCAATAAATGAAATGAAATGAAATGAAATGAAATGAAATTTTGAAATTTTAACAAATATTACTAAGGAAAATCGATTTACTTTCCTTAGTAATAGATCACAGAGGGTAATATATGTTAGATTTTCAATATTTCGGGGTATGAGGGGCCTAATATAACTATTTAACTAAACACTTACCAAGATTAAAGAAAATCAGTTAGAAAACGGCGTCCGAAACAGGGGAATAAAATACAATGTTTTGCATTAAAAGACGTATGGTTAACATTGCCGACTGTGCAACAATGGACTACTGGCCCAAAGGTGAAGATGACTCTTAAGTTCGTTTTTTGTCCGTAACATAGAAAACAATTATAATGGAATATTGCAAAATAAAACAACTGTTCATAAAAGCAGACATGTTAAAACTGAAATAGAAGCAATTGAACTACCCGTACCGGTACCGGTACTCAATGTATCTAGATCAAATCAAGGTGTGACGTCAACAACAACGAATAACAAATTAATTAGTGACGTAGTTGGTGCTTCAGCATAGTGTTCTGTTAAAAGAGGCTTCAGGCTACGGAGGAGATGGAGAACGCGAGAAAGCCTTGTACAGACACCGTTCACATGACTGCTCCAGGTGATCTTCGGGTTGATGACGAATCCCAGCAACTTCACTTCTGTCAAGACGTCAGGCTCAGCACGGCTGAGACTACACAAGATTTTCTGTGTTTTGGTTAAGACTCAGTCCGTTCAACCGAAACCAAATGTTAGAAGATTCAAAAACCTCAGTCGCCTTCTCTCTGGCTAGGGCAGGAGTCGATCCGTGGGGTCTCATAGTAGCTACGCTCATAGCAACTATAATTTGAATGTTAACGTAGCAACTAAAATGGCAGTGTGAATTAGCGCCTACACTTGTAGGCGCTGGTAGAACATTTCAAATTTGTGTAGGCGTTAACGAGAATATGACCTATACTTTTTAGAACATTGATTTTGACTGTTATATTGGTAAAATATATTTCTCTTGTAGCATCTAAAAGTAAAAAATGACTTTTAATTCATACAAATTGCTGTATATCTCGATTAGCAACTATTCTACATAGCCACTAATATCGAATTTGTAACATAGCGCCTACAGAGTCGTTCGGAGTGAACAGCTCTTTTACAGAGCAGCTCTTTTGAACGACTTCCCTGCCATGACATCTGCAACCAGCAGGGTTGCCAAGAGATGGTATTTTCCCTGCGTTTGGGGATTTTATGGGGCTTGCTGGGATAAGCGGGAATAATTATGATGTTTTATGGGATTTTTATGTAGGATGACGAAATTTCCAATGAAACCGAGTATTTCTGGAAAAATAAATCCTATAGGAGCGGGCATGTGTTGTGAATTAATTACGAATGTCTAAATGTATTATAGAGTCAGCAAGTAAACTCTTTACAATGTGAATTCACATTGAATTTAATGAAATACAGTATTGTCTAAAGAAGAGTACTTCCGGTTAAACGTCGCGGTCGGATGCGCGCGTGGAATCGGCAGCAATGAAATCACCAACTTTAAACCATAGACAAAGACATAGTACATTACTAGGGGGGCCGAGCTTATGCGTGGTAAAATTTAATATTATCTCTTGCTTTTCTCAGACAAAGCTCGTTCGCTCCGCTTTCTCGCCCGGTCGGCTAAGTAGCTACAACCAATCCCCATAAGAATAACATGGGAACTTTATAGATGGGCTCTAGGACGAAAACCAGATTTCCCAGCGACAAGACCAACTCCAATTGGTTTGTCTCTTGGCCGAAACTATCATATTCAACCAAAATATTAAAACCCTTTGACGGAAAAACACTTTGCCAGTGCAAACATTGCTTATTTTAGAGTATGAAAATAATTACGTACAAAAGCTGTTGCATGGTTGTAAAATAAATTGGACAGATGAATAGATAAACCAAGGGTATAGCGAGACTGTTCCTCTTGGTTGCCGATAAACTCGAGATTGTGAGCACTTTGGTGTGCAATTTATCAAGAATTACCGGGGAATAACGGGAACATTTAATTTTCTCGATAAATTTGAGAGACGAGCTCTTTCGCTCTGCTCACTTAGACAGGGCCAAATTTAGGAGTAGGCTATGCCGCCTGTAGGCTATCCATTTTCTGCCGCCCCTCCCACTTACACTTATAGAAACAGACTCATTCATAGTTTAGATTTTTACTTATATATGGGCGTATTAACCTTAAAATATGCACGAAATTAATTTTAAGTCTAAATCAAATACATTTATGAACTGTATATTCTTTAAATGAATACTTTAAGCCGGGAATCACAACACAAAGAATAAATAAGTGACTTCACAGGAGCAGATACAACAGCAAACAGGCAAGGCAGTATTGAGGCAACTGCCAGCCCAAAATAATGTTTACTTGTCACAAGCTAGAAAAAAACATATTAATAACCACTTTAAATTAAAATTGAAATTTGTATTGTAGCAAATTGAGGTAGTAAATTTGAACAGATAATCAATTTTTATGGACCTACACCTTTGACCTTTATGTGTAAAAGTAAACGTTAAACTTTTTAGAAAATAAACAATAGGACAATAATCATAGCAAAAACGATTCACCATTCGACAACATTGGTTTATATATACAGTTATCAACTTATTTTTGTTCAATGTAGTAGCTACAACCAATCTCCATACGAATAACATAGAAATGGCGAAAGAACGGCTTTAGTATATTTAGCTATTACAGTGTCGCTATTTTGAGACAGGGACCTCACATAGTGGGTATTTTAACCTGAATATGAATGTGAGAGGAGTGTAGGATGATTGTGGTGCGAACTTGTAGTCTTGTTACTGAAGACTGGATAAGTTACACCTTAGGCAAGACTGTTAATTAATAGCCCAAAACAGCCAAAGGTTTAACGTCAAACGGGCCAAAGGCAGCCAAAGGCCCTACAGTTTAACGTTTACAGGGTGTCTCTGAACTCTCTACCGCCCTTTTCAGAGGTATTATTCCTAAACCAAAGACAAGCCAAAATATCATATCAAAATTTCTAAAATTTCACAGTTACTCGTACAGCCACCATTTTGTATTTTGCAAAGAATAATTTTTAATTTAAGAACATCTTGACGTAAGCAATTAAGATTTTTTGTAATAAATAAAATTAAAAAATAAAATAAAAAAATAATTATTTGAAATTTGGGACACAAATATTTTAAGTAAAGACCTAGCTGTAAAAAAATTATCAACTTTTTATCATTCTTATTTTCAAAATGGGGGATGTTTAAAATCTTTAACCTTAAATTTCATAACAACTTCATAGGGTAGAAAAGTTTATGTTCTTGCGTGTTTTTGGGAAAATGTAATTTAAAATCCAGCGATGTAAAGATTATGAAAATCGGTCCATAAATAAGAGAGATAGAGCGATTTTACTGATTCCAGTCACGCTTCAGCGGGAGCAGTTGTGGTACGAAATCCATTGTTGAGCTGGCCCCGCGACCGCGCTTTTCGCGCGGCAATCTGCTCAGGTGCGTGACTATTTGAATTAAAATCACTCTATCTCGCTTATTTATGAACCGATTTTCATAATTTTTACATCGTTGGATTTTAAATTAAATTTTCTAAAAGTTTATAGTGACATGAACATTGCTAACTTATGTACTTTTTGTGTAATTTAAGGTTTAAATTTTAAACAGCCGCAATTTGGAAAATATTGATTGTAAAACAAATTGTTCAAATTATTATTTATTTTTTTTAATTAGACCTTTAACTTAAAAAGTTGTTTACCAAGTTTTTACTTATTACAACAAACCATTCTTAAATTCAAATTATTCTTTAAAAATACAAAATTTCGGCTGTACGGTTGTCTATGGAGTTTTGGAAATTTTAAATATAATTTCATGACTTGTCTTTTTAGGTCAGGAATAATATTGTTTATTGTTGGATGCCATGAGGCACATTAGAATATTAAAAAATATAATAATTCTCTATTAATAATACTTACTAGCTGTGTACCCGTTCCTCGCACGGAGTGTGTGTGCAGTTTATTAAACCAATTATATAAATGCTTTCACAAATTAAATATCAGCTTCAGTTGGATTATTCCAAAGTATCTAGATATCAAGTTGTATGCTTAATAGGTCCCAGGTGCATTTATAAAAATCTTGTTACATCCATTTTTCATTCGGGTTAGAAGTTATCTATCTATCTCCTTATTTCTATAAGTGTTTCGTCTGTTACGTCCCTTTTTCTCTCGACCTACTGAACCGATTTTTAAGATTGAGAGTCATTTTAAAGCTTAGGATATATTGCAGTGACGAATCGTAATGAAAAAGGTCATATTGTTTCGGGCTTCGCCCCCCTCGCCTTTGATTTATTTCTAGAGGGCGCTTTAAAATGTTGACCAAATTTTATTGCAAGTTCTTTAATGTGAACTAGAGATCGCCTCCTGATCGAAATTCGATCAAAATTTCAGTTGATCTGGACCCAAAAAGCTTAAAGCATTTTAGAATCAAAACATCTGTTTTTCCTGTTTTTCTAGCAGTTGTTATTGCAACAGATGTCTAATGATTCATTCAATTCTCCTTTCTCCATAAGATTAACATTGGAACTTTGAAAACCTGTGGGGCGTAGCCCTGGAGTCCAATGTGAATTAGAATATGATTCTGCTCATCTACAGGACTATACCTTTCTAACGGTATGCGCGTATTTCTCCTAAGTTGCACACAAGCTGAGAAAAAAGGAGGAAACGAAACATGCTTGTGTACTAGGAATACGCTCCGATGTCCGTCCCGTACAAGAATTTTTTACTCACTTTTTGAGTTATTAAGTGACGCTTTTTATGGTTTTTTTTATTTTTGTTAGGGAGAGTTGAAAAAATGCATTACGCACACAGGTGCCAAGCCTGTAGTGTGGGGCTCCCCTAAAAGCGGGTTTACCCACTAAATAACCTCGCCTCTATTCTTTAAGATTCTAACCTCGAGTTGTTTATCACATTACGTCAGGCTAGGCCTAAATTTTTCTTATGCCAGTAGGGCTCACTCCTTATCCAGCCACTCGATCAAGGGATCTGGGCCACTTCGCGGTCCAGATAATGTTTCTTTTCCAGGAGGATGCCCCGGACGAACTGTGATAAACAATCCCAGTTGCCCTCATCCTCCAAGATCTTTTGGCAGACCGAGTCCACCGAAAATGCACCAAAAATTTGTGTGGCCTTCAGGCGGGGCTCTTCCCAACGGGGGCATCGGAAGAATGTGTGTTCCGCATCGTCGGGAACGCCCGAGCAATAAATGAAGTCCGGTGAACCGGTCTTGCCCATCCGGTTCAGGTACGACCGAGATAGCCGTGAATTGTCAAGAATTGGCCGCCGTTCCACCCATGGTTGGACGTGCTTGATAAGTCGCGCAGTCCATAGTCCTCGGGTGTTGTGCTCCCAGCTGTGTTGCCACTGCTGGAAGGTTCTGGAGCGCTCTTCTGTTCTTGCCGTGTCTTTTTAATATCGCCTTGTCTCTGATAAATTGCCTTCCTCTCTCCTGCCAAGAGCTTGACAGGAATAACTCCGGCGACCACCAGGACGGCAGGCTCGGACACTGTCCGGAAGGCGGAACACACCCCGAGCGCCGCTCGACGTTGAACCCGGGCGAGTGGCAACGTGTACTACTCTTTATCGAGAGCGTCTGCCTACACCTCTGCTCCACAAAAAAGCAAGGACTGAACCGCGGACATCAACAGACGTCTTCTGCTAGATTGGAACCCTGACATTGGCCATCAGTCCACTAAGGTAAGTGACTACCTTAGCGGCCTTGTCCACCATACGGAATATCTAATCTCTCCAGCTTAACTTGGTGTCCACCATAATCCCGAAGTACTTAGCAGCACGAGTTGATTGGACCACCTCCCTTCCCACTCGGAACGGAACGACGGTGTCCATCCTCTTCTTCGTAAGGATCACAATCTCCGTCTTACGGAGAGCAAGCGAGAGACCGTGTTCGGACATCCATGTGTTGACCACACGCATGACTCGGTTCAACTTCAGTTGTGTCAGCTCAACGTTGCGTGCGACAATGAGAGCTGCGACATCATCGGCGTACCCAACCAAAGTGGTTTCCTCAGGCATCTCCGACCTCAGGAGGCTGTCATAGGCAACGTTCCAGAGATCCTGGCCGAGTATTGAATCTTGAGCGGCACCAAAAGTGACTTCCATCGTCTACGTTCCGTCCCTTGTGTCGTAAATCAGGCTTCGAGAGCGGAGCTAATCCTCGATGAGTCGCAACAGATATGCAGGAACGCAAAAGGTGTTGCAAAGCGCATCCAGCATATCGACCCACATCGCCGAGTTAAAGGCATTCTTGACATAAGCGTGACAAGAAGCACTACTCAGCGAGAGAAATGGTTGTGGCTCTCGGCTCCCTTCACAGCTCTCTGGACTTCGGTGATAGCGTCAATCGTTGACCGTCCCTTTCTGAAGCCGTACTGACGGGGGCATAAGTACCCGGCAGCTTCCACGGCAGACGCCAGGCGGGAACGGATTATCTTCTAGGACAGCTTCCCAGCCGTGTTCAACATGTAAAAAGGACTGTGGGACGACGGCAGCTCGGGATCACCTTTGCCCTTGCTGATGAGTACAAGTCTGGCGGTTTTCCAGGGAGCCGGAAACACCCCTTCTACCAAACAGGTGTTGTAGATTCTCAACAACAAGTCAGCATTAATTGAAAATACTTTCTTTAAAGCCTCGCTGGGAATCCGTCCGGGTCAGGATTCTTGTTGCTCTTTAGGGAGAGAACAGAGGTTTCCATCTCCTCGAATGTGAAGAGTGGAACGTCATCTAACCGTCCGAAGTCAACCGGCGTACATCCTAGGCCTAGCCTACAAATAAATACATACCAACAATGATTTTATAGCTAAGACCTCAAAACAAGCAAGTAACTTAATAATAATTATGTTTATAATATTAAAGGTAGATTGTAGAGAAAAAATACAATTTAAAATCCATGATTGCAAATTAATAAAAATCAAGTTATGTAAGTATTGTAGAATTACGCTTACTGAACACTTAATGCATATTTTCTTACCTGAGACATATGCTACAATGGCACAACACTTTATAATTATTACTTGTTCCATTTAAATCTTTTTCCAAATATTGGATGTATCCCATAATTAGTTAATCGCATAGTTCCGTTTACATTTTTATAGAACAATAATTTTAGTACGAATCAATCAAAACAAATTATTAAGACAATGTGATGTACATATTCGATAGCAATTCATTCCACAACATGCCTATCTTTTGGCATAATTTGTAACTTCGACAAGTATACATCGGTGTTGATCTATTTAATTTAACAAATAGGTCTGTCAAAATATCAATTAAATTTTATTTAAAAACGTAACACAATAACGGCGAGCAGATGTAAACAAATCTGAAGAAGAGGTTATATTGTTTTCAGCATACACAGCGACAACTCAGCTGCGATGGGGGAATATAAACGATCATAGCAACTAACTACATTAGTCAAATCATGTAGCCTAAACAACTAAAGTTCTGTCAAAAATTCCGGAAAATAAGCTCTTTTAATACTTGAAAATAATTGCTCGATTATAGTTTATTACCTAGTTTAAAATACTTAAAATCTAACCTGAGAATTTCATTGAAATCAAATTAGTAATAAAAAAGCCTTTTGGGGGTAGTGATGGCAAACAAAAATCGATTTTTTGGAAAAATCGATTTTTTGCTTTCGATACATCGAGTTTTCGACATCGATTTTTTCAAGTCGATATTTTTCCGAAATCGATTTTTCTCACTAAAAATATCGATTTTAAAATCGGTTTTGGTGAATACTGCTATGGACCATGGAGGTTGAGAATTAACGCTTCTATATAGGAAAAAACGGAAATGTGTATCATTTTCTTGGTTGGCAACACTGAGAGTGCTAATCCCACTTGACTACTCCACTCTTCTTCCAATTTCAAATATTCCAATGCCCTTGCTTTTTGCTTTTGTTAGTTTGCACCTGCCCTGCCCTGCGTTCTTCTATTTGTTTACTTAGGCCGCTATTAGCCGTGAGCAAATCGGTGGGCAACTCGGCTGGCAACCGATTGCCGGTGTTGTAGCGGGGCATTGAATCAAATGGGAGCCATTAGCCGTGAGCGATCGGTTGCTCAACTGGAAAAAGTTGCCCACGCAGTTGCCGGGCGTGTCAGGCCCCGGCAACTGCGCGGGCAACCGTTTGAGTCTCCCTGCCGTCGGAGGGCATTGGAGTATATGGCGCATATTAGCCGTAGGCAACCAGTGGCGCCACTTTTTGGGCAACTGACGGCGTGCGCATGCGTTACACCGATCTGTGTACCTGCTCAGTCTCATCTGTCATTCGTGTCTGACGCATGTGAAGTTGTGCTGTTTGTTATTTAAGTTGTTATTAGTGTTGTAATTAATAGTGTTATTATTATTATAGTAAGATTCACGAAAATAGTCCGATGAGAGTCAGTCCATTATTGCCAAATTTATTCTGAAACACATTTTTCTACTGTATTACATATGGTAAACAAAACCACAAATGACAACATTGCAGGGTGAGAGGGGGTGAGGGGGGACACAGCTGTTAAAATTTTCATCGGACTATTTTCGTGCATCTTACTATAGTGTTGTAATTAATAGTGTTATTATTATTAGTGCAGTTATCATTAGTTTAACCATGTCTAGTGAACAAATTACCCTGGAAGGTGTTAGTGAGGAGACTAAAAACATTGACAGCGCTGTAGTAACTGTGACTAGGCCTACTGCAGCAAAGAAACTACCCCGTACTGCTCAACACCATCTTTGACACTTGACTCTGAAAGCGCACGAATGAGTCCAAAAGCGCGGGAGTATTGGTTTTTGCAGTTGCCCAAGAGTTGCCCAGCTCAGTTGCTGAACCGGGAGACTGACCGGGCAACTCACCGGCAATTGGTTGCCCGCCGAGTTGCCCACCGAGTTGCTCACGGCTAATAGCGGCCTTACATTGATGACTGACAGACGCCATTCGTACAAACTGTTCCGTCCGTCGTTCGTCCCTCAAAGTGTTGAGTTGTTTTGTTATTTGTTGTTTACCTTAGCCATTGAAGATAGTTAACATTGGTAGTAGTACTACATTAGTAGTAGTACTGGTCGGAAGTGAAAGGCAAAATTTGATAACCTATAAAAACAAAATTTTTATCAATATATTGCTTTTTTTTTAACAACATTTATTTCTGGTTCAACATACAGAGTGTTATACACAGAACATCTAAAACATAATTTTAACAGTAAATTAACATTGTGGGTTCGCTCTGAATTAGAGACACCCTGTAACTAAAATAAGTTCATAGAGGGGGAAAACACTTCTTTCAAAGTTATAAGAATGATAATAGAAAATTAGTAATAGATTATTAAAATATGAATAATATGGAAGGTAAGAAAACTATAACAAATCTTGAAAAAGTCTTGGGCGTAGCCTTCTATTTGGGAGGGGTAATCCAATTTCAAAATGTTATGCACCTGGGACGTCATTTAGGCGATGCGAGAATTTTAATGTAGACTTACTGATGAAAGTAGCTATTGGTTCTATTCCAAGTTCTCGATGAATTTGTGAATTCCGAACAAACCATGGTGAATTAACTGCAATTCGCAGAACTTTGTTTTGAAATATTTGTATTTTAGAAAGTTTTTTAGATGAAATTGAAAGGCCCCATACTTTACAGGCATACAAAACTAGTGGCCGGAGAATAGTTTTATAAATTAATATTGCACATTGTGCCTGAAGTGTAGATCTTCTGTTGATGAGTGGAAAAAGGATAGAGAGCCGAGAATACGCTTGATTAAGTTTAGAATTTACATGAAGGTTGAAGTTTAATTTTTTGTCCAATAACACTCCTAAATATTTTACTGCTTGGTCAGGTGGATTCCAGTTTATGGGAGAATTATTTATGATGATTTCAGGTGGCAGCAATGGTCGTCTTAGGGTGAAGATCTTCGCTTCTGACTTTGTAGGGTTCAAACAAAAGTTCCATTTATTGAACCATTGTGTCACGTCATCGACAGAATGTTGAAGCTGCTGGTATGCTTGGAGAATCTCGCTGTTTTGAGTGATGATGGTTGTATCATCAGCGTAAAGGGCCAAGGTCGCATTCTGTGGAATTGGGATGTCATTCATAAATATGTTGAATAATAAAGGCCCCAATATTGAGCCTTGGGGC
Organism: Neoaliturus tenellus; assembly: GCA_030545055.2. Lineage (NCBI taxonomy): Eukaryota > Metazoa > Arthropoda > Insecta > Hemiptera > Cicadellidae > Neoaliturus > Neoaliturus tenellus. Next base: position 239,800,294 of record CM061531.1, on the reverse strand, counting down.
ACTCCTGCTGAAATTGGGCGATATGAAGATGACGATGAATTAATTTTGACACAGAACTGACGGTTAAGTAAAAATGATTTAATTATTTGTTTTAAATAAAGTGGAAATCCCAGACAATCAATTTTATAAAGAAGGCCTTCATGCCATACCTTGTCGAATGCCTGGGAAACGTCAAGAAATATAGCAGTTGAGTGTTCCTTTCTTTCAAAACCTTTTACAATTGTTTCGACAATGCGTTGAATTTGATGAGTAGTTGAATGTTTAGGCCGAAATCCAAACTGATGGGGAGGAATTGAGTTTGAGTCTTCTAGAAATGTATTTAGTCTTCTCTGGATAACTTTTTCTAATAATTTTGATAGGCAGGACAACAGGCTTATTGGTCTATAGCTGGACACGGAAAATTTTGGTTTGTTGGGTTTGTGAAATACTATAATTTTTGCCTTTTTCCAAGAATCAGGAAAATAGCCTTGATGAATGCAGGAATTAAAAATAGAAGTTAAAACTGATATTGCTTTCTTGGTTAGATTTTTTAGAACAACATTTGGGATTAGGTCAGGTCCAGGGGATTTTCGCAAAGGAAGCCTCTTGATTATGTCCTTGACTTCAGCTGGAGAAACATAATGTATCGGAAGTTCAGCAGTCAATGTTGTGGTTTTCATAGCTTCACTTACAAGAGCAGTGGTGTCGTCATCGGTAACATTGTTTGGTGAGAATGCTTCCTGGAAGAAGTCAGCAAGAGCGTTACACTTCTCGAGGTCACTTTCGTAGGTAATGTTGTTGTGTCTCAGGGGAGGAATTACCGTAGGGGTGCGCAAAATGCGTTTAGTTGCTTGCCATCGACTCGAGTCATTCGGGTTTAGGTCACTCACATAAGTTTTGTAAGAAGTTATTTTGAATTTGTCGATTTCGAACTTTACTTGACGTATTAGATGGTTAAGCCTCCTACGCATTTGGGGTTCCCTATATCTGATCCACTGACGTCGAGCTTGATGTTTAGCTTTGATTAGGTTTACAATCCGAACAGGTGGAGTGAGGAAATTGTTTGTTTTTGGAGTGAATTGTTTAAATGTTGCAAGTTTAGTAGCTCTGTGAATACTGGTAGTTAAATTTTGAATAGCAGTATCAATGCCAATAACTGAATCCAAGTTTTTGGGCAGCTGAATTAATTCGTCCAGTTTGATGCCAAAAGTTTCCCAGTCAACCTTTCCCGTTATCAATCTTGGGGGTGGTGGGTTGAAGTCAGGTTGCAACATGAAACTGATTATAACAGGCAGATGGTCAGAGTCCAGTTCAGGTACAATGTTGTGTTGGATTGGAGCTGCAAAGTTTTGATAGAGGATAATATCTAAGATGTCTGGTTCACAGTTGAATTGGAACGGGTAAAATGTGGGTTCCTCCGGAGCCGACACATTTACACCAACGTCTGTAATAAAGTTTAGTAGGCGCGTACCATTAGGATTATTAACTCTACAACCCCAGTTTTGGTGTTTGCAGTTGATATCGCCGATGATCAATGTGGGAGTCTGAGCTGTAAGTAGGTTTGTTAAGTCATGCAAGTGAAGTCTCCGGTTAGGCGATTTATAAGCAGAAACAATATTTACAAAACTCCCGTCATTCAGGGATACTTTAACAGCAGTAGCTTCAATTGACACTAATCGAGGTAAGTATAGACTATTGTGTTTTATTGATCGTTTAATAAAAATAGCAACGCCTCCAGATGCAAAAGGAGCGGCCCGGTCCTCTCTATAAATATCATATCCACTTACTTTAAATGGTTGATTATTTACAAAGTGGGTTTCCGTTACACAAGCAATGTCAATATTATGACGAACTAAAAATGCAGAAAATATAGATTTTTGTTTGTATAACCCGTTTGCATTCCAATTCAGGATTTTTAAGCTTTGAAATTCAACCACATTAGGCAGTGTCATTTTTAAAGAAGGAACTTAAAACATTAGTAAAAAATGTTTTAATCATTGGAATTATTGATTTAACTAAGTCCATTATTAGAGTTTCAAAAGAGGATGAGCTGGGCTGTTCAACAGCGACGGGTTGGTCTGATCCGTTTTCTCGTGCTACATGTGTTGAGGAAACAGTTCGGGTTCTTGGGGGAAGTTTGTGAGGTGAATGTTTTCCGTTGACAACAGCAGCGTAGGAAACCTCGGATGATTGTGGTTGGGTAGCTTCAGGCAGTCTTGTTTGAGCATCAGTTGGAGAGATACCTCCTGTTGGCTCAGAATCGACCTGCCTAGACTTAGATTGTTTTAGGTTTTTAGTTTTAGACAAAAGTCCCTGGTAATGTGAGCATCCCCTGAAATTGGCAGTGTGGTTTTCTCCACAGTTAACACAAGTAGGTGTAACATCTTTAGGCAAAGGACACGCAGAAAAATGGTGGTTACCTGTGCAGCGAACACATCTGGGGTCTAGACGACAAAAGTTTTTGGTGTGGCCATACCGTTGGCAACGTGTGCATTGAGGAATGTCCTTATTTTTCCGTTTAGGTTCAACAGATACAATGGAGTGACATAATTTAGTGATTTTGAAAATTTCATGACCGGCATCATTGTTCTCGAGCTCAACAACACACAAAGGAATGACAAGTTTTTGTTTGTTAAGTAACCTGGTTACTCTACAAACTGGTAGGTCGAGGCTTAAAAGTTCACTTTTGATTTCATCTTCAGTCAAAGAAAACGGTACATTTCTATCAATATATTGCTGAAATCCTCTATTTTCTTCACAATCACATGTTATTTATTTTAATGGGTACAGCGTAAAAGGTAGTTACACTGCCAATATTAATTAGATCCACAATAATTAATAACAATTATTAAATATTTTCCAATATACAGAATTTTTAAAACTTTGTCAAAACAAAGGCAGCTGTGATAGGGGATATTGTTGTTTGAGAAGTGATACTTTTGTCATCAGGGACCGGGAGAGATGGCAGCCCTGTTAGGTGTAATGGTGTAATGTGTAATTCTTATTTTGCTTTAAACTTAGTCCTTTTCATTCATACGAATGATACGAACCTAACCTCAATCTTCTGTGTTTACACCAGGGTTCCCAAACGTCCCGGATTTTAAGGGACAGTCCCTTATTTAGTAAATTTGTCCCGCGTCCCGGAGAAAAGTCATCCGGGACATTAAATGTCCCGTATTTGGCCGAAATCAGAACTTACTCATGACAAATGTAGTTAAATGAGATCTGAAATCTAACTTCAAAAGTACATAACTGTTGCTTATCGTGGGCATATAAATGGCACTGACCACCATAACAAGTATCTGCTGTCATTATCATTGTATGATAATCGTAATTTTTCGGAACCTCTTGTGGTTCAAGTCTTGGAAAAACTTCTGTGAGCACAGTGTGGGAACTGTGAACTTAGTTCCTTGCCAAGTCGTCGTCGCCGTGTAAAATATTATTTTAAATTAAATTTCTTTGTTTTTAAAATATAAGTTAATCAACCTAAAATATAAACAAGTCTCAAATGTTGAAATGTTAAAAGATTTCCACTGTTTTTGCTTTCACCTATTAAACTTAGTTTGAAAATTGTTGATTATTGGCTTTTTACTAACTTTAATATTGGATATTAATGATGTAAGATTTAAGCAACAAAACAAATAGTAAAAATTTACTTTCATTTAGTATCAAGTGCCGGTTTTGAACAGGTTTTTACCGGGGATTAAAAAATTATTTTAGGTACTCTAACACTTTTTAATTCCTATAAAAGTCAATGGGCAGCACTATAATAGGATTTAAATTAATAATTTAAACGTGTGTTATCACCGTTTTTTATTTTATTTTTATTTTTAACCACTATTTCGGACTTGGTAATAGCCTAGTTTTGGCTTGATTAAAAAACTCCGTCCCTTATTTTCGGGAGCTTAATTTGGCAACCCTGGTTTACACCTAAATTGAGCGTAACGATTTTCGTTGCTATGTATTTTATCTGTTGTCCAAGTCTACACATTAAAATAAATTTATATTTAAGTTTTTGCCGTTTATAATTTCATTTCCTGGTGCATTTTTTACTTTTATATTATATTTTACGGCATCGATTAAAAAAAAATCGATTTTTTGTAAAAATCGATTTTTTCACCTCGATATTTAATCGGAATCGATTTTGCTCTTTCGATACATCAATATATCGAAAAATCGATTTTTCGGTAAATTTTGCCATCACTATTTGGGGGTCTAAAATTCGCCTAAGAGAAATTTAAAGTCGATCGTAAAGAATTTTATACTCTATGTTCCATATAGTAAAAAATTCAATTAATATATAGATTGTAATTTAACAGCTGATTACCTTCAGATGAATTTTAAAAGCCAGATCGTAAACAAAAATAGATCTCTGTCACTTCATAATCAACATTCACGTTGTAGGTGAGTTTCACTCACACAGGAAGGATCATAAAATGCGCAATTTGCGCAAGGGCCACCTCGTTTCTATTAATGTGTTTGTTGCAGTTTGATTAAACATTTATACTGTATTCTTATAGTGATTTACATTATAGTTCTATGAGTATACCATGTCCCCCTCCCATCTCCCATCAGTCCATCACCCCGCACCGTCCAGTCAGTCAGCTGGCGATGGTCTACACTCGAGCTGCGAATTTGTTTGAATTCTCGTGCGGTGTTTTCTATTTATTTTGTTATTTACCCTTATTGAATACCTTTGAATACCTTTATTGAAATGGCGACCTAACTCAATAGGTAGTTTAAAGCCAAGTATGAATGAGGGATGAGTGTAGGATGATTGTGGCGCGATCTTGTAGTCTTGTTACTGACTAAGGCCGACCTCAGTGGTTAGTAGTTATTTGTTTGTATAAATATTAGTAATCTCGAAATTATTTTGTAAATATCAGGATCGCGTGTTCACTTCGTTATAATGCTCGTATAATAATGCATAATTTTGACCTATAATTTTTATACAATAATTATAACTGGACTATAAATATGGAATCTATTTAATGCAATTAAAAGTAATGAAAATAATTTTCTGCTTGCATAACTATTTAAAAATAAAAAAACTTCTTAATTTGTTCGAAGATGTCGTTTATAGTTCCATGGTTGGAGTCCGTACGCCATTGTTCAACAACTCGGAGGGTTATCGTTGTCCGTCGGGCAGCACTGGTTTTTGGAGTCCCAGAAGCGCTTTCGGCGGCTTGTCATTGTCAACTGCTACTGACATTTTACATCTTAATTTGGCCATTTTACATCTTAATTGGTTTAATTAATTGTTTATCAAATGCAAAAATGTTCGATAATTTACCACCGTTTAATCAGCAAAATTGTTACGTACTGCAATCATCTCCTGAGGCTGAATGAAGTTCCTCATATGCGTGTCTTGATTTTGAATTGACGGCGACACTTTATTTATATGTTCATCAAATGTATGTGTAGACATACGAAAATGATTGAAAATTTACTTTCCTTTTTCCCTAAGAAATAAGTGTACAACAACCCATGCAAGTTCCTTTTCACTATGATTGGGTGAAGCGAGTGAACCTAAATACTGCGGTTCCGTTTCTTTTTTATCCTATGCCTTAGCAAACACGGCACAGCCATATTCTTACGTGTACTCAGCACATAGAATAATATATATACACCTGGAACTTGGAACGCTCACACCGTTGTCAGAACCCGCAACCTGGGAGAAAAGGACAGGCAAGAATGACCAAATGACTAATTATGGCAGTGAGCGCGCTTTCATTCATACGCTTGTTCCTCATGCATACAAAAAATAACAAGAATGAACCGTACATATTAGTAATCTGCATAAACTACTGATTCCAATTGTATACAAATATTTGCATTTTTATATTAGGAAAGGGATAATAATTATTAATAATTTTTTTTTAACGTGACATTGAAAAGTTATTAAGCGAGAAAGTTTTTTTTGGGTTAGGATCAATCTCTCAGCGGCAAAGTTTCAGATTATGAGTTGAGTTTATCTAGAATTTTTAAATATTACATTTTACCTAACAGTTTTAGTTTCGGATATAATCGATCACAAAGCGAGCGTTAAATGTTATCGACGACGCGCTGCCGCAATAAGCATTATTGCGACACGTCGATCGCCGTCATCGGTCGACTCGAAATAATCTAATAATGCCTCTTCAGTGTAAGGCAAATTGAATTTGGATTATTTACTTATTTTCAATGTTAGTTCTTTTAGGTTGTTTGTACTATCTACATCAAGTGCTTTGTTGGATATTGTGTAACTTATGTCAAATAAACTAATTAAAAATTAATAGTACAATCTATATACTAGCAAACAGTTAAAATAAAGATTGTGGGAATATGAAAATATTAATTAAATAAACTAAAACAATAATTATAGAATTCAGTCTTTTCCAATTTTATAAATAAGCCTACATTTATATTTTGATTTTTTTCATATAATTTTCCCTAAAGATAAATATAATTAAATAGCCATTTCATATGAATGTGGGAGTAACTGAAATAAATAAAAGAGCCAGTTCAACTCGTCTTATGTTTTATTAAAACACAACGAATAAAGTTTTATATTCGTATAATTTAATAAGTAAATATTTGTCAAGTAATTTGATAAAATCAAAACATATAGGCCCTAACTAAATTACAGTAAATTAAAATTTAACACTCGTGAAAATAATTGCCGCTCCCTCTTATTTTACAATTAATGCAGGTGAACGCTGAACACGACACTATTAATGTAATAACTATCCAACTCAATGCATTAACAATTAATTTAAAACTCACATCGTTAACTCAAACTTTACCTTATGAAACGTCCACTCGTTATGAGAGAAATTAGGAGAATAAAAAATATTTCATATGTGAAAACAATTAATTGTAGGCTAATAAAACGCAACCGAAGAGATAATCTTGACATCGCGCATAGACGCGATTCTCCGAAATCTTCAACGTCGCTCCACTTTTATCTTCACACCTGTCTTCGAGAAAACTATTCGCTTAAAAAATTGTAATAGAAAGATTGAAATTCTTTCATTATCTACGCTAGAAGTCTTTCCTGACCAATAAATTAAAAATATTTACGCTTAGTAACTTTTTCATGTTCTAGTTGTGTATTGACATTCGTTTTTATTTAATAGCTAGCTGTTTACTAGTTAAACATAATGAATAATTCACATCGTTATGACCAGTAACTCCTTTTCTTTAAAACGTACGTGTTTCAATGCATTTGGATGGTTAGCGACCGGCAAAGAAGCATGTAAGTCAGTGAGCACACTAAAGCTTTTGGCTGCTCATTTTGCGTTTTTGCCTGCCCTTCAGAACACGGGTTGCGGTTTTTGGTTCGAGTTTTGCCTTGCGTGAGCGTTTCAGGTGTATAATAGAGTTCTATTACTCAGCACCAGGTTCTACAATGAGACTAAATTATTTAACTGCGCAACATGGCTGGCTGCTCCGCCGGTTCTGGCTGTCTCGGCGTGCCGTGTGCATAGAACTATAATGTTTATAATGTTTATATTTCTATGGCCGTGTGTTCTGGTCGCTCAAAATACAGCGGCGACAGCTAAAAAGCCCCATATCTGGGACTTTTGCCGTCCCGTGTCTCCCCGTTCTTATTTTATTGTTAATAATAATAACTTGTTCCTCTGATAAAGTTATCTTCAATAGCATTAGATTTTGATAACAAAATTATTCTACTGACTGCTTACCACTGACATATGTTATATAGCGCCAGTATACGGCCCCGAACATGACTTGGAAGACATATAGACTTTACAATACCAAATTCCTTGGGTTTTGGGCTCCTGAATATGAGCCCCCGTTGGCAGAACTCACATTGGGCACCATCCTTCACGTAAGGCATATATTCACACGCCTTTGGAATCAAACTATGGGACAGCTGTGCAAAAAAAGTCTTAAAAGATTATTAATTCTTAGAAAAAAATATGTACGGATAGTTCAATTTAAAAAGAAACATATTTTGTAAAGAATTATAAACACATTTTCAAAGACATTTTCAAAACGCATGAAATTACTCGCTCTTCCTGCATTTATGTTTTAGAGAAAGTTTTTCCATTACTACATATAAACTACATAAATCGCTTAAAATCGATTATTATAATTCCACATTTAATGATCCGAGTCTTTGCCCGTCGATATCCGACGGGTACAGCTCTCCCCCTTCCATATCCGTGGTGATCGAGTGGAGCGCTAGGCAGATGGTGCGAAATACATATCAAAACTAGCTAATAGCCCATAAAAAATGACGGGTCATTTTTATTCTGTAATATATTATTTATAAAAAAAGACTATTCATCGAATTCATTTTTTATAAGTTTGAATGGTCACAAAATTTATGAGAACCCTGACAACATAATATTAAAATTATTCTTATGGCTACTAATGAATTTATAAAAACATTTTTAGTAAATTCACTTTATGAATTGTTTTATGAATTCATGAGTAGCTATAATATCTAATAATTATTATTTACCATGGAGAAAAATACATACCGTAAGGAATTAAATAATATTAAAACTTTTTTCTATTTCTTTGGCAGTGTGAAAGTAATAGGCTACATCATAAGATTTTACAAAAAATCCTATGGGCCTTTGGGAATTTACACATAAAAACCAAAGATAATAGTAAAGGTTTTAAACCTTACTTTAATTTATTTCATTCCAGTTATCTTGCCAATTAATTATTGGTATAATTTCGCTGACTCAGGGTCCAATTTAATTTACCAGAATCGGGAACTTGGGTTTAATTCGCTTAACGCCCAAGAATTAAAAATCTGACCGTGTGTTTCTTCAACCTCTAGCAATCAGAATTTTTGCCTCCTTAGGTTCTTATTAAGTTTGTTAGATCCATGAAGAGTCCCATTATAGGTTTTGGTATCACCAGCCCATCGCTGAGCACCAGGCCGTGGGCTCTTCAACAATACTTAAGACAATTAACTAATTGAATCATGCTTTATCGGACTTGACTTTTATCAAGCAATGGTAGAAGTACATTTCCTGGGTGAACTAAGTGCTACTGGACGTGTTTTGCCAATTGTCATCTAAATCAATCATATATATAGTGGGGGTTTACAAAATGTGTTTTTTCTATTCCCTGTCTTTGTTTGCAATTTATTAGTCTAATTTCTTCTTGTACATTTCATTACTTTGGATATTTCTTCATAGTTCCTAGTTCTGATTTGTCACATTTTTTATCAATCTTCATATCAATGAGATCAATAAACTATTTGTTAAAAATGTTGAAGCATAAGAAATGACCATTTCTAAGAAGTTAAAGAATTATAGTTAACTTAAATTATCAAAAATAAATGGAATAAAATACGGTAGTGAGTATTTGAAATTGAAAGTTAAATTGGCCTATATTTATATCTCAGCATTTTTAAATTTAAAATAAATCCCTTTGAAAATAGAATTTCGGGACTTTTGGCCGTCCCGATACCATTTTTCAGGGCATCGCATGTCATGATAAAAAACCGGGACAGTCCCGGTTTTCCGGGAAGTTTGGTCACCCTACCTAACCACCATCTCTCCCTAGAAGGATCAGGTTTAAAAAACGGACTGTATTTACTAGAGCTCGCCCGCTGCTCGAAATTCAGTTCATCTGAGGCCAATTAGTTTGAAAATGTTTGCTACAACATCTGTTCTTCATTATTTTCTACAATTTGTTATTAAAACAGCTGCCTAATGATTCTATCAATTACAGTATCTTTCTCCCATAAGATTAACATTGAAACTCCTGTGGGATGGTTCGTTCCTTTTTGCATAACTACATCCAAATGAATTGTAAAAATGCATTCTTTTCCTTGACTAGGCCTTTAAGTCGAAAATCTGTATAGGTCAACCAAGTTTCAATTAATTATAACAAGGCGTTCTGAAAATTTAAATTATTCCTAAAAACACAAAAAGGCTGATATTGTGCTTATATTAGTTTTTGAAATTTTTAATGTAGGCCTATTATTTTTGGCTGGCTTTGGGACAGGAATATTACCTGAAAAGTTGTTAAGAGTTCAGGAACTTAGTATATATATATATATATATATATGTGTGTGTGTGTGTATATATATATATATATATATATATATATATATATATATATATATATGCAGTGAAACTTAAAGAAAAAAAATATATATATATATTAATTAACATATGAAACTTTTATTTTGGAATATTACAAAGCTTGAAAACGCAATGATTCACCAAGGTCAAATTATGTCAGACCCATAGTCTTTGTAGGAATTAATTCCAATTTTATGTTCTGTAACTCTGTTCTTAATTTTGAGGAACAATTGATTTTAATTTGAATGTTTATTTTTATTTTTTGCCTTAACTTTTCATGTTATGTTTAAGAACATCAGAGTTTGCCGGCACCAGCTACCTCCACTAGCCGACACATCTTGGAACATAGATCTACACTAGATATTTGACTCCAAGTTAAATGTTATTGTATACCGTAGTCGTAGTCTGCCCAATGTCTAAGTGTGCTGGTCCAAGATATTACTACGCAATATGTTGATGATGCTGTAGGAAGATGATGATGATGACGAGTTGTTCGCCCCTCGTGTCTTGTGTTCATCGGCTACCACGAAGACTCCAGCAGCAACCGCCGCAGCAGCCGCAGTAGACACACCAACCCCAGCGGAGCGCCGGTATACAGCCCCCAACATGACTTGGAAGATATAGACTATTTACAGTATTACCAAATTCCTTGGGCTGGGCTCCTGAATATGAGTCCCCGTTGGTAGAAACTGCCTTTTGGGCACCATCCTTCATGTAAGGCAATACATACAGGGTGTTCGGAAACTCTCCTCCGAAGCTCCGTGTGGTGACTCCTTGGATCAAAATGAACAAAAAATACTATGGGGACATGTCTTAAATGCTTCTTTAACCCGCTAGCCGCAATTTTGTTTTTACACTTAGTAATTTTTATTTCCGTAATGGATTGTTAACTTATTAGTGGACCTAACATAAAAGTAACTTATAAGTGCACTAGTCCATAGTTTATGTAGCATTGCACGTGTCATTTCATTTCATTTATTCAGTCACAGAGTACACCATATACAAAGGTAATACCTTAATGGTAGGTGACAAGTCAGTTGCTTAAATCTAACAATCATTGCTGACAAGACAACTTATTCTGATAAACAAGGAAGTTTAAACTATTAAAGTTGTTGTTTTAAGTATATTTCCCATGTCAGCACTGAGAAACTCATCAACACTGTAAAACATAATGTTAGCTAGGTATTTAGTGAGGGTTCTTTTAAACTTTACTTGAGAGAAATCTTTTACTTCAGAAGGAAGTTTATTATAAAGACGAATACCCTGGTATGACGGAGATCTCTCTAAGGCAGATGACTTATGGAGTGGATATTGAAGTTGGTTGTTTCTTGTTGTTCTAAATTCAAATCTCAGTTGTGGTGAGATTTGACTAAAATGAATTTATGCAGATTATTTTTCACAAACAGGAGAGTATATAGGATGTATATGCAAGGCAATGGTAAGATATTCGATTTTCTAAACAGAGGTCTGCTTGGGGTAATATGGTTTACGTGCATCATTGTGAGTATTATACTTTTTTGGATCTTGAAAACAGAATCACTGGACTGTGAGTTGCCCCAAAAAATTATACCATAGGTTAAGTGTGAGAAGATGTATGCATAATAAACCATCTTTAGGGTTGCAAAATCTACAGTTCTGTCAAATTAAAATTCAACTCCCCCCCAAACATACATGATAAGCATTTTTCTAGTAAAGTTTGCACTCACATCTCCTACCTGTTCTCGGAGCGGAAAGGTTCAGGTATTATAATAGGCTATTATTTATAAACTAAACACAATCGTTTTGTAGACAGAGAACCAGTAAAAACTGCATCTACAGTACCATAATAAAGGTTTTATTTTTCAAATTAATGAGTTAAGGATACTGTAAGCTTTGTTCCCCAGGAGGAGGCTATATTAAACTAATCTTCATTTAGGCCTTCGAGCAATGTGTCAGTTGAAATGTTATGTTACATTTTCTTATTAAGAATTCAATATTATTAATTTCTTATATTTTATAAGAACTAAAAAAATATTTTAATTAGAATATCATCCCAAATTTCCTTAATTAAATATCACCACTTTTAAACTATTCAGAACAAAAATTCCTCGATATTCACATAGATAGAAAACTTAATTGGACAAAAGATATTGATTTTTTACAAGAAAACTTAGTTCAACAAAATGTGCACTGAGTATACTTTGTAAAGGTATCATCTGCAGATGTTAGTAAGGCTCAAGATAATGTGATGACATTGATCGACAACACATTGAAAAAAAGTGAAAAGAAAAAACTCAATTAATACCCTCTCTGCTAAGCTATGGAATTAATTATGCTCTGTGCTGCAGCAGCAGATGCACATAGAGCATTGATATGCAAAAATTCAATTATAAGAGTTTTGTCACAGAGTGCACCGCAAACAAAATGCAAGGTAGTTTCCAACAATTTTAAAATTGTAACTGTCCCTTCCATTTTTATTCTAGAAATTCTGAAAAGTGTTTTTGAGAATCCAACATTTTTTTGAAAATATAGTTTCAGGCATAGTTAAGTCCTAAAACACAAAAAACCAAAACTCATTTCAATATCCCCAAGGCCTACATAGTTTGTCAAAATATAAAAAAATTTCCACTATGTGTGATTAAAAATATATAATAGGCGTAAGATTTTATAAAAAACTTTTTTCCATTTAAGTTTATATCTTGTATAAAAAACATCTTGCTTAAAAATCGCATTACACCTTGAATGAATTTTTTTATGATAATTTGGTGACATTCATGACTCAGGTTGCAGTTTGCCTAGGTAAATAGATGAATAAATAAATAATAAATATATAAATTTATTCACCTCAGACATGTAAACATGCGTTAGGCAGACTTAATCTAACTTAAATTTATAATACATAATAATGATAATGCTTTATTGACAGGTATCAATAAGATACATAGCAATAATAATTAATTCAACTTAATAATACAGAGTGTCTACTGCCAAGTAGATACAAAAATATGTGACTTTTCGATGACTTTTGGGGGTGAAAAATGTAAAAAATCAGGGACTTTTTCATTGTCTATTTAGAAAATTTTGGGGTGACATTGCTAAAGTCGCAAAACTTTTGCTCACAATCGCATTATTTTCACAATTTATACAAAAAATCTGTGACTTTTCTTACATTTTAAGGAAAAATAAGTGACTTTTTGGTGACTTCTGTGACCCCTAACTAAAATAAGTGACTTTCGGTGGCTTTTGGTGACTTCAGTGACCAGTAGACACCCTGTAATAAATTTTAATTTTAACTATGATGTCCAAAAATCTTTAGATAGGCAATCATCAACATTGTATGGTGCTTTCATTAGTAATTTTTCAATTAATCTTCTTTTAAATATTTTTACTGGCAGTTCCAACCAAATCAAGGGTATTGTATTAAATAATTTTTCTTCCATAAATTGAAGATTTTGTTGAGATTTTGTGTATTTGCATAAAGAAGTTTTTAATTTATTTCTGTTTCTTGTTTCATATGAATGATTAAAAGAACTTTGAGGTTATTAATTTTTTTACATAGGTTAATTAGCATAGGTTTTGTATGCTAATTTTTTTCTATATGGTTTCTTCTTTTTCATCAATATAAATTCTTTGTTTTCTTCTCTTTTACATAAAAACTTTCAAGTGAGTATAAAGGTTCTTCCTCAAGTAAATGTTTTAACACTTTCAATTCTTTTGATGATTTTATTTATAATTTGTTTTTATAAAATTTATAATTTTCCGTGATATTTTCATGGGGAGATTTTTCATATAAAACTGCTCTATGAAATTTTGTAGGAATTATCGTTGAATTTCTGGTCTGGTATTTATATTTACATTCCTCATGTATGAATTCTTTATTCTTCAAATAAAATTTTGCCATTTCATAAATGTACAAGCCAAATACTGTTAAAATTCTGTTGTTTTTAAATAAATTGTAACAATGTTCCAAACGGTGTGTACATAATTTATAATTCTGATAACTCTTTTTTGTATTCTAAAAATTTTTATCTGATTTTTTATGGAAGAATTGAAAAAATACTGGTAAACAATAATTTAAAGTGTTTTGAAAGTAAGCAAAATAACACATTTTAAGAATATTTCTATCCACACATTTTGAAAGGATTCTAAGACTAAAACATACTGAATTTAATTTCTTTACTATATTTTCGACGCTGGTGTTCCATGAAAATTTTTCATCAATTTTTATACCAAGGAGGGTTGAGCTTTTTACGACTGGAATCTTTTCATTTTCACAGTGTATTTCTTTTATTTCATTTAATTTATGGTAATGCCAATTGGTTTTAGTGTCAAGTAAAAGGCATATAAAACACATTTAAATTTGGTTTAAAACACAAAAACACCTACTATATTGTGCAAATTAGTAAAGCGAGTATGACTGGAGGGTGGGTGTCCACATCCCTATTTGATCATATCTAAACTTGAGTGGTAACTCAATAATTTTTAGGGTTTAACTTTTTACTGTGACATTAAAATCTAACAAACTGATTTTTGCTATGAAATCAGATACAGTTACAACTTTACCAAAGATATAAAGGGTGCAGTTCCATATAGAACCTATACTGTACTACATTGAATAGTAAAAATCCATCGATATGGTAAATATATCAATCGCATCAAATATTGAGGTAAGGCTACTACATTTATACATCATATCGATACTGGAATGATCTGCAGTTCCTTACAGACCCTAAACTACTATCGAATGAAAAATATCACTTATTGATGTGATAGACATAAGTTATTGATTGGATGAACTGCCAATACATTGAATATCAATTGAAAAGTAAAATTTATAAAGTCAAAAATCTAATATCAAATTAAAAATCTAAAAATGATTCAATAACAATATTTACAGTAAGTCTAACATAGTAGTTTTTTATTTTTTATTTGGAATTAAAAAGTAACAACATTTTTTGATGACAATAAAATATACCAACTGATAAGTAACTTAATTGATAACAACTAAAATAAGCTTATTAAAAAAGACTTAACTTAAATAACAAAAGACAAATCAACTAACTTAAAAGCCTCTTTTTTGGTTACATCTGCGTCCTCACTACAATCTGATGATCAGGGAATCATCAGGTTCTCTTGTAGGAACATCTATTTTCATCTTCTCCACGTGAGCTCAAGTGCTCACCGATGTGTTGATATGTGTAGCTGTTTATGAATTATGTGACTGAATAATAAGACCAATCTGTCTAGTAGGCCTATAATGTTTGAGTAACTTATGGGGAGAAATTTTGTTTAGCTCTTTACTTCCAAATTTACTGTGTACAAGTCTATAATTTAAAACTACCTTTCCACAAAACAACACTAATTTACTAATAATAAATAACAACTCAAATTCAGTGTCATGGATAACTTAGCCTAAATCAATCTTATTGTGTCTACATCCCTATATCAATAGATTTTTCCATTCAATAGTAAATAAGGCTCTTTACGGAACTGCACCTGCATTGAGTGAAGACAGTGTTAACTTATATCATAACGTAGTGGCAATGATATGTAAAAGGAACACTTGCAACTAAGTTATCAATAATTGTTGAAATAGGTGTGTGCCTTCAATTTCTTCGATCGTCCATAAATCACATCAAAACTTTGGCACAGGAGACCTAGTTGTCGTCATTATTGTAAACTAATGAGGAATCAAATCATATCAGACCTAACTTTGGATTATATCATCTAGGCTCTCAATCAACAATAAATTAGTGGCACTTCAAATGGAAATTGTCACTCTGATCCCAATCTTTTATAGGTACGGTATATTGCATTGCCACAATAAGTCCAAACAAATTTTAATAGGTTTAAAGAATCATTAAAGCTATTTTTGCTTAGGTATGGTTTATAGAAAGAGGCGATTTGTAGGGTTCTCTTCAATTTAGTATGATTTGTAAAAACCACCCTTATCCCACCTTAACAACGCATGGCATGAACACGATTGTAGTGGAACGTATAATTAGGGTTACCATTTTTGAGGCCAACCCCGAGCATTTTTGTTGTACCATATGACTCACTAACTGAACCATACTCCACTCCCTCCTCCCTCCCCGGTGAATTCAGGAAAAAAAATAAGACACATTTATGTTTTCACAAATTTAAAAATAATACAGTAACCTAATATTTGTTAGGCAAGATGATGAAACAGAACCAGATTGAGTAACCATTAATTGTGCTTAAAAAATATTCCTATCCAAGCACATCACACAACCTTTTTTAAACATCATTTATAACTGTTCAAACATTTTAATGTATTGCCTGCAGGTCCTAAGGAGGATTTGCCATTTCCGAAATTTCGAAAGCAACTGAAAGAGTTTCTGATCGACAGGGCACATTACAGTACCTATCTATGATTTTCTTTACCAGAGGAATTATTTTTTTATTTTGTGTGTGTGTCAATGCAATTTTGTTTTGTCCATGGCAAATACTCTAGAGTGAACAGGAAGAGTTTCATTATCATAAAATAATGTACTTCGTTCAGAGAATCCAAAATACATTATAGGCTATGTCGTTGGATAACCTAACTTAGATATGGCTCCTATACTTCCCAGGATTAAAGATCATCAATGTAAGTTAACATAATTTTTATTAACTGCTTTCTTTCAATCACTATTATTCCCTCTGAAGCCCAAAAGGGTGCAGTTTCATAACTGGGCTACGGTATTATCGAATAAAAGGCGAAAATTTGCTATCCGACTCCACCGTTATTATCGATGTCGAAATTTTGATATTGCGATAATATTGCTAAGTATTCTATCGATGATACAATTACACGATACGATTATGATTTTATCACCTGATTTAGTTTCGTTGTATAATATAAATTAAACATTGCCTACCTTTTGACAATAAAACAAATATATTGCAAACAATTAACTGAAAATAAAAAAAAAAACAACTACAAATTTTAGTTAATGTAACCTGTAATATTATCAAAGAACAACACAAAATAGGCCTAAACTACAAAAGTTTATTATGTAAGTTAGGTATATCTTAAGTGTGAGAAGAAGCAGACTTCGTTAGACTTAAAATGGCGTCCACCAAACTAATGCAGCCAAATACGAATCAGAAAGGTATTTTTAGCTATTGTATTGAAGGAATATGTGTTTTAAATGTTTCCAAACACATAATAAATTGACACATTATGAAATTTCTTCAACTGTTTTACCTGGAGCTCCTCTTCATTTTATAATGACAAAACTTGACAAAGTTTGTCAGGATTTAAGTATAAATGACTATTTAATTATTATTGGTGGGACAAATGATGTAGATAATGATCATAATTTTAACATAAAACCTTTAATTCAAGAAATTATTCAGAAGACTAACAACGCAAATATTATGATAGCAGAACTTCCTTATAGATATGATAAAAATGAAATGAATAGGCTAATAAAAAACATTAACAATGTAATTAAAAACGAAATTAATTTCTCATTAAACAGAAAACTAAAGTACATTAAGTTAAATGGTTTAAGAAGATCACATTACACGACACATGGTCTACATCTTAATCAAGCAGGGAAAAATATATTGTGTGACATATTAAAGAAACATTTAACAAATTTCAGAGCCTTAGCAGAAACAAATCATCACGGAAATCACAGAGATAATTTAAACTTCAAAACTTTATCACCTCAAATAGGAACATGACACCTTTTCTACCACCTAAAAATAAAAATAATTCAAATTTGGGGAATAATTATATAAAAATACTAATATGGAATATAAGAGGATTAGTAAATAAATTGGATATTTTAAATAATTATATTAAAAGTGGAAAATTTGACATTGTTTGCCTGAGTGAGCACTGGGTCGAACAAAAATTTATCAATCTGTTAAACATTTTGAATTTCAATATTGTATCTTCATTCTGCAGGCAAGGAAGAAAAAGAGGAGGAACTTTAATTTGTATACGAAATTGTATAAAATGTACAGAGATAGTTAAAATTAATAAACTTTCAGAGGAAATGATTTGTGAAATGTCATGTGTGAGGCTACATGATCTTAATACAATTATATTGGCAATCTATAGGCCATATAATAAAAATGTTGATATATACCAAAAATTTCTTGACCAATTAGAAGCCGCTCTTAAGTATATATCGAAATTCAAATGTTCAATAATAGTTGGTGGTGATTTCAATGTAAATATTCAAGATCAGTCGTCAATTGAAACATATCAATTATGCAGCTTATTTAATAACTTTGGATTAAACTATACAACAGATGAAATCACTAGGCCAGGAAATATAAATGAAGGTTCATGCATTGATAATGCTTTCACAAATATAGAAAGTCAGTTACTACTCTGTAAAGTTTTATTCACCCCGGAATCTGACCATAATGCCATTAGTTTGTCTGTAAAAGTTCCTCAAAATTATATGCAGCAAATTAACTCAACCCAACCAAAACTTTGTAGAATTATATCTCAAAAAATATTATGTTTTTTATGCAATATCTGAATACTGTTAATTGGCTTACAGTTTATTCACAAAATGACATTGATAATAAATTCCATGAAATGCACAATATCTTTCTTGCTATAGTGGATAACTCCTTCCCTCTGAAAAAAATCAAGAATAAAGTAAAAGATCTGGAAAACAAGTGGTATTCTACTAATCTTAAGCTGATGAAAGTCAATTGTAAAAAGCTATTTCTTGAAGGCCGCCTCCATGGAGATATGGATTCTTATAAGCTGGCAATAAAAGAGTATAAAAAAGCTATTAAACATGCCAAAGTGTGTTATAACAGCAAAATTATATCAGGAAGTTCAAATATATCAAAGGCAATGTGGGATGTAGTTATGACAATTTGTGGCACCAAAAAGACTAAATCATTAACATATCCTACAAATTTAACTGCCGATGGATTCAATAATTTTTTTGTCAAAAATACCAAATCTATTATAACCTCTATTCCAGACTGTAATAACTCAGACTTTACGGATTATTTAAAAAATGTACCAAAGACAAGACAAAAATTTAGATTCACCAAGATTAGAGTTGAAGATGTGTATGATGCCTTGAAAAGAATGAAATCCAGTTATTGTATGGATATTTATTACATTAATACAGTAATCTTAAAAGAAGCGGCAGTAAATATTAGTGAAGTTTTGACGTCATTATACAATGAATGTATTGATAAAGGAATTTACCCACAACTTTTTAAGTATGTTAAAGTTACTCCGATACATAAGAACGGATATTTTATTTATGAAAATTATAGACCCATTTCAATTGTTCCGGCATTATCAAAAGTATTAGAATCAATACTATATGATCAAATATATAATTTTTTTGAAGATAATAATTTGTTATCACAAAATCAATATGGATTTCGAAGAAACTATTCGACAATTGATGCATTGTCCAAACTTGTATCAAGCTCTATAAACAATATAGAAGAAGGCAAATTGGTTTTCCTGCGTTCATTTGACATATCAAAAGCATTTGATACAATTTCTCATGACATTCTTCTCACAAAATTATCTTATTATGGTTTTAATGATACTTCATTATCTCTGATAAAATCATTTTTGACAAATAGATTACAATACGTAGAATTAAATGGTATATTTTCTGAACCAAGGGTTGTAAATTATGGAGTTCCTCAAGGATCTTCCTTGGGCCCCCTACTATTCAACATTTATGTTAATGATTTACCAATGAACATCTTATGTGAAGACATAGAAACATTCCTATTTGCTGATGACATCGGAATTAAAGTATCTTCAAAAAATATTAAAGAAATTGAAAAAACATTGACGTTAACTACAAACAAAATTCAGGATTGGTGCAATGCAAACAAACTAAAATTAAATTTATCAAAAACCCAAAATATCCATTTTAGCTTTTCAAACAATTTTAACGATAATTGCAATTTAAATTCACTAAAATTTCTAGGAATTGTGTTGGATAGTAAATTTGATTGGACAGAACACATACAGCTTACCTTGAAGAAGTTGAACAAAGGTCTATTCGCCTTAGAAGACTGAAAAACAATGTCAGTGAAGAAGTCTTAATTCAAGTTTACTATGCATACATTCATTCTATACTCAGTTATGGCACACTGTTGTGGGGAAAATCAAAAAATTCAATTCAACTATTCAAAATTCAAAAAAAGGCTTTGAGAACCATTTGTGGAGTCCCATCCAAAACACATTGTAGACCTTTATTTCAAAAATTGAACATCATGTCTGTTCCATCTATATATGTCTTCCAGTCTCTAATACATCTTAAGAAAAATATTCAAAATTACAGTGAAAATAACATATGTCATGAACACAATACACGATCAAAGAACCATTTAAAAATTAATAGATTAAAATATGCAAAGTCTCAAAAAATGTATTCATATTTAAATGTAAAATTTTTTAATGCTCTATCTAAAGAAGTTAAAGGATTATCAACAGAAAAATTCAAGAGATACATCAAACTATTATTAACAGAAAACTGTCTCTATTCAACAAATGAATATTTTAAAATAGTTGTAAATTAGCAGCCTATATATGTGCATAAGTATTTATATATATATATTGTAATGCATCAATGATGCCTTATACAATAAAGATTATTATTATTATTATTATTATTGAATTTGTTGTTATACATCGCTGTCAATAAGAGTGACGGAGGTTTACGGTTAGATTGTTAGGTTAGATTATTATTATGAGTAGGCCCTATAGTACATTAAATTACCATATTTCTTATGATTGTATTACGCATATCTTAACTCAAGGATTACAACTATCAAATAATCGCAATATCAAAATCTCCACATCGATAATATTGGTGGAGTCGGATAACAAAGTTTCGCCGAATAAAAATATCGATCAATCCAATTAATATCTTAGTATGGGATCGAAAATTACTGTCAAATACAAATTTTACCTCAACAAAATTTGTTCTATTCCCAATCTATCACAACATAAACTAATCTCTATTAAGTAATGTGAAGGACCAGCCTATGCCCAGAAAATTTTAAACGTGAGAGTAGATCACACGTACCGCAAAAAAAAAAAAAAAAAAAATGTTTTTGTTTATTGATACATTGGAAACTGTTTTCTTAAGGGTGGGATTACATGTGAGAGTTTTTCACTCTCGGAGAGTGGTTAGTTACTCTCATAAAAATCTCAGACAGCTGTTGATAGTACTCGCAGAAAACTGTCTGGCAGCCATTCCATATGTGCCGGATGTTACATTTTCACTATTAAAATGTTAATATTGACTTTAAATATGATTAATTATCCATTTTAGAACTTGCAGTAGGTAAATAAGGTTGGCCTTAATAAGGGGTGTAAGTTTGGGTATGTTTCATTAATGAATAAACAAATTAAAAATTATTTTGTCGTGTAACGGATGTTACACAATTGGGAACAGGCAACTGTAGTTCATGGATATTTAACTAAAATTCAGTCCATCCAAAACATCAATGGAAATGTCAATTTTTGTCAACTGTGTATAACATATATACTTCATTTTCAACCACAAATTATAACTCTTCAAATATTACAATAGTGTATACAAATTGTTTTCCTTTGTAACGGATGTTACATGGATTTTGTAACGGATGTTACAAAATTTTCCCCCCTGGTAAAATTACCAATAAAATTAAATGCACTGACAAATTTCAGATTTAAAACATAAGCTAAGGTATATAATAAAGAATGAGTTAGATTTTTATGCAAACAATTATTTATTACTGAAGATTTTATAATATAAAATTCATTTACTCTTACATAGGAACAGGAACTCACACACACACACCTTGTACATCCTAAATTTTAGATAGATAATACAGTGTCATCACTTAAGGCTTACTCATTGTCTTATACATTGTATTACTTAAGTATGGTCTCTATTAAATTTCAAGAACTTATAAATCAGTATAATGTACTGTGCGTAATATAGTTGTACAAACATTAAACCAAAATATCAAAGCAACATTACAAAAACAACTTCACTGAATAAAAACTTATTACATATAGGCCTAGAGGCTACTCTCTTTAAGCTTAAGTTATTCTTTCACTTTCTTTATTCTTTATTTTCTTAAAGGCCTAACTTACACGTTGTACCTATAACGTAAGTATCTGGTACTAATTCCGTAAGGAATTTCTTGTGAGCAGCAAAACTCTTTTATTTATGACCCGATTTTGATGATTTAGGTGTCAAATTAAAAGGAATTCGCTGTGGACATCATGGAATAATTTTTGTCACCCTCAATTAATTTAATTTGCTTCTACCCATTGGACTTAGTTTCAATGTATTTTAAGTATAAGACGAAATTAAGTAATTTTTACTTAACATATGATTCATTTCATGAAAACGAACAGCTGTCTTCATAAAAGTAACCTCTCTCTCTTCTGTCATTTTAATTTATTTAGTTTTTTGTTTAATTATATCAGTTTACTTTTAAATTCAAGTACAACGATGACTGATGAAATGGGATAGTGTTTATTATCATGCAGTGTTCATTATACGTAAAACTACTTCTACTGGTAGTGTACTTGACGAGAACATGTTTGTTGGGGCCAATTTGACTTTATTCTATTTTAAGTGAGTTTCTTCTTTTTTCTTCAACTTTTCTTCATCTGACATTTTTTCTTTGGCTTTAATCCTGTAGTCTTTGTTTCTTTTGTGCCCTTTTTCTAGATGCTTTTTCCATTTATTTTAATTTTGTTTCTTATTAAATCGATATTTAGCCATCCTATTTTTAAACACAGGTGGGGTTTTACTAGGAGCATCTTCTTGGCTTGACTTCCCTAGCTCCTGAAAAAATACAACTCTTCAGCCAAAAAACTAGTTCTCCGCAAAAGGATTCAAGAGTGTTATACAAGCTAGCAGTAGCCTGCTTAGACATTCAAAATTGTATACAGGCCTGATTAAAGTGGTAGGCACGTACAGTGTAGGACTAAATTCCTATTAAAATTAGTACCGTACCTCTAAATAAACAGACCAGCTAGGCAATGAAAAAGTTCTATTTTCATGAAATAATGGGACTAGTGGTTTAATATTGTTCAGAATTGCTGATAGTCTCTTAGAATTCAATACAGTGAAGTTAATAATTGTAAATGTTTCAAGAATTTGTTGTAACTGTTCTAAAAATGGCTATAATTAACAGGTTAATGCTTGTAACGTCCGTTACGTAACGGATGTTACAAGATTTAAAACTCTTACAAAATTGTAATATAACATACATATGTAAATGTAAAGGTACAGACTAACATGTGCACACCTTAACTTTACTTTTGGAAACTTTTATTGTTTTTATTCAAATCATTCATATAAAAAAAAACTTTTTCATGTTTTTGTGTAACGGATGTTACATGCAACCATCTTTTTTTAGAACTTAAAAAAACTCATAAAAAATCTTACCTGATCATTCATTTTGGTGGTGTCACTTGATCATAACCTCTTCTGCAAACTGGTCACAGTCTAGTGTGCAAATGAACTATGGTTCCTCCACCAGAGAACTCTAAACTTTAGCATTTTTACACAGGCTAATCTGTGTCTTCAATATAGCAACTTCGGATCGTTAAAAAAGGCGGTAAAAATAAAAATATTGAAATTTACTCTTTTGATTCATTTTATTTAACTCATACCTTATAGTAATGCATACTTAGGTTATTTATAATATTAAAAATTATTTTTTCCTCAAATTCCACTTTTATACGGAATGGCTGCTGGGATTAACAATCTTGGAAAATTTCCTTGTTGTGTAAACACCTCTGCGAGTACCTGCTGAGAGTACAAAACTCTCTGAGAGTGAAAAACTCTCACGTGTAAACCTACCTTATTATGGCCTAGACGTCATAAAATAACGGCATAAATAATTTTTTAACATGCAGGTGGCATGTAAATGCAGAAATAATTTAACTTAACCTTTGCCTATCAATTAGTACAAAGCCTAACTTATTTTAGCTTTGTTTTCAGAATGTAAATAGACCTAGACTAAAAATTTGGGAATTTTGTAGGAAATCATTTTCTTATGTCAACTTTCCTGTTAATTTCAAGTTACTTAGCCTAGGTCACACAAACTATCTATCGGAATGCTAAAAAGAAAACACATAACTTACTAAACTTCATTTATAATTCCTCCTTTAAAATAAATTTATTTTTTATCAAGTACTTAACTGTTTAACTGAAATGAGCCCAACAATTCACTGAAATATTATGAAAACAGAGACGACACAGACAGAGACAACGTTACGTTTAACGGACACGGTAGATAAATATCCGACCCGTTCTCTTGGTCGAGCTGAAAATCCCTTTTTATCCCGTCAGCATTTTGAAACCGTGTCTTCCCACAAAAATAGGCCTATACATTTACTTTCAGCGCAATTTTTTCCAAATATATACAAGTCTATAATTGTACAACACAAGAATAACATCAAATTACATTTTAGTAAATTTTTTTTTTCCTTTCTTCTAAATTACACAACTTATAAAATTAGCAATAATAAAAAATCCCCAAGAAATATCCCCTATTTGGAAAACCACCCCCACAACTGGCAACACTGCGTGAACTGTTGTTCGCTAGAATTGAATGTTAAGAACCATTAAGGATTCGATCTTTTCCTACCGTTCATTTTTGTAGGCGCTATCGAGAAATTCAAATGTTCGGTGCTACCGAGAATTTGAAAAATCTAACAACAACTACGTAAAAACGAAATAGTCTACTAGCAACTACGCTTTAGCGACTGCGATATCGTAGGCACTAACGAGAAATTTTAATAATTGTGTAGGCGCTAATCAAATATTTAAATTTTCATTTTTCCCGCCTTTTCGTAGCTGCTATGAGAACATTCAGTTTTAGTTGCTACGTTTAATTTCACTTTGTAGTTGCTACGTGCGTAGCTACTATGATACCCCGCCGAGTCGATCCTCTGGCGACAAGCGTAGTATCGTCAGCAAACATTAAAATATTTCCAAGGGCACTAAGATTGTTGATCATGACTAAGAAGAGTACAGGCGACAGGCCCCACTAATAATAATAATAAATAATAACGTTGGAGTCGGATAACGAAGTTTCGCCGCCTCATGCAAATGCAAAAATGATAATTAAATAGGCTTCCTACACTTTTTTATATAGTATGCATGAAAAACTGACATTAAAATATTCGTATGGTTTACGTGTTGGTTAACCTGAATAATCATTTAAAACAAGAGTTGTTGATGTTGACATTATAGTCCTACAACTTCATTTGATTTATTTTATTTTATTTTTCATACTTATTTATGTTTAAGTTCAAATTTATACCATCAACAAACTTTTGTTTTCCAGCCTTAATTCAGCAAGAAATTAATTCCTTTTCAGGTACGTTTATTATGCCTTTATTATCCACGTGTGTTCAGTGTTCTAACCAGCAACCTGTTGATTAAAGTTTTGGCCCGTTCAAGTAAACAGAATGCACCGGGATTAATAAGTGTTTCTTTCTTAAGTTTAATCTACTTTTCACAAGGGGTCATTAGTAAGATGAACCTAATGTTGACAAGGACGATATTGGGTAAAAATTTCCTTTTTGGATCAAAGTTAACCTTAAATATTCCCGAGGAAATCATGCTAGGTGTGGGAAGATGCTCCCTTTCAGTATGGGCCCAGGCCTAATTAGCTATGATTATGTTATTTGCCTAAAGTTTTGTGTTTCCAAATTTAAATTTAACAATGTAAGTTAAGTTTTAGATAACTTAATGAACATTTCTTCTTTTGACTGGAATATGATCAGGACTAGCCTATAGTGCTATTCAATTAAAATTAAATCATCAACTATTTTGATACAGAGTTTGGCATTTAAAGTAGCTTTGATTATAGAAGTGGAACTTTTGAATGCAAAGTTTCTGTAGTTTTCGATAACTGTTTACAATAACATGTAGGATTAGTTTAATACTGAAAAAATGCAATGGAGTAAATTCATGAAAACCAGAATTTTTCTCGATAAGCTGGAATATTTCATTGAAACCCCCTATCTCTCTACCCGTCAGCCAGTATTCGTATCCTCTTTGTCTCCCAGTGAAGATTTATACCCTAAGGGGTTATTTGTGAAGAACTCACCTACAATTTCAACCAATTTCCAAGTTTCTGGTGTCCTAGGACATGGTTCTATCTGTAGTTGTTTCCGCAAACAATTATAAGAAGGCGAAACTTCGTTATCCTCCTCCACCTTTATTACGGTATTGATGGTTGACACTTCGATTTTGCGATAAAATTGCCATGTTATCGATACTACAATTAAACGATAATAGGAAGGTTTTATTACCTGATTTAGGCCTAGTTTTGTTCTAAGATACGGTAACAGTAAAAATATCTTTTGACAACAAAACAAATATATAGGTATTTAGGTAGCAAACAAATAATTGAAAATGAGTTAACAAAAACAAGTACAAATCCTATAGGCCTAGGCCTACTTTAATATGAGCACTGTCTGAAGAGATGTGTGTTCCAAGATCTCGAAATCTAGCGGGTAGATTTTGCTTAAACTTTGCATTTAAGAGTGTTTTGAAGAAAAATAAGTTTAGGAACAGCCTCAATCCCAGGAAAAATCTAATTTGGTCTAAATTTAAGTTTAAAAATCGTAACTTTTAACATTGGTCTTATGGGTTGCTATTTTGGTAACGAAATAACAACGAAAGGTATACAAAAAGGACCTCTAATGTTAAGTTTTGAAACAGCTGTTAACTGTGAAGAGGTACAGTTGGTTTTTGGTGGAAATTAAATAGGTAGCTTTATTACCATGACACTATAACAGAAGTGAATTAAAACCAGCAAGCAAAGCTCGGTTAACCTGGTACTTCTAACTTTTAGCTAATGAAGTAGCGCATAACATCATCAAATACTTTGTGGACTTAATGTGGTCTAACTTTGAGGAGTTTGGGCTTTTTTCTCTAAAAATGTTTACTGAAAAAAATCAGGTACAGAAGTCTCACGCAATGCTAATTTCTGTTACGAAAAATTTTCAAGTTGAACCGGCCAGATCATAGGAGGCGCTGCGAGCGAAACCGGCCAAGCGACATTAACGATCCGTGGACTCAGTTGGCCGTCTGGCCGGTCAGCAGCCATCGGATCGTCATCGTCGCTTGGCCAGGTATGCTCGCAGCGCCTCCTATCCTCTGGCCGGTTTAACTACAAAATTTCGTGTAACAGAAATTAGAATTGTATGAGACTTCTGTACCTGGTTAGTTTTTCTATGGTGTATCTGAATTGTGAGAAGATGTAGGTAGACTTCATTAGACCTAAAATGGCGTCACACACATGCTGCCAAATACGAAATCAGAAAGTTTTTTTTTTTTACAATTGTGTTGAGGGAATATACGTTTTAAATGTTTCCAAAAACCGTTGACTTTGTTGTTATAAGTCAAACATCGCTGTGCATATAAGTGACGGAGGTTTACGGTTAGATTGTAAGGTTAGATTATTATTATAATTCATTTTTTAACCCTAGAAGCGGCCATTGCCGGATATCCGGCGATTTCATTTTTGCGAAAATCGTCAATTGCCGGATTCCGGCATTATAGGTCAATTTTTGTTCAACTACTCATTACACATGGAAAACGATCAATAAATGTAATAATATTGATACCATTTTAAAGAGGATATTCCAAACTTTCATTTTCGTATATAATCGAACCTTGTACTATCAAGAGATTGACGCAATTCGTATTATAATTTGAACAAAATTTAGCGCGCGAACCATTTCCGGCTCAAAAACGGCGAAACGTCTAAAAACATATGTTTTTAAAAAAATTTTACTTTTTGTATTTTTTTGACTATCAGAAAGCCGTTGGTATGATTGAAAAGAGCACGAGTTCTTCTTTCGTTTCCAGCGATAAACATTTGTCATATGACTTCGGAAAATAGGAAAAATAATTTTTAATATCAGCTAAAATGTGCGGTGCATAGTTTGGCCAATTTGCCGGAAATACGGCAAATTATAAATCTTTTTTTAAAACAATTAATAATGAGTTTAGCGTGTTATAAATCATATAATTTTGTTGCTAGGAAAAAGTTATACATATTAGTAGCGATTCCTTCCTCTACGGTGCGTCCGGTGGTCTGTGGAAGAAGACGGAAATAGTTGTATTGCTAGGCTATTCTAGCTATTGCCGGTGTGAAGCCTCACGCGTCTCATCCCAAAAATTTTTAAGGAACCTTATTATTTTTTATATTTTACTTGCATATATGTATATATTCTTGTTCAGGAAGAAATGAACTTTAAATAAATGTACCAGTTATCTTTTTATTAAACTGTAAGATAATTATATCAGCTTTTAATAACTAAATTAGGGTTTTTGTCAAGAACAAATTATGTTTTCCTACACATGATAAGTAAAAAGAAAAACAGTTATTTTTTGTTCATAAGTGTATTAATACCAAAGAATATATTGTAAAGTTTAGTAAAATAACAAGTCCTTTTTATATTTACCTATACTTTAATTTTATTTCTTTGCGTCAAACATATAACCTAAGTTTGTCAATTTTGCCCATTTTACCTATTTTTATCAATAACTGAGGATAAAAAACTTATTTCCAATAAACCAAACACATTTATATGTAGAGAAATAAATTAAATACAGTTTATTGCATTAGATTGAGTTTTAATTAAATATTGTAAGAGTTCTAGTAGTCTAATTAAAAAATATTTCAAAATTATTTATAAAATTTATTGTTTGCATTTTGTTAATGATATACTAGCACCGATTAGTTTAATTTTATTTTATTTAAATGCTATGTTCTTTCGTGAACAAAATGAGTATGCATATGATAGAGTTATCTTGTAAGGTTAAGTCACAGAGAGGGTTTGAAGTAACCTCAGCAGATTTTTTTGGAATACGGCCTGGGGGTAGATTTTTGTTCTAATTTCGACCCGTGCATCCATTCACTCAATGCCTTAAGAAAATCTTTTTTATTATTTCCTTATACTTATGTATATTTTCTTGTTCAGAATGATCTGTACAAAAATATGTACAGTTGATCATATTATCAAGTTGTATAAAAATTATATGAAGCTTTGTGTAACTAAATTAGATTTTTTGAAAATAAAAATAAAAAATTTTAACACATATAAAGTAAAGAACAAAATTTTTTATGGTACAAAAACGCATTATTTCTAATAAATACATTGTACAGTTTAGTAACATAGCACATTTACAGTAATATGTATATATTATTTACTTTATTTTTATCTTTCAAATGTACAGGGCACGTTTGTAAATTTTTTTCCATTTTCCGTAATTTCCCCTGTAACAGTTGTAAAAAAATATTTCTAACAAACTAAACATATTTCCACGTAGGGAAATAAATTGCCTACATTTTGTACATCTTCGATTTTCTGTAAAAAAATCTGTGTAAAAGTTTTAGCACTCTACTTTTGAAAAATATTTCAAAATTTTTCAAAAAACTTGGGTTTTTTGCATTTTGTAAAAAACGTACCGACAGGGATTTCATTTAATTTATTTTAGAAATAATCTCCGTCTTTTTCCGAACAAAATGAATATGCATATGACTAGGTTATCATTAGTAGTTTGGACACTGTTAATTTTTTAAAAAACGTCTGCAAAATGGCCGAAATAGACTGGCCGCTTAGCGCACACGCACCAAAATCAAAATCAAAAATCAAAATCAAATCTTTATTGTCACATAACGTTTACAATTCAGCATATGCTAAAAAACAGGTGACATTGTCATAGTATTACATAAAACTACTTATTTAAAGACCAAGCACGTACAGTGTAAAGAAATACATTTTTACCACAGACCGCTTTCTCACAACTCTACATCATTCAAGTAATCATTAACAGTGTAATAATTTTTTTCCAACAAAAAATCTGTAATGTATTTTTTGAATGTGTTTGTACTTATTAATGATTTATATTTTTCAGGTAGTTTATTATATATTTTTTTCCCCATATACATTGGAGTTTTCTCCACTATTTTAAGACGGTGTATTGGGTATTGAAAATGTTTCTTAAATCTTGTGTTGTATTTGTGTTCAAAGTTTCCTTCGGTGAAAGTATTCAAATTACTTTTCACCATTAATAACATTTTTAAAATGTATAAATTTGGAATTGTTAAAATTTTTAGTTCTTGAAATTTTGGTTTACATGATGATCTCCAAGATGCAAAAGTCATAAGTCGTAAAAATTTTTTTTGAACTTTAAAAATTTTATTTGCATTTGAAGATGAACCCCAAAACTCAATTCCATACTGTGCTATTGAGCAAAAATAAGCATAATAAATCATGATTCTAGTTTTTATGTCTACAGTATTTCGTATAATTAGCATCTGATAGCAGGCTGAATTTAATTTTTTTGTGATATATTCAATGTAAGGACCCCAATTAAGATTTGTATCCACCTCAACACCCAGAAATTTTGCAATTTTACATACAGGCAATGTTTTACCCTGAAAAATAACTTCCCTAATGTGCTCTTCCTTAGATTGTGGTGTACAAAAATTTATGATTTGAGTTTTATCCTGATTCAGCTTTACACCGTTAGCTTCAAACCACGCTGTTAACTCAACGAAAGCTTGGCTTAATTTAATTTCCAATGCATTAGGGGAGTTTGCTCTTACAATTGCGGTTGTGTCATCCGCAAATAAAATTATTTTAGAAGATATATTTCTTGGTAAATCCTTAATGTACAGTAAAAAAAGAAGGGGGCCCAAGATAGAGCCTTGTGGAACGCCAATCTTAACTTTTTCCCATTGTGACCTTGATATTAAGTTATCTTTTAAAATTACTGTTCTTTGATGCCGATTTTCCAAGTAAGATCTTATAAAAGAGATAGATTTTTTTGAAAAGTTATATACACCCAGCTTCCTCAAAAGTATGTCATGGTTGACACAATCAAAAGCCTTGGATAAGTCACAGAAAACACCCACGGTGCTCTGTGACCCATCCAAAGCCCCTGACACTTCATTTACAAAACTATTGATCGCCTTAATTGTATTCTGTCCTTTTCTAAATCCAAACTGATTATTTTCCAAAATAAAATTGTCCTCCAAAAATTCTGAAATCTGATTGAAAGCTAACTTTTCAAACACTTTTGAAAATGATGGGAGTATAGATACTGGGCGGTAACTGTTTGGATCATGTCTTTGACCAGACTTAAAAAGTGGTTTAATCTCAGCATATTTTAAATTTTCTGGGAAAACACAACTGTTGAAAGACTGTGTGATTAAAACAGATAATGGTTCAGCAATTAAATATGTTACTTTTTTCATAATATCAACGGGTATTTCATCCCACCCAGCAGATTTCTTATTTTTTAGTGAATTAATAACTTTAACTACATCATCTGCAGTTACAGATTTAAAACTAAAATAGAAAATATTGTTATTATAATGGCATTTTTGTGCTAATTTTAAAGCTTCTTTTTCACATGGATGAACCCCGATTTCCTTAGTTATTTCTGAAAATCTTTTGTTAAAAAACTCAGCAACATCAGTGGAGTTATTCAAGACCCTATCCTCTAAAACAATATCAGAAAAGTTGTGAATATTACTCTTGCATCCTAGTTCAGATTTTACCACTAACCATGCAGCTTTACTTTTACACTCAGATTGTTTTATAAAAGTGGAATTGCTCATCTGCTTCGCTTTGTTACAGACTGCTTTAAAAACCTTTTTATATTTTTTTACATAACTAACTAAGTTTACATTATTTGTCTGCTTGGCTAGTCTACAAAGCTCCCTTTTTTTCATGCTTGATATTTTAATGCCATTAGTGATCCACTTATTTTTATTATAACTGGGTTTGTTACTTTTACTAAAAAATTTCCTCGGAAACACTTCTTCAAAAGTATTTTTAAAACAACCAAAAAAGTTAGAACAGTTTATGTAAAATGAATTCTTAAAAGAAACATTCCACTTGATATCATTTAGTTGATTGTAAAATCTAATGATATTTTTATCTGATAAAACCCTTCTTTTTCTTTTTGTTACAATTTTTTTCTGTTCAGGTAGTACATTATTAGAAATATCAATAAAAATTGCCCTATGATCTGATATACCAAGTTCTAAATTCATAACTGGAGCCAGAAAGCAAGATTTAAATTTCAATGATAAAACATTATCGATGCATGTTTTTGTTGTACTTGTTATTCTTGTTGGAGATGAAATATTGACTTGAAATCCATAAGTTTCTATCAAAGAGAGAAATTCAAACTTTTGTTGTGGTTTTTTACAATTTTCCAAAATGTCAATATTGAAATCTGATGTAATGTAAATATTTGTTATACCTCTAATGTTTATTAAAAGTTGTAGCAGTGTTTCAAATTTGTTCATGAATAGTTTGAAATTTGTATCCACTGGCACTCTGTAAATGGAAATTATGATTATATTCAAATCTTTAACTTCAACACACGACATTTCAAAAATCGATTCAGCATTAAAAATACATAAATCATCTCTTACTTTGAATTTTAGTTTACTGTTTAACAGGATACATGACCCACCGTGTTCACCCCCTTCCCTACAGTAAAAATGTGCCAGTGTATAGTTTTGAAAACTGTTTAAAACTCCTATATTGTTTTTTCCAAGCCAGTGTTCATTTAAACAAATAATTAATATATTTGAGTTTTCTAATATTATATCTAAGTCATGTTTTTTGTCAACTATTCCCCCTTGAATATTTAAATGCATTATCCAACTGAACTGATTATTAAATTTTGCTTCCTTACAAATTGGCCAATTTATTTTTGTTTTTAAATTTTGCTTTCCATTTTCCTTTTTAAAATAATGAAAATTCTTACACACTATACAAAAGTTTTCTAATTCTAAGTGTCCTTTACAATCAGGTTTAGAGGTGGGTTTTTTTGAAGATCCTGCATGTTTGGTAAGTCTGTAGTAGGTGAAGGAGAGATGACGCTATCCACCAGCAATGAAGATGGATTTTCAATTACTTGCTGTTCATTAAAAGATTTTTTTTTATTTTCTTCTATTTTTTCTCTAAGTTTCAACAAAAAGTCACCGTGAGTTAGTCCATTTCTAAGAACCCTGTGTGAAGCTTGATAGTACGATACAATACAAATTTCAGCTCCTGTTTCTTTACGAAGAGAAAATAAATTCTTGACTAACAGTTCTGGCTGAATTTTGTCCCTCACACAACCAATCGGTGAGCATATTAATTTCTCAATCCTTTCTTTTTGAAGTCCTGTAATAATTGGAAAAAAGCAGTATTGTATGTTTGAGGGTCAGGTTTTCCGTGATATTCTGATTTGGTGACAAGGCTGTAAATAAATGCTCCGTTTTCCACTTTTTGACAGGTAAGGTTGTCAGCTATGTAATCTGTGAGTTGAGGTCTTCCAAACTTTCTTTTAAAAATGACCGCAACCAATTTGGCCTGGCCGCTCCTAGGGTTAACTCAATATCGTTGTTAAGTTTTCATCAAACAATTTTAATTGCAAAATCAAAATGTTAACCATTGATAATAACAATGGAGGAGAATATCGAACTTTCGCTGATAAGAATCAGACTTAAAATAAAGGCGCTATCCATTATTAACAGGTATAAAGATTTATACCAAATATGAACTGAATACAACCATCCATTACGGAAATAAAAATTATTACGTTAAAAAAACAAAATGGCGGCTAGCGGCTAAACGATGGATTTTAGACCCCTATTTGTATGATGTTTTTTTCTTGTCTCGATGCAAGGAACAAATATACAAAAGGGTTCCAGAGAGTTCAGGGACACCCTGTATATACAACATATGTTTTTTTTTTTACGGATATATCCGTCTTTATCCTGGAAAAGCAAATAGTTATGACAGATATATTCGTTTTCAGCCTGGAACGGAAATGACGTTCGACAGATATATCCGTCAATAGCCCGGGAAGTATTAAAATTTGAAATTTTCACATTAGAATAACGTTGGGCTTGGGTATTAGTATTTAAAACATCTATTAATGTACAGCTGTAAATAGAATGTATTTTTGGCGATTAGGTACTGATAATCACAATCCTGTATTGGTAGGGTGTTATTGATGTAAAACTAAATGTAACAATTTCAGCAATTACATGTTTTAGTCCAGATTAAATTGCTGAATTCTGAGCAAAAAATTTACTAGTTCATTAAAATATGCTTGGCCTAAAGTGAATACTACTCAATGGCTAGGCCTACCGTATTTTAGGAATCAATCCATATCAAAAGGTCCAGAAAAAAATATTTGATTGCTTTAATATTTTATTTAGGGTATTTTTTATATTTATTTTATTGAAAGTACAATAGGTAGTAAATGCAACAAGTTTATTTTTTATATTTTATTTAACCATTGGCAGCCATTTTTTTTTTTTTTTTTTTTTTTTTTAAGAAATACTGGTTTTTAGCTATTTTAGACCTTTGCGTTTTAAACTTCAATATATCCTTTTCTATTTTATATTCAAATTAAAACTAATCTCTTCAGAAGGATATGAACTTTTAAAGTCTATAAACATATATTAAAAACAGTTTTTAAAAGTCCATATTCTTCTTCAAATATCAAAGTTAAGATTAAACAAAATGGATTTTTTTAAAAATAACTTTAGTCTACACAAGAAGGCAAACTCCTTTGAGCATTTTATTTATTCCTCGATAGGTATTACGCTTTATATTAACAAAGTTACAAACTGTAGACTTTCATGGGTTTTTAAATAAACGTTTTTAAAAATAAAATAATTAAAAGTTTGGAGTTCAAAATGGGCATGTAAATAAAAAAATTGAAATTTGGCACAGGTTAGTACTTAGTAAGAGGATTGACCTATACAAATTTAATTTTATAGACTCAACTTCTTAAAAAAATATGACTGATTAAAAAGTACCAAAACAAGCATGAGTTCAACTTAGTGTCATGTGTAATATTCTTTTCAGTTAATTTTTCCCCTATAATATAAAAATAAATGTACTTCCACTAACTATTTCAGCCCTATACATAATCTTACCTTTAATTTTAGATTGTTTAGCGTTTTGAAGTTGTGAATTCTCATCACACAATGCTTGTGTAATGTTGTAGTATAGTTTTTCCCCGTTGCTGTGGTTAGTTCAAGTAATCAAGTGGCGTGAGCTTCCTCAGCACATTATTTAATGGCACCCATGATTCATCTCTTTTGCTTAATTTGAATGAAGTTCTTGTTCAAATGGTAAAAAAAATGAATGAAATAGTCATTGTGTAATTTTGTTTGTCATTGTCGATGTTTATTGATTTTATTTTTCTGCTCCACCGTTGTTTGTCAAACACAGGCGATGATACCCTCTTCCTCTAATAGAATGCTGCTCCTTTTATGCTATCATCTCTGTAAATTTCAAAGCTTTTGGTGTTCTGTAACATTTAATTTTGTTTTCGGCTCCTAGGCACAAATCGATGAAAGGATCGGATTCTGAGGATTTTAATACATTCTTTGAATAAAACTTACAATTCTGTTTCATGTTTTGTTACTTCTTCAGTGTATACCTAAGTATTGTAGGTATGCAATTTATATTTTTGGAACAAATTGAAACATATCTTTGATATTCTAAATTTGGTTCTCAGTCGTGGATTGTTGAATTCCCGGGACCCAATCTTTTAATTGATTTGTGCGTATAGCCAAACACGAATTCAAGGCCACACAAATTAAAAATCACTGTAATTTATAGAGATGATACAAAAAAAATTATAATTTCATTTAGAGGAAGAGGATATCATCGCCTGTGTTTATGACAAACAATGGTAAGCAGAAAAATAGAATCGATAAACATAGAGCACAATGACTATTTCATTATTTTTTTTAACCATCTGAGCCAAGAGCTTCTTGGCTTAGAACTGAATTGTGGGTCCCATTAAGTAGTAATGTTCTTAGGATGCTCACACCACTTGAACTAACTGGACAGCAACGGGTGCAACTTCTACATGACACAAGCATTGTGTAATGAGATTTCACAGATTCTAAATGCTAAAGTAAATTCAAAAGTACGATTATGTTCAGGGCTGTAATAGCGAGTGGTGGAACATTTATTTTTATATTATAAGGGAAAAATTAACTGAAAAGAATATTACAAATGACACTAAGTACAAATCAATGAAAGGATCGGATCCTGGGGATTTTAATACATTCTTTTAATAAAATTACAACTCTATTTCATTTTTTTTTACTCCTTCAGTGTAAATTTTATGCTTAGATATTTTATTCTTGTTTTGGTACTCTTAATCAGTCTAGGAGTATTTTTTAAGTTGTAGAGTCTACAAAATGAAAATTTTATAGCTCAATATTCTTACTAAGAATTAAATTTGTGCCAAATTTTTAAATTTTATTTTCATGCCCAACAGAGATTTTGAGCTTCAAACAATAAAAATTTTGACAAAAATAAATAAATTTTAAAAATAATTTTATTTGGGGAAAATAATAAAATTTTGAAAAAACTAAGATAATCTACAGCTTTTAACTTTGTTAATTTAAAGCACATAACAACACCTATCAAGGAAAAAATTAACAATCTCAAAGTTTCTTGTATAAACCTTGTACATAAAAACCTTCTTCTATAGGTAAAAATATTTTTGAAAATCCATTTTTGTTCAATTTATTTTTGAAATTTGAAAAAGGATATGGACTTTAATTTTTTTGTTTAATGTATGCTTATGGCCTTTTATTAAAGTTCATGTCTTTCTGAATAGGTTGGGGTTATTTTAATGTTCTAGGATTAATAGAAAAGGAGATATTCAAGTTTACGCAAAGGTCTAAAATAGCTGAAAACGGTGTTCCTTTGACTGCCAGTGGTTAAATAACAATATATTTTTTAACTAGTTGCATTTTAAAACTCCCCATGTATTGGACTACCGTTATAATGGTATATATAAAAAAAAATAAAAATGTTGAAGCAACTACCTCTGGACCACTTGTTATGGATTGACCCTTAGGCTCTCTCATCTCTTGATGAACAGCTAGTCCAATGCTTAGGGCTATTGGGTGCGAATCAAGTTCTTATCTCAATATCCCAAGTCAAGATTAAGGATAAATGCAATCTTAAATTGGCTACATTATGGGGTGCGACAAACCCTCACTTTAAGTCTATTTCTTACACATCAGTTTGACAAATTAGTTTATGACTAAATGAGACAGTTAAAAAGCCTTTCTCTCAATTAATTTTGAATATTTAATCTCTCAATATAAGAAATATTGATTTTATGCTTTGAAGAAACCAATTTCTATTAAGCCTAGGGCCTATAGCTAGGACAGTAGTACCATTTGTGGTATTTGTTTGAATGAAATCTTTAAATCCAAATCAAAATGATAGTAAAAATTCATTTATGTTTAGGTCAAGAGAATCGCCATGAGATTTCTGCAGCCAGTGTGAGTGTCATCCAACTGAGAACTTCCGTCTTATGATAAAGACTTTCCTCTTTTTCAGTTTTCTGTGAGTAAATCCAATTCAAATTTAAATCTTACATATACATAAAAATTTTAAGATAATGTGTAGACCAATAAGTTAAAGATAATAATGATTTAACATGACAGTTAATCTTAGGAGTGTTCCTAACCGTAAAATACTGTTCGGCTTGTCCTTGAGAAACATGATTTTTTGCAATCAGTCTAGTTTAAATAAAATGCCTACTTAATGGGAAGGCATTATGTTAAATACTACTTAAAATATGAGCACATAAAATACTAGTATCTGAGGATTTGTTGAAATTAAGAGTTTTATGCTGACCTAAGTAAGTCGGCAAAACATTGTTATCCTACTCCATCGTTATTATCAATAGTTAAAATTTCGTAATCGTTTTGTATGTTTAATTAACCATTGATTCTGTTAGAATAAACATTGCTGACCATAAAAATGAAAAATGGTTTCCGTTTAGAGAGTTACCTACTTAGACCTACTTACTTGATACTTGTCTCCTTCATCTTTGACCGACAATGTCGGATAGATTGCGTCAGATAAAATTTTTTAAAGTAAAATTTACATTCTTAAAACTACATACGAAAAAAACATTTCACATTAAAAAGGACACCTGAAACACTTTGGTTGTGGCATGGATTTTTCGATTTATTTCCTACTTAAAGAAGCTTGAGCTCCTCCAGAGAATACAGAGGCCTGTCAACCAGATGGTCATGCAGCATTGTTTAAATTTTAAGATGTCTAGATTTCACACTCTTTTGGGTAAGGTGTTAAATAGCTTCATTGCGGAGCGAGGGTAGCTCTTTAGCGAGTGGCTCAACCTACACCGTTGCTTATCCAGATCATGGGCCTTCCTGGTTCCGTAACTATGTTGATTCTCCCTCTTTTCAAATAGATGTAGGTTCTCCTTAAGGAGTAACAGGCTGCTTAAGACATACTGGCTGTAAACAGTCAGGATACCAAGCTCCTTGAAGAGCCGGCAGTGATGGTTGTATGCCGAGGATGTTATTACTCTTACGGCCTTCTTCTGCAAGAGGAGTATGTTGTAGGTGAAAGGCGCATGTCCCCACATAGCTATGCCATAGGTCACTTTGCTATGGAATAGGGAGTGACACACAGACAATAGATAGGGCCTCGAGATGACGAACAGAAGCTTTCTTAAGAGAATGATTACTCTGGATAATTTTTAACATACCTTATCTATGTGTGTATTCCAATTTAGCTTGGGGTCCAGCCAGAACCCGAGAAGTTTCACTGCATCATCCCTCGGATTGTTGATCTTGAGTGTACACAGCAGCGACTGCGTTTTGTCTTCGTTCATCTTGAAGCGATTCGAGACGAACCAGTGTTTGTTTGGCACGTTCAAATAAGTGGCCAGCTTCCGTCCGCACCTGTCCAGTGTCACGTTAGATTATTATAATAAATTTTCTTACAGCAGTAATATCGTTGTCGATTCGATTGTTTTCATTGAACAGTTTTAATCGCAAAAGTACAGCATACTTACATATTTACAACAAAAAAATACCCTCGTCGCAGCAGATGTGTACTCAGTGATTTTCCAAAGATATTTTTGTTTCATCGTCAAAGAACTTTGTTGTTATAATTAATAATCTTTACAAGGAAATAATACTGGTAGACTGAAGAGATTGCGGAACTCAGAAGAACAAGTTTAAGAACTAGGCGAGCCGCCACAAGAGCAATTATTCCCCCAGACAGAGTTTGTAAGTCGGAGACCTATAAAGCTGCGAGAAATGTCTCCGCCAAGCCATCAACAGGAGCAAGGCGAACAGCTGGAGGTGACAACGTTGATACCAACCGTGGGGCCTGGGTTACAAAAAGTAACTCAGAAACACGGCGCCTGCTCTCTACCTTCCATCATGGAGGGCACCACCATGGGGAGGATAGTCGCTGTGTTGTTTTCAGAACATCCACAGCGACCGCCGGTTGGCTTAGGATGTTCCACTCTTCACAATTGAAGAGCTGGAAACCTCCATTCTCTCTCTGAAGAGCAACAAGGCTCCTCGACGGGATTCCTAGCGAGGTTTTAAAGAAAGTCTTTGCAATTAACCCTGACTTGTTGTTTAGAATGAACAACACCTCTTTGGTTGAAGGGGTGTTTCTGGCTCCCTAGAAAACCACCAGGCTTGTACTGATCAGCAAGGGAAAAGGTGATCCCGAGCTGCCGTCGTCCCACAGGCCCCTTTGTATGTTGGACACGGCTGGGAAGCTGTTCGAGAAGCTGATCCATTCCCGCCTGACTTCTGCCGGGGACTTATGCCCCCGTCAGTATGGCTTCAGAAAGGGACGGTCAACGATCGATAATATCACCGAAGTCCAGAGAGTTGTGGAGAGAGCCGAGAGCCACAACCATTTCTCCCGCTGAGTAGTGCTTCAAATTGTTATGCTTGATGTCAAGAATGCCTTCAACTCGACGAGGTGGGTCGATATGTTGGATGCGCTTCGCAACACCTTTTGCGTTCCTGCATATCCGTTGCGGCTCATCAAGGATTATCTCCGCTCTCGAAGCCTGATGTAGCCCGGATCTCTGGAACGTTGCCTATGACAGTATCCTGAGGTCCGAGATGCTTGAGGAAACCACTTTGATTGGGTACGCCGATGATGTCACGGCTCTCATTGCTGCCCACAACGTTGAGCTAGCCCGACTGAAGTTGAACCAAGTCATGCATGTGGTTAACACCGTGATGTCCAATCATGGTCTCTCGCTTGCTCTCAGTAAGACGGAGATTGTGATCCTCACGAAGAAGAGTATCGACACCGTCGTCCCGTTCCGAGTAGGGGGAGAGGTGGTCTAATCAACTCGTGCTGCCAAGTACCTCGGGGTTATGGTAGACAACAAATTAAGCTGGAGGGATCAGATCTTCCGTACGGCGGACAAGACCGGACAAGTGACCAGACAAAGTCAGTGGTCACCCTGGTTGATGACACAGCCAGCTCTGGCAGCAAAGTCTGTACTTTTCCCAGGAGTTGGTTGAGTTCATTCCCCACTTGACAGCCCTAGCATCAAAATCACCGCCAACGACAATATGCCAAGTGGTGCGAAGCCACAGCCAAGCGGTCAATCTTATCACGGAAGTCTTGGATGGCCTCGTTGGGCGTGAGATAGTGACTAAAAAAAACATTACTTCTCTTCCCTGAACGCAGACAAAACCATCTGAGTTATTGATTTTTTTCATTCTTCACAAACTTTGACCATTGTACTTTTATATTTATTTATGACCAATCTATTTAGATTGTTTAACTATTTTTCCCATTTTTTTTTTTTTCATTAAAGCTGGAACAATTCAATGGAAGTTTCTTCCTCCTCACCTGTGAAGAGTAGA
The DNA here is from genome assembly GCA_030545055.2 of Neoaliturus tenellus. Taxonomy (NCBI): domain Eukaryota; kingdom Metazoa; phylum Arthropoda; class Insecta; order Hemiptera; family Cicadellidae; genus Neoaliturus; species Neoaliturus tenellus. The sequence continues at coordinate 239,759,549 of CM061531.1, read as the reverse complement.
GATTTTTTTTCATGGGTGAACCTATTTATATTTCAGGTACTTTTACAACTGACATAGCTTTGGACACATAAGTTAATATTTCACATTGCTTATTATAGTACAGTTTAGGGCGAATACTACATACCCATTTGTCTCTTATATCATTGATGGGATATGTTATAAGTATATTCATGTTGGATACTACTCTGTTTATGGTTTACAAACGTGCAAGGTGCCTGAGTTTTTGCTCATTATTCTTTGTTTGTTGGACATGGATGCAAAGGCCTGTAACAATTTGATATAAATTGAATAGAAGCCATCCGTTCATTTTGTAATCATTAAGCTCCATTGTCTAAAAAAAATATAAATAAATAAATAATAAAATAAAATAACGCTGTAGTATCTAAATATTTTATTTAAATCACTTTCTGTTACCAGTTGCAAACCTAAATAGTTTAACTCTTCAGACCATAAGCTGAAACATAAAAACCCACAAAATGTCATCAACTATCTAGTTTATGGGTTTTCACACTCAATGCCACTCATCTTTCACCTTTCTGTCGTAGGCCATACAAAAACTACCCATCCTTAAGGTGCACTTTTCATGGGTTTTCTCTTGCTCTTTACACTACTTCTCAAGTTCAGCCAGTTGCTCAATGTTTTTAATAATTTTCTCATTCATCAACCATTTATAATGATATTGTTTGTGTCATATACCTACTATTATGTGACAAAATTAGCCCACTGAAACAAAAACGTAATGATGTTTTAAAAAGAAACTTAATGGATCAAATCCATTGATGAAGCATGAAGTTTGTGAGCATGAGATGTGTGGTTAACTGAATGCATGGATGCATGGGAATATAAACCCCATACAACCACTTCAAATAGTTTGAAAGGTAATAATTTTATGGGCATAAAAGAAGAGAAGAACCATCACTTTATAGTTATTGTATTATTGAAATTTACATACAATAGTTATTTCATTACTGCAGTGTCCAAGCAGTTAAAAGTAGCCTGCAGATCAGAGCAGGCTAACTGCAAAGCTCCAAGTATTGATTTTTTCAAGTAAGTGAACTTTAACCTGTTGCACTTCTAGAGCAGGCCATCTGAGTTTGGGTATCTTATTTTAAAGTGTATCACTGACAGTGCAACACCTAGTACAACACCTGGTAAGTATATTGTTGTGGTTTCCAAAATTGTTTACAATAAAAAATTTGTATTTTTTTATGACTGAGCTAGGTCTTAGTCTTAGGTTATTGTTAGTGTTTATGTCTTATGTGAAAAGTGTGACAATAATGGGATGGACTGTCAATAATTGAAAAAATGGATACATAGCCTAGAAAGTTTTTGGTGTCAAAAATTGTGTGAAAGGCAATGTTTTTCTTTTATCATAAATTTAATAATTGGTGGCTAGGTCTTGAAAGGAAAGAGTTTTAGGGAAAGCGAACATAACATCTATAGTTTATTTCAAGTATCTTTCTTCTTTTTAAATTTTCTTTTCCTTGATTTTTATTTTGTTTTGTGTTTTTGTACACCAATGGCATTTTTTGTTAAGTTTTGATAGAGAATGGTCCAAACCCTGATCTTATTATTACTTTTGACCTGTTGTTTAATTGTGTAATTATTTAATAGGCCGATAGATTTATGTGAAGTATTGAAAAATACTAGGATGAAGACTCTTATCAGATGTTTACAATGTTCAACCCAAACCCAATGTTATTCTAATGGGCAAATTTTAAATTTAATTTGTGTATAGTGCCCTTATTTTATGTCCGATTTTTATAAATTATTGGTGGAAACAACTACAGACCAAGCCCTATCCAATCACCAAAAAATTGAATATCAGTTGAAAATTATAGGAGGAGTTCTCTATACAAAAAAACCCTTAGCGTACTAAATAACTATAGATGGTTTGAAAGGAGGGAACACATTTATTTTATTTTATAAAAGATGTTTTTGACCTCAGAAACAAAAATTAAAAAAAAAAAACGAGGGAGCCCGTGCGCATATTGCGCATTTTGTAATAATATTTCTTTCTGTTTGTGAGAAACTCACCCACAGTACAATTCGAAGGGATTATATGGCTTTTCAAAATTCATTTTGAAATGCAGTGACAGGCGATCGGTTTTTGTTAACAATCTGATTAAAAAATTCATAGGAAGTTAATCAGCTGTTAGGGTAGAATCTAAAATTCTTATAATGGAAGTTGGTCAGCATGTAACGGGCCCTGTAGGTTTGTTGGTACATTTATTATGTTGCTGTATTTAATGAAAACTCGAGTGGATAACAATTTAAATTTAATGCATAAAGTAAAAATCAGAAAACATGAACATGAACAGAGATGTAAAAAATATCCACTTAAAAGTAAAAAAACATTTTATAATCCAAATCAATCAGCTGATAAATAAATTAATTAGGTGTAGTGGGTTAGCCACTACAGTACCCCCCTGCCAGTGATGTGGCCACTAATCTTGAAACCGAACAGGCAAACGCACATGACGTCCGGAGAGAGTTTTTTTCATAGCAGGCTTCCTTATCTCAAAAAAGTAGTCCGTTGATTGTGTCGTGCTCCACTGACTGGACGAAGATTCTTGAAGTGCCGATATAGGTCTTTCATGAAGCTTGGAGGATCGAGTTGGTGGTCGGATTTGGCAGGTGTTAAGAATTCCCCGGGCAGTCGAAGTGGTTGTCCATGTACGAGTTTGGCAGAAAATGATTGCAAGTCGTCGCGCCAAGCAGCTCTAATACCTAACAGAACTATGGGTAACACTTCAGTCCAACGTCCAGTAGTAGAATGACACCTGATGGCTGCTTTCAACTGTCGATGAATACGTTCAACAAGACCGTTTGCTGAAGGATGATAGGCTGTTGTCCTAAGACGAGTGGAACCTAACAATATGTTTAGCTGTTCGAAAAGATTGGACTCAAACTGACGACCTTGATCTGTGGTTATGCGTAGCGGAGTACCGAACCTAGATACCCAGTTAGTAAAAAATGCTCGTGCTACAGTCTCTGCATCTATGTTCTCGAGGGGCACGGCTTCCGGCCATCGTGTAAAACGATCAACACAAGTCAGGCAGTACCTATAACCTTCAGCCATAGGCAGAGGGCCAACCAGGTCAATATTTAAGTGTTCACCTCGTCAATTCCGGCACTTGGAGTATATAGGGCAATTTTCAACAGACATACGCCATGTTTCTGGTCAAGGCAACACAGTAGCCGATAGTTTTTCTAGAATCGAGGAACTCACTGTTCCCTTGGATTACGAAGCATTAGCAGAATCACAGGGTAAAGATGAACCCACTACAGGCCCTCTAGAAATAAATCAAAGTGTAGGAGGGCGAAGCCCGAAACGAAATGACCTTTTTAATCACCATTCACACACATGCTAGATCATAAGCTTTAAAATGACACCTAAATCTTAAAAATTGATTCAGTAGGTTGAGAGAAAAAGGGATGTAACAGACAAAACCCTTATAGAATTAAGAAGACAATGAACGATATTCTTTATTGGCATATTCATAGAGAACAGTACATGCGTCAGAGGTGTTCTGGGAGGTTATTGAAATAGAGTGTTCGTTTATATGAGGGTTTCATTCCAAAGAGGCTCAGAGGTGAGGTGCCATTGAGAAGTCCGAGGCGTGTCTTGTGTTGTGGTGGTGTATATTGTGATGTCTTGGTTGTTGCGTGTTGACAGCATGCATAATCGTTTAATGGATGTACAGTGATACTACTGTGAGGATTTTTAAGTGTTTGAAATGCTCCCGGCAGCTGTTGTCACAAGGTATGTTTGTGAGACCTCTGATTGCCCTTTTTTGTTGGATGAGGACTCATTTTAAGTTAGCTTCAGCTCCTTCCTAAGTTGCTATCCCATATCGAAGATGAGACTCAAAAAGTGTGAAGTATGGTTGTATCCCAATACCCAATGGCTGTGTCTTAGAAGGTGAAGGAAGATACTTTGGTCACACCCCATTAAAATACTACTTTGGCCTGGGATTATGTTAGTTAAAGTGAACCACAAGCAAAGTGCCTTAATTCTGTTTAACTCAAATTAAATTTCCTTAAAGTAATTTGAAAATTGCTTTGTTGATTAATTGTTCGCTGCTCTGGGTTATCCATCTCCTGTATCTGCTATTTCACTACACCAGTTCTTACAAGGAAAACCGATAAGTTTTTTCATATGTAACAGACTATCAATTTTATAATAATGACTATATTGTATATAGGAAGAAAATAATCAATTGGAAATTAAAGTTGAGAACTGTCATTTTTGACAGGTCATCATCTTATACAAATTAGATTCCAGTAGATCCTACCATTGATTTTTTTGTAGGTATTGTGTTTAGAATTTAATCTGTAAAAAAAATGACATCTATACTTATTTAATACACTAAGAACTCATTTTTTGTGTTAAGAACTCCTCCATAATTTCTCAACATATTTTCAGTTCTCGACCGATTTTCATTTTTTAATAAAATTTTGATTGGATTGAGCATTTTAAACATATGTTATTGTACAGCTGTCTATTGTTTTTGTTGATTGATTACTGATATTCATAATATTGGATTGGTTGGATGTCACTGATTAGAACTAAAATGTAACATTTCTACTGCATCAAAATAAATAATTGCTTGATTTCGAGCAACACGTACACTAGTAAACTCTAAATTGCCCAATAGATTTTTTTCATATATTAGAGGAAGACAGTGACTCCAAAATTTATCTGATGCATGTGAATAAATGCTTTGATAAAATAAATAAATACTTGTGAATAAAAGTTAAATCATTAAACCAATCTAAGATCTACTCAGAGAATTTCAACATCTGGTAGGGCAATGGCCTCCAAGGCCAGGCTACTAGTGCCAGATGGTATTGTATTTATTCATAAGACGTTGACAAGCAATATTTATCGCCCAGAAAACGAGAAGACCATGTGAATTGTGAACAGATTAAGTGGTAAAAATTAACTGTCACTGTACTTAAAATTACTTAAAGAAAATCAAATAATAAACAGGAACCATGTCCCCAGGCTAAAAAAGTGCTAAAATTTTATTTTTGTTTGAAATGTTAAAAATAAGTCAAATCTGTGTAGTGAAAAATATAAATGACTTTCAATTTTTCAAAGTGTTAAAGCGATAAGCAACACAAACAAATCAGATAACCTGGACATCATTGGGAGGGATAAAAACAGGAACTGTTAACATGTAGCATTTGTGAAGCCATATTTTACAAAGTGTAAAAAAGCATAATGAAATGTTTTTCAATATTTTCCCTTCTTATTTACCTAGATTCCAGTTAGGCCTTTATAGTTTAAATTGAAATTTTAGATCAATACAATATGTACGTACTGTATCACACTTTTTGGTCCACGGATGGACATCCAAAGAAAAATACTAAAATATAAAAAAAAATTATATTTACTTTGTTACAAATACCTTATACTCTAAAACAAGTACTGTTTGCAAAGGCAATTTTTTTTCTCTCCAAGGAGTTTTGATTTTTTGGTTGATTATATGGGTTTTGGCCACGAGGAATCAATTGGTGTTGGTCCCATGGCTGGGGAAAATCCGGTTTTCATCCTAGAGCCCTTCAAAGTTCCCATGTAATTCTTATGGAAATTTTCTGTAGCTACTAAATTGAACAGAAAAACCAGCTGATAATTGTAGATATAAGCAAATGTGTCACATATTTGACCGTGGTTCAAAAATATAAATACAGGTCTCTATATACCAGGAAAAATCTTATTTCGTTAAACTCTAAAATTAAAATTCTAAAAAATTTTAAAGCTGCGTCGACACTGGCCGAACATGTTTGCCAAATAAAGTTCCTCTGAACTTTTGTCTGTTTGTTGCTAACCTTTTAGAAAGTAAATCTTATGGCCAATAATTGTTTGATAGTAATGTTTGTTTGTTGATTTATTGTGTTAGCCAAACAAGTTCGCCACGAATGTTCGGCCAGTGCGGATGCTTAACATTTGCATTATGGAGTTTAAAATAAAAACACAGAACTAATGAAAACAACTCATCCAACTGTCGAAGTGCAAACCACGTGTTCCAGTATAAACATATGTATCCCCATTTTAGCCAGTTTCTAAATTATTTAAAATACCACTATAATAAAAACATGTTAAAAATGGTACTTTACACTGATGATTATGAATTATTTAGTAAATAAAATTCATGTAAAAGCATAAAACAAATATATTATTTTTATTCCAGAACAAAATTATTTGCAAAGTTTGAAGAAAATTGTTTGAGCTTTTTTTTAGAACCGTGTGCATACAAATATACCTTACTCGTACTAGAGCATAAATATAGGATAGTGTCTTTCATGTGACGTGATAAAAAATTAATTAAAAAAATTAGCGACTTGAATAACGAATAAAAAAATAATGTATATTATCACAATTTTTAAACCATGTTAATCCATTTTTAGGAGGTTTATTAAAAAATGTATCCACTTCATATGAACTGCCACACCATTATGGTGAATATATTCAAGTTTCATGCGAATCCGATGCAAGATTATTGAGATAAAGTGTTTTAATGACACCTATAATTAACGTTGTTCTTAGGGAACTAAAAATCAAGATGGCAGAGGTACTCCAGACTCTTAAAAGAGCTTTAAAAAACAAAAACAAAAAAACAATGTAGTATCTTGAATTTTAAACCTACTTTTACGAGTAACGGAGAAATAAAACAAAGTGTCCCTTGTTTATATCTTTCTTATTTGTAGTTATGATCAAATTTGGTATGTACCTTTAAAAGTTAAAAATAAATTTATATTTGCTCATTACACCCACATGAGAGCAATCCTACATACTCATTCTCTATGGGGTTTTATGGGGGAAATAAAAATATTCCAGATCTTTATACAATTGGTATGCACGAATTTAATCGGTGCTAATTTTAATATTTATGTTTTAAATGATTAAATCACCAAATTATACTGGAAATTTGCTTAGTAGTACCATTGACTATGTACACTAACGTGAGTAGACTTCTCATAGCATAGGCGTGTGTGAAGCATATTGACGGTGGTGCGATCTCGTATGGAAGTTCACATAACATATGATAGATAAATCAGTATTACCACTCGTCTCAACAAAGGATGAAACATTTTATAACTGAAAGTTATGTTTATGTTTTGGTAAAGTGTTTTTGCAGCACTGTAAATTCAGCTGAATAATAACAAGATCGATAGCCAGCGACTCTGGTGCCGCGTACACTGAACTTCCAAATTTTTGCCTCAAACTAAATGCATTGGATGAGAGGTCTATTCACGTTAGTGTACATAGTCAATGTTAGTACTCAGGTCTGTTGCAACCGAGGTATAACAAAATATAGTTTCTCCCACCAAGATTCCCCCCTCCCCCCAAAACTTTACACTGTTAAGGAAATGTTGTTCCCTTCCTCATGTTTGGCTTTGTATACTCATTTAACAGTTTCCTCTACCATCAGGATAATCAACCATGACTGTACAATAAACTTTACTGTATAACTCAATTTTTGTTATTTTAAATATATATTTTTTCATTTTATTTGATTGAAGTCCTTTACAAATTGAAGGATGGTCATAAAAAACACAGGAGTTAAATATTCACTACCCAAATTTACCTTATCTCCTTTGGTCTCGAATATCAAATATCGCCTTGAAGTACAGAAGAAGTCACATTAAAATTGTGCTACTTCCAAGTAGGGCCTGGATGTATGAAATTTGACCAATGGAATTTCCAAGTTTCATTCATATCTACGAAGGATGCATATTACTGTACTACTTTATAAGGATTAATTTTTATTTTTGTCTGCTGGTTTAATTAAATGAAAAATTTCAGCCACCATCTAAAAAATCATATTTGCAAATTTGTTTGAAGTTTTAATTAATATGTATGTATGTATATTTTTATGTATTTATATATAGGGTAGTAGAACTGATTGGTAAATTTTACAGAATAGTGATGTGTGTCTCTTTGTTTAATATAGGCTAAGTAAAGTTTTAGAAATACTAAAGTTTTACATGGAGTTTATTTAAAGAAAATAAAATTGATGTTCAGTACCTGGTTGCATTCTGGAAAATTTTGTAACTATAAATTTTAATTTTGTAGTATCAGATTACTCTCTATACGACATTTTTTACGTATTCAAAATTGTTTGTTCTCAGCTTCCCAACTATTAACAATTTTGAAAACTTAACCCTTTAAAATAAATATTTGGGATTTGATATGGTTTGAAATATATAAACTTTCCAAACGATTTACTGATTCGTTTCTAATCATCCCGTCATGTGGTGTTGCCTTGTGGCGGAAACTTGAACTACAACGACCCAACTGATGAATATTTCTGATTTCTGTTATAGGTCTCACGCGCCTGATTAATAAATTTAGTTTTGCGTTTATATATAATGGCGAATTACATTTTTTTATTCGTATTCATAAATTACCAACATAATAACTTACTGAGCAATTCTCTAACACTAACATAGCTTCTTACGAACTTTCCACCCTTCTTACGACTTGGAAACTTTTTGCGGCCTAGATTTTTCAATTTGAGTATTGATGAATTAGTGTATTATTGTCTTAGAAATTGTTTTTGGATTATCATATCTGTTATAATGTGTCGCTCGATTTATGTAATACCTTTTAGTTGACTACAGTACCGTGCGTATAACCACAAAGAAGTGAGCAACTCTCGTTTAGGTTGTTTTCTCTCTTTGTGGTATAATTCAGCCTTAATCTAAACTTAAATAATTGTTGTTGTTGTTGGTAGTAATAACTACGAGAACAACATGAGATTAAGGGTGAATATTCTCTTAGAGTTTTAATTTCATAACATTTTAGTTTCATAAAAGAAAATAGGAAGCCCTGTAGAATCGACTAGCCTTCGAACGTAAGGTGGGTGATGCATTATTAATTAATTATTTAATTAGTCATTGATAATTTAACTATCAATGGCTTTTGTTGAAAATAATTCAGTATTCGTTCAGATTTTTTTTGTCATTAACTCTGTTTATTTGGTTAAAAATCTGTACGCGTTTACACTGCCTGCGTTCTGAAGGATTTCGTTTCCACTCGGTTGAGCCGAGTTTTTTATATGATCTTATCTTTGCACATCACGATTTTTATAACATTTATTTGCTTGCTAAAACAAACTAAACAATGTTTTTTTAGTTACAACAAAAGTAACAAGGTCGCTTCGGGTATTAAATACACTTGCAGCAATTTAATGGGTCGTCGAATGTTGTTGTTCAAGTCCGAGTTAGTGCCTGCATCTCGTGTGATACCTGGCAACACTTGCACTGCATCACTGTTATGCAGTTGGCATCTCGGTTTTGAAGGAAATAGTGAAATCCTGATCATAACTAGCCTAACTGTATTTTGGAGTATATGCACCATTATTATTACATTCCATACTTGAACATTCTTGCGCAATCTTTGCTCTTAGCTTAAACATTTATATCATCGGCAATGAATACAAAAGTCACTGTACTTATTCAGATAAAATCTAAAACTGTTTCCCGCGATGTTTGAAAATATTATCTATTTTGAATTCATTGAGATAAATGACAGTAAACTAAGTTTGTCGACACTGTGAAACTCGTCATGTCCAATTACTTTGAAGGTTTTCACAGTAAATTCCAATAAATCAAAGATTAAATTGACCCGTATGGTTTTGGACCCCACACAAATTAATTATCTCAAGAAACAACCGTTATAATGGCGTTTCAAGTTACCCCAGATTCAAAGAAATTCCTGTGCTTAATTTTCTCGAAAAGAAAGTTTTCTAACAAAGTGATTTAAACTTAGTTGATTTTATTAAATTTTGTTGTTGTTGATTTCAACTTATCCAGCTAACCATATCAGTGTATACTGAGTATGTTAAAGTTAATGCTAGCTATATATATAATTCTGTAAGCAGAATTTCTTGAGCAAAATTGTGAGCGTCATACAAATCACAGAAAAATGGGAGGGGTCTCAAATTAAAGGTCTCGGTCCCATACACGAGGGAAAACTATCGGCGTGTCCATAATTTTAACAGGAAATGAGAAATCACGTAAAACGTCCTCCATAAGAATAGCATGGGGATTCGAAAAAAGTCTGCTTTGTGTACATTAAAACATATGTTATGGTTTGATTTCAAAATTAGAGACAGGTGACAATACTGAGTGAAGAACTATTAATAACCAAATGACAAAATATATACTTAGAGAGTTAATACTATAATAAGACATTTTGTGGCTTTGAGCTCCTAAAAATTCTACTCGGAGCGTTTCCAACTTTACAAACTATTACAAATTGACTGCTGATTTTTACTGTTGTTATAATAATTTAAATTTAAAAAACCTGAGTTTGTATGCAAATCATAAAATATATTCTCACTGTGATATGGAACGATCGTAATGAACGATGAATTGTGGTTTGAGAAACGCCTACATTAATTACATTAAAACATGTTTTGGTTTTATTTTAAGACTAAAAGTGTCCAATGATCATGTTGAGTGACAATGAAACAAAGTATATCAGTCAACGAAGTGTTGGTATTCAGCTGAATTTTCCCATGAACCGTTTGGTCATATCATAGATTGCAGAATTATAGGAGAGAAGTTTGTCCTACATACTAGGGGGAAATGTAGCCCCCCTAGGGGGGATTTGAAAGTCAAAAACACTACAACAAATAAGAAATTTATAAGAAAGATTATTTTCTGGAAGATTCTCCATGTATAGTGATTTAAAAAAAGTCTGCTTTGTTTACTCAAAATCAAGATTTTTTATTAGGAGGGACGAATATTGACAGTAAGTGAAGAGTTTGAGACGCTGTGTTTAAATTCGTTGAGTAAAAAATAATAAAAAAAAAAAACTGTAGGGGCTAAAGAAATCCATTCAATTTTAGGACAAAACAAGACAATGAAAAGGGTATGATACAAAACATTGAAAGTTCATTGACTCTTAAATGGGTGCTGAACATCCGTCATGTTTTTCTCATTGCCGCTTTTCTATGTTATGTTAAAAATCTGTCATAGCTCAAAGGAATTATGATTTATTTCAATGCTTATTTTTTATAAATCGATATAAGTTTAACAACAGACAAAATAAAGCATTTACAAACGGGTTTCCTAATAGGACAGTATTGCAAAGAGTGCTTTGGGGGCAAATGGTCTGTTCAAACGGTGTTGTTAAAATATTATTTAAATTAAAATTATATTTTCTGGAAACTTTCGTATTAAAGAACTGGTAATCCGCTATAGTTTATGCTATTTTAATTTTATGATTAGTGGCTTTTGCCCCTATGAGCCACTAGTAGCTTTATAAGTCCAGTATTTTAATCTAGCTGATAGACCGACAAAATTGACGGGTAATCTTTAAGATTTATTATTTATTAGCTGTTGACCGTTACTGCTTCGGCCGTGATTGAATTTATATTATAGGTAGTAAAACCTATAATATAAATTCTCAAAAAAGTGTGAGCGGAGCCCTGAAGGAATTTTGCAAACCCTTTTCTCAGTGTGCACCTACTAGTTTACTGGTTGCTCGAAATCAAGTGATTTAACATGGACTATCACATGTCATTGCTAAAAATATTACGTTTAGTTATACATAAATTAGATTCGATTAATTCAATATTGTGTTTATCAGTATTTGCTCGAAAATTCACTTTTAAACAGCTGTACTCTAACAGATGATTAAAATTCTCAACCCGATTCTAGTGTTATTCTAATGGAAAATTTTCAATGGGGAAAGGAAATGTGCAATTTTTTGAGCACCTATTTTCCATAAGGATAACATTTTGGAACTTCAAGACTTGTGGATGTCATGTTCTTGTTTGATGGTTGGGATCAGCTGAGCGGGGCAGGGAGGTTTCTCATTTTGGTTGGCATCCCTGGCTGTCATGATCAGGTTTGATGGTTGGGATCAGCTGAGCGGGGCAGGGATGTTTCTCACATGTCGGCGGCATCCCTGGCTGTCATGCTCTGGTTTGATGGTTGGGATCAGCTGAGCGGGACAGGGATGTTTCTCACTTGAGGGCGGCATCCCTGGCTGTCATGTTCTTGTTTGATGGTTGGGATCAGCTGAGCGGGACAGGGATGTTTCTCACTTGAGGGCGGCATCCCTGGCTGTCATGTTCTTGTTTGATGGTTGGGATCAGCTGAGCGGGGCAGGGATGTTTTTCACTTGTGGGCGGCATCCCTGGCTGTCATGCTCTGGTTTGATGGTTGGAATCAGCTTAGCGGGGCAGGGATGTTTCTCACTTGTGGGCGGCATCTCTGGCTGTCGTGTTCTTGTTTGATGGTTGGGATCAGCTGAGCGGGGCAGGGATGTTTCTCACTTGTGGGTGGCATCCCTGGCTGTCATGCTCTTGTTTGATGGTTGGGATCAGCTGAGCGGGGCAGGGATGTTTCTCACTTGTGGGTGGCATCCCTGGCTGTCATGCTCTTGTTTGATGGTTGGAATCAGCTTAGCGGGGCAGGGATGTTTCTCACTTGTGGGCGGCATCCCTGGCTGTCGTGTTCTTGTTTGATGGTTGGGATCAGCTGAGCGGGGCAGGGATGTTTTTCACTTGTGGGCGGCATCCCTGGCTGTCATGCTCTTGTTTGATGGTTGGGATCAGCTGAGCGGGGCAGGGATGTTTCTCACTTGTGGGCGGCATCCCTGGCTGTCGTGTTCTTGTTTGATGGTTGGGATCAGCTGAGCGGGGCAGGGATGTTTCTCACTTGTGGGTGGCATCCCTGGCTGTCATGCTCTTGTTTGATGGTTGGGATCAGCTGAGCGGGGCAGGGATGTTTCACGCTTGTGGGCGGCATCCCTGGCTGTCAATGCTGTCATGTTCTTGTTTGATGTTTGGGATCAGCTGGGCGGGGCAGGAATGTTTCACGCTTGTGGGCGACAATCCCTGGCTGTCATATTCTTTTTTGATGGGTGGATCAGCTGCGCGGGGTAGGGATGTTTTACTCTTGTGGGCGGCATCCCTGGCTGTCGTGTTCTTGTTTGATGGTTGGGATCAGCTGAGCGGGGTAGGGATGTTTCGCGATTGTGGGTGGCATCCCTGGCTGTCATGTTCTTGTTTGATGGTTGGGATCAGCTGAGCGGGGCGGCAATGTTACTCACTTGTGGGCGGCATCCCTGGCTGTCATGCTCTGGTTTGATGGTTGGGATCAGCTGAGCGGGACAGGGATGTTTCTCACTTGTGGGTGGCATTCCTGGATGTCATATTCTTTTTTTATGGGGGGATCAGCTGCGCGGGTTAGGGATGTTTTACGCTTGTGGGCGGCATTTCTGGCTGTCGTGTTCTTGTTTGATGGTTGGGATCAGCTGAGCGGGGCAGGAATGTTTCACGCTTGTGGGCGGCATCCCTGGCTGTCAATGCTGTCATGTTCTTGTTTGATGTTTGGGATCAGCTGGGCGGGGCAGGAATGTTTCACGCTTGTGGGCGGCATCCCTGGCTGTCATATTCTTTTTTGATGGGGGGATCAGCTGCGCGGGGTAGGGATGTTTTACGCTTGTGGGCGGCATCCCTGGCTGTCGTGTTCTTGTTTGATGGTTGGGATCAGCTGGGCGGGGTAGGGATGTTTCGCGATTGTGGGTGGCATCCCTGGCTGTCATGTTCTTGTTTGATGGTTGGGATCAGCTGACCGGGACAGGGATGTTTCACGCTTGTGGGTGGCAAGCCTGGCTACCGCGGTTATTTGTGATATGTAAATGCGGCTAGGGGAGCTACTGTAGTTGGCTGATAAAGTAATTAGGCACTCCTCGGCTACGGCCTCATATTGATCTGGCATTTCAGATTTGGTTTGCCTCAGATTCATCAAGCTAATCACATAACTTTTTGCTATCTGTTCATTCTACTTTTTTGCAATTCGTAATTATTTTGTTTGTTATATTTTTTGAGTCTTAAAACGGTATACTTTTTATTAGTTCACTTCTTGTCCGTTGTTGAAGAAATTTTGCCCAATATCATTGCATGTATACTAAATAGTATAGAATTTTTTTTAAGTTTAATTAAATGTCAGGAACATTTAATAATAATTTTTGTTTTAGATCCGTTCACTTTAAGAATCTGCAATATCGGCCGTCTTGGAGTTTTATTCCTAGAAGACTAATTTTATAATATCAAACATATGTTACGCCTCTTAATATTGGTCGAAAAAGATTAATCTTCATGTCATTTTAAAGGAAATTTTAATACCTAGGGATCTATGAAATAAAAAGTTTACTCATTGGTTGTTTGATTTTTGTTGATTGTTGAGAGCGTTGGAGTTCCTCCTTGTTTTATATTTACCCAACGAACGTTGAGCAGCAATTTACGCAGACTCTTTTCTTTAATCAGAAAATTATTGTTTATAACTGTAGTTAAATAAAAGAAAATCCAACATGACCTTCACTTTAAAGCCCTCTCAAGATTAAAGCTAAACATTTAGAACTTGGTTTCATATTTTCTAAGTTTTCGTTACTTTCATAGTCGAATATTTTCGCGTTCTTTGCCGCTTGGAAATTCCAATCTCCAATTTAGAAGAACATCTTTTTTTTAACTTTCGTCTTAGTCGTTGATTGGTTTATTTGCCATCTACCTTGTGTTCTTCGGCATCCATTTACTCCTAAAACACAACCAACGCTGTCGGCGTTATCGGCGGCCCGCACGGCCGATCGCACACAGAGCTCAGCGCTGTAGATAACGCTGGTTGTCAAGCAGGGCAAAGCGTATCGCATCAAAGCAGAAGAAACCGGCGCGCGCACCGCTGCGTCCGCACACGGAAATGCAGATTGCAATTGCAACGTCTGTCGATGACGGTTTAGTTGCAATAACCAATTACCGCACGGAGCTGCGGCGGAATTCGGGATGGACGGGGCCGATATTACCTATTACAGATATGAGTAGGTCCACTGCACCACGGTCGGCCGAACACACTGCTTGCTCGGAGGGTTACTTCCCCTGTAGTATTGATCGGACTGGACCAGGGTGCATTAAAAAAGTTAGGTTTAATTAAAATACATATTATTTTAATATTTTAGTTTTCATCGTTTTGTATGTGGTTTTAAATAAAACTTTAGTGGGTTTTATGTGGATAACAACTTTTCACAGTTTGAACTTAGTTAAGACCGTTTCAACTTTTTCCTCTTTGATGCAGGCAAAAGCCAAAATTTTATCCTTACGCTATGGGGCTACTTAAAAATTACAGAATTACCTTCGGTTCCAAACAGAACGAGGAAAATTTGTGACTTTATCCTTTTTGGATGTCCACTATTCGATGGTCACTGTATTATAATGTGTTCGTTGCCTCCTTTATCCTATCAACATTGCTAATTCATCTCAAGACAAACAAGAAATATTTGTTTCCTTTCGGATCAACTGACTGCGCTGCACTGCAATAATAACCGCATTTGGCTGAAAAAAAGCTTTGATTATACATGTAATGATCCACAATTATATATACGGTAGACTACGTAATTATTTTCATTGATCAGCAACAGACAAAGTATCTTTAGCCCCTGATCCTGATGACAATTTGTTCGTAAAGTCAGCATAAGATTTATGAAAGATGAACATGTTGACATTACTGCATGTAGGGTCTAGAGTTTCATTCATCTGTTTACGCTGTCAGATATCGTTGTCAATTCAAAACTAAGTCGAAAGTAATGTCTTTATATTTTTTTATTTGTTGTTTAACACTCGTGAATAAGAATACAGTATCTGTAAATTATTTTATTTGCGAAAAGAATTTGCTTAATCCCGTGGTGTTTTAACACAAACCTAAGGTGAACGTATTGAAGAATACGTATTGAAGGAAACTGTGTAACCCTGTATTCGATTGTGCGGTGTCCGGTGGTGGCGGATCGACAGATCGCAGCCGCGGGCATTATCGTATGCCTATGATCGAGTCATGTCATTCCGAATGATAATTTGCCGCCGAGCCCCGGGGCTCCGTTAAACGGTCGGATACATTTGTAATTGTTGTTGCGTTCCGCCGCCATTACCGGGACCACACCGGGTCCTGGTAGATATGCATCGAAGGTATTACGATTCTCGCTTTCGGGAACGACGGAATTATAGTTTTCGGGATCCCGAAGCCTTTGGGGGAGCTGTCGTATTTCGGGGTTTGCATAATTTGGTGATTAAATCTCCAGATTTTACGCAATGAAGATTCGTGTTTGTGCTGTGTATAATCGTAGGCTGTAATTCGGATGAGGAGGAAATCTTTTATTGTTTTATGATTCCCATAGACACCGGAGAATACAGAGTGCCAGATTATTATAAACGTCATATGGGCTAGTCTATGTGTGCTGTTTAAGGGTATGAGCACACAGAAAGCGGCACGGCGCGGCGCGTCTCCTACTATCTATTCCGCCATTGTCCAAAATTATTGGACGATTTCTATCTACTTTATTAACCATTGCTTCTGACAAATGATAACAACAGCATGGTAGTTTCAGCAGACACCCTAAACACAAATTGCCCGCCTTGGCCTCACCCGAATTCACCTGACATCGCACGGCTACGGCGCGGCGGCCCGTCCATGTGGCAATAAGGAAGTCGCCGTCTGGCCATTGTGTACGCACGCGTTGCGCGTAGATTGTTGTAGTTGTGGCCAATATGTTATTGATCTCTCATTCAATTCAAATGCCGCCCCGTCGCCGGCTGTAATCAGACATGCGATAAACCGCGGAATATATAAATTGATGATCGGCCGCCGCGAGGTCTTTGACTGACGGGTCACTCTCCTCTCCGCGGGCCCATCTGTCAGCCGCCACCACCACCACCGCCACCACCACCGCCGCCGACGCTGCGCCGGGTGTTCCGACACCTCTTAACGAACGTGTGTCTAGAGGTGTCCATCTGTATATCGAGTTTCAGCATTGTGAGGGTCACACGAGAAAATTGATTCGTTGTAAGGAATTAATTTGCACTTGTGCCACGGGTTTAATTGACTACTTAATCTGTTCCACGTGGTACAATTATTATTTGTTGGCGAAAGAAAGTTTTTATATTTCAGAAGTTATTTTAGACGTATGTAACTGATTACTCAAAATGTAAATTTTCTGAATATTTTGAATTTTTTACACTATAATTTTAGGTTGATGATATTCACATAAGAACACATTGACGAGATTTTGCAACATTTGTAAATCTTATGGTAATTCCTATTTAAAATGTGTCAAATTTATGAGTACACTATCAGAAAATGCATTAACACGTTGCTCGCCATTGATCACTTTCCAACGATTTTCTGTAACTCTACCAGTAAAAAATAACAAAATCCGCCATTTTTAATGTATAGCGTTTAGCGCTTACCTGTTCATTTAATGTATATGCAAATATCCTATTGCATTAAGTTACTATCAACTCTGTAGACAGAAATAATATACCGTAACCCAAGCTAAGTCAAGAAGTTCTTGAACTATTCCTACTTGCATAATAACTACAGGAACTTAAACACAGTTTTTTTTAATTGTAAAAGCCGAATTCCATGAAACTAGTTTATTACGAGAGAATCAATCTACACTATTAAAAATTGTCTCTTCATTGACCCTCCATAATATTATTCCAACCATAAAACTAAGACTATAATACCCCGAATCCACGGGTCAAAACCGATAAAACTGTTTGTTTAAAAGAGATAAATGAAATCTGCGCCAAAAACAATCGCAACAAAAGAGTGGCGCGATGGCGAGTTGATGCCCGATGACTAGGGGATAATATAAAGTTAATGCAATAGCCAATTATGATGAATAATCCGGCAGGTGTGGTGGCCACAAAAGCACAACAATCGCAGTTTTACGCCGCTGTTAAAACTACATAATTACATTTGGTTTCCCCCTTACTAACACCCTCCCACTCCCGTGCTGGTCTGCCTGCTGGCATTTACCACTTGTCTATTGGCTACTTCAAGGTCACCATGAATCAAAGTTTTTTCTGAATATTTCTTGAAAAATTGTGTGTACGGAAATCCCGTCTTTTTTCCATGGACACAAGTAAAGTAAATTGTAATTTTTCTTTATGTGTAATGTTTAGTTAATTTATTTTAAGTACCATCACGAAGAAACAAGAATGGGAATATCTTGTTATGGCGAATTGGTATTCAATGGGAGTTGATATTAAGGTAGTTAATGTTCTTGAACCCAACGTTAAAAATCTCCGAAGAAAGAAAATAATGTATTCGGATGTACTAAGGCAGCATGACCAGCAGATGGAGTGATGCACGACTCTGCTCGGGCCCTACTCTGGAGTCATTACACGGGGCAGTCGGTCTCGCCGTGTCCAAGACAGTTGTGCAGCTCCACTAAAATATTCGGCAACACATTGTTATCTAAGTTTCCAAAACATTAAATTGCCGGGCATCTTTCCAAAATGAAAATATGTTAACAATACTAGTACTTAATTGAATTTTTTACTCTATGGAACATAGAGAATAAAAATTCTTTTAGAGCGACTTTAAATTTCTCTTAGGCGAATTTTAGACCCCCAAAAGGCTTTTTTATTACTGATTTGATTTCAATGAAATTCTCAAGTTAGATTTTATGTATTTTAAACTAGGTAATAAACTATAATCGGGCAATTATTTTCAAGTATTAAAAAAGCTTATTTTCCGGAATTTTTGACAGAACTTTAGTTGTTTAGGCTACATGATTTCACTAATGTAGTTGCTATGATCAGTTTATATTCCCCCATCGCAGCTGAGTTTGTCGCTGTGTTTGCTGAAAACAACATTCAACATATTAACATAACCTTTTCTTGTTTATATCTGCTCGCCGTTATGTTTCGTTTTTAAATAAAATTTAATTGATATTTTGACAGACCTATTTGTTAAATTAAATAGATCAACACTTATGTTTACTTGTTGAAGTTATAAATTATACCAAAAGATAGGCATGTTGATGTGGAATGAATTGCTGTCGTACGGAATTATGCGATTAACTAATTTATGGGATACAACAAATATCTATTTGGGAGAAAGATTTAAATTGAACAACTAATTAGAATGTGTTGTGCCATTCTAGCCTATGTCTCAGGTAACAAAATATGCATTAAGTGTTACGTAAGCGTAATTCTACAATACTTACATTACTTGATTTTTATTAATTTGCAATCATGGATTTTAAATTGTATTGTTTTTTCGCTCTACAATCTATTTACCTTTAATATTATAAGCATAATTATTATTAAGTTACTTGCTTGTTTTGAGGTCTTAGCTAAAATCATTGTTTGTATTTGTAGGCTAGGCCTAGGATGTACGCCGGTTGACTTTGGACGGTTAGATGACGTTCCACTCTTCACATTCGAGGAGATGGAAACCTCCGTTGCTCCTTGTCCCTAAAGAGCAACAAGGCTCCTGACCCGGACGGATTCCCAGCGAGGCTTTAAAGAAAGTATTTTCAATTAATGCTGATTTGTTGTTGAGAATGTACAACGCCTGTTTGGTAGAAAGGGCGTTTCCGGCTCCCTGGAAAACCGCCAGACTTGTACTCATCAGCAAGGGCAAAGGTGATCCCGAGCTGCCGTCGTCCCACAGGCCTTTTTGCATGTTGGACACGGCTGGGAAGCTGCCCGAGAAGCTGATCCGTTCCCGCCTGACGTCTGCCGTGGAAGCTGCTGGGTACTTATGCCCCCGTCAGTACGGCTTCAGAAAAGGACGGTCAACGATTGACGCTATCACCTAAGTCCAGAGAGCTGTGAAGAGAGCCGAGAGCCACGACCATTTCTCTCGCTAAGTAGTGCTTCTTTGTTACGCTTATACAAGAATGCCTTTAACTCGGCGAGGTGGGTCGATATGCTAGATGCGCTTCGCAACACCTTTCGCGTTCCTGCATATCTGTTGCGACTCATCTTGTTGCGGATTATCTCCGCTCTCGAAGCCTGATTTACGACACAAGGGACGGAACGTGGACGATGGAAGTCACTTCTGGTGCCGTGCAAGATTCAATACTCGGCCAGGATCTCTGGAACGTTGCCTATGACGGCCTCCTGAGGTTGGAGATGCCTGAAGAAACCACTTTGGTTGGGTACGCCGATGATGTTGCAGCTCTCATTGTCGCACGCAACGTTGAGCTGGCCCAACTAAAGTTGAACCGAGTCATGCGTGTGGTCAACACATGGATGTTCGATCACGCTCTCTCGCGTACTCTCCGTAAGACGGAGATTGTGATCCTTACGAAGAAGAGGATGGAGACCGTCGTTCCGTTCTGAGTGAAAAGGAAGGTGGTCCAATCAACTCGTGCTGCTAAGTACTTCGGGATTATGGTGGACACCAAGTTAAGCTGGAGGGATCAGATATTCCGTACGGCGGACTAGGCCGCTAAGGTAGTCACTTTCCTTAGTAGGCTGATGGCCTACTAAGGAACTACGCTAACTAGGCTGATGGCTTACTATGGTCTGCGGGGTTCCACGACAGCAGAAGACGTCTGTTGATGTCCGCGGTTCAGTCCGTGCTTTTTTATGGAGCAGAGGTGTGAGCAGACGCTCTCGATAAAGAGTAGTACAGATTGCGACTCGCCCGGGTTCAACGTCGAGCGGCGCTCGGGGTGTGTTCCGCCTACCGGACAGTGTCCGAGCCTGCCGTCCTGGTGGTCGCCGGAGTTATCCCTGTCAAGCTCTTGGCAGGAGAGAGGAAGGCAATTTATCAGAGACAAGGCGAGATTAAAAGGACACGGCAAGAACAGAAGAGCGCTCCAGAACCTTCCAGCAGTGGCAACACAGCTGGGAGCACGACACCCGAGGACGATAGACTGCGCGACTTATCAAGCACATCCAACCATGGGTGGAACGGCAGCCAATTCTTGACAATTCACTGCTATCTCGGTCGTACCTGAACCGGATGGGCAAGACCGGTTCACCGGACTGCATTTATTGCTCGGGCGTTCCCGACGATGCGGAACACACATTCTTCCGCTGCTCCCGTTGGGAAGGGCCCCGCCTGAAGGCCACACAAATTTTTTGGTGCATTTTCGGTGGACTCGGTCTGCCAAAAGATCTTGGAGGATGAGGAAAACTGGGATTGTTTATCACAGTTCGTCCGGGGCATCCTCCTGGAAAAGAAACCGATCTGGACCGCAAAGTGGCCCAGATCCCTTGATCGAGGAGCTGGATAAGGAGTAAGCCCCACCGGCATTAGCCAAATTTAGGCCTAGCCTGACGTAATGTGATAAACAATTCCAGGTTAGAATCCTAAAGAGTAGAGGAGGTTTTTTAGTGGGTAAACCCATTTTTAGGGGAGCCCCACACTACAGACTTGCCACCTGTGTGCGTAATGCATTTTTCTTACCTCTCCCTAAAAAAACCCCATAAAAAGCTTCACTTAATAGCTCAAAAAGTGAGTAAAAAATTCTTGTACGGGACGGACATCGGAGCGTATTCCTAGTATAGCTCACCTGACCCTATTTTGCGACATTCGTAAATTGAGCTTCTATACCTTACCGAAAACCCAATAAACTATGCAACACTTTTCTAGCCTACCAAAAATACACCTACTGTTTTTTTTTTTCTGACAGCACAATTCTCTCTTCTCGCCAAAGCTGTACTTGTGGTAAAAAAAGACGTTCCTTAGTATAATTGCATCCGCACCTGACAATTAAGTTTGACAAACTTGTTTATAGAGTGTAATTGTGTGCTCCATAAATAATAAAAAAATTAATCTTCGAAAATTTACATAGATTTCCCTCAAACAAAAAAGTCGTTTACAAAGTGTGGACGCGCTTTATCCGAAATCCCTTCAAAACCCTTACCTCTGGCAAGAAATATTTAGTAACCGCAAAAACCCCCAAAATGTAGGCCTACTTATATCAAAACTATTGTAAACGCTAACTCACTATTCTGAAGTTCTTCAAACCGTTCTCTGTTAAAACGTTAAGATAACCTTGAACACTTCAAAACTGCGTGGCTGCAAATCGTTCTCTCCAGCAGCGACAGGACGTTGGATAGTTATCGTTGACCGGGTTTTGTCGGGTCAGTCGGCGCGGCGCGGTGCGGCCGTGCAATATTGGCGAGCTTGAAGGACTCTTCGTCGCTCTTCAAAGTGGCCAATATAACAATTGATTAGTGGCCACCAAACACGTCCATTAACGTGACAAATTACTCCGATCCGGTTAAACTGATGGGTTTTAAAACTCGATTAGTTGTACAGTATACGGTCGATGTGTGTTCGTGTAGTTTATTTGGTAAAAGTTTTCAATTTTAATCTATCTCAAATTATTTTTCACTGTAATAATGGCCATGCTGTGACTGACTTTATAGGTTTTACATCGAGTTTTGGGTCTTGTAGGGTAAATTGAAACGCGGTATTGACATAATACCTGAACGTTCCCAAAGAGTTTTATCAAGTACTTAATTTTGTGAAGGGTTACTTAATTTTTAAGCTAATATTCAGCTTTCTATAACTAAGTTAATAATATTAAGTATTTAATTAACTGCGTATTTGGCTCACAGGTAATTAAGTTTCCAAATAATAAAATACTAGGTATCTTTCAAAATAGAAAATGTGTTAGCAATATAATACATTATAGAGCCTCGCCGGACCTTATTTTGCAATTTTTCGCAAATTAACTTCTACCTAACCTAACCTAACCGAAAACCCAACATACTTCCCCTCAGGCCCCTTAAGTTTTGGAAGGATTGCCTTGCTTTTAGGCTAATATTTTAGTTTCTATAACTAATCATATTTACTGTTTAATAAACTATGTAAATTTTCTTATCGCCAAGGTTTCTGTGATAAACACTATTTACAAGTTAAATATTTATTTCGGTCCTCAAAAGTATCAAAGTATTATTAAGTGCATTAAGTATTAAAGCAAAAGCTTTAATTCTGAATGTTATTGTTGTGTAAAACTTAAATGACAGGCACATACACCGTGTCACACGAAGATGGTGCTACTGTATTTTTTATTTTTTTTTAATGCCATACATTCCGAACCTGCTACAAACAATAAATTCTATGGCTGTAATAAATAGATATGTAAAATAGTGCCGTACAGTTTATTTTTTTTTTACATTTTTAAATATCTATTTATAAAAATTATGGAGTTAACATTTCACAGGTTGTCCAAAAGAACTGAAATATTAATGATATAAACGACCTCTTCTTGCGACACCCGGAATATAAACAAGTACTATGGCATGAAATGAATTACACTTTGTAGTATATTTTTACTTTTAACAATAAAACCATCGCTTATGCCAAAGTTTTTACGAACTTAGTTACTTTTGGTTCAATCGAACAATGGAGCTATAAAGAATGTTTATAACACGTCTCTAAGAAATTTGAAATTTGCAAACAAAGTGTTCTCATTTTGTTATAATGATTTATGTTTATAACAATTTTGAGGCGGCTTATTTGATATGGTAACTCCGGGATATTTTTATCAGAATAGTTTTACGAAAAAAGTGAAAATCGGATTCTACTTCTGTATTTAATTCTACACACGAATTACTGTTCACGTTAGACACAACTCGAGTGCGGGCGAGCGCGGTGTAGTTGCCCCAACCCCAGCAGTCGCACTCCAACATGTAGGACTCGGATATTGATTGTCTCACCCGCACCCTCGCTGATTATACTAATAAATTTCAATCATAAACGTGAGCCTCGGTCGCTGCGCTCGCTCTCGGTTAATTGCGGTTTTATCGCCGCCGCGTCGTCTGGAGCGCAACTTAGACCACGGCCTCTTGTTATGCGCTGAGTTACGACCGCTAATGCAGTGTGTGTGGACAGTGCAGCTGCCGGCGCAGTCTAAATATGTCCACTGTCGTGGCCGATGGTCAACTACGACCATTTAACACACTCGGTGAAGAGAAGGATTGGATTTGAAATTTTCTTTTTATCCGAAATTGAGTGTTTAAATCAACCTAACGCTTTCTTAACGTTTGTAGAACTTTTGGATATGGGTTCTACAGGAAACGGGATGCCACTCCGATTTGAGGGGGTTTGGCTGCTTACTTTAAATCACTAACTAATCTGATTACAAAGTGCTACTGGTGGTGATTGAACATACGTGATTATTTTTTATTACGTAATTTACAACTTACTTGTACTCAACTTACCATCGTAAAGCAAGGCTTACGCATGTGAGTGTTTTTCACTCTCAGAGAGTTTCGTACTCTCAGGAGGTACTCGCAGAGGTGTTTACACAATTAGCGAATTTTTACAAGATAGTTAATCCCAGACAGTTTTCTGCGAGTACTATCAACAACTGTCTGAGATTTTTATGAGAGTAACTAACGAACTCTCCGAGAGTAAAAAACTCTCACGTGTAAAACCTAGCTTAAAAAATTTAAAATCAACAAATAACCTATTTCCAATATCAAATATGTACTGGCATTTCGAAGTGTTTGATAAAAATTTATAATTCACTATAATAGAATTAATATTAATTTAGAAAAACTGCTAAAGAACTATTCGACTTTATTATATGGATGTTTAAAATGTGTAAAGAAAATGCATTCTTTAATTACCTGCACCTGTACGTTGTTAACCCTCATCTGCTGTCCAAGTGAGCATCATCGCTAAGGGGGGGGGGGGGGGGGGGTAGTCGCACACGGTTTATTGATACAGCTATTTTGTTTCCAGTTCATACACTAGTGTGTGCCGTCAAATAAACAATCCGATTTGTTTATCTGTTGATTTATCATTGGGTAATGCATTACTGTCGAAACGTGTCAGCGTTTTTCATCCACCGATCGGTTTCGCCAAATAAATTATTTTTCGTCATTATGCGCTGTCGGACGTTCGTTTTTGTTTATCCGCCCCGGCGCGGGTCACTTGGCGTTTTATGTTTTAACATAATGTCGACGATATGTCCCGATCGGTTCCCGATCACAGATTTTATTTCGCCCGACAAATTTAACAAATTAGCCCCGCGCTCGAGTTGGCCCCGTCGTAATCCGTTTGCCTCCGCTGCCCTGTTGTTTTCCGCGTGATATTAGGTTTCGAGGGCGTCAGATATGTTTTGTTCGCTATGTGATCGGCTTGACAGATTTATCGGACCAGGTATGTAACGTATATAGTGTTTTACGGTGCACAAGGTTTACGAGTTGAGTGCTCGTTCGTTTGGGTTTCGCCGTCCAACTTTTTATAAAAAAATGTTTGTGGGGCTGACTTTGGTGAGTAAGCGCAACAATATAAACTACATTTTATACATGTTATACGTTTTAAATCTGGATAATTTTCTAGCGAGAGTTTGGTGATTATAAGCGACGAATTTATTTTATACTAACGATAACTGATTACGCGTGAAGCGACACTTTTGACCGGTTCCTTCTTAATGAAACACTCACGTTTGTTCTGTGCTGAAAACAGTCGCCAATTGAATAAATAAAATCATTCACGAAGGTTAACAAATGAGTAAAGCCACTGTTTTTTAAGATTTGTGTTTGCAACCGATTTTTAGAAGAATAATTTCAGAAGAAGAGAGCATTTCCAAACGTTTCAAACGTGATGCATGGAAAGCGGACGAGTTTATCAGCTGAAGAACATTTGTAGACTAGGCCTACTGTATAACCAATACAATGTGTTTTCAAATATATGTTTTAAAGGGTGAATAGTAAAAAAAAAACTAAAATTGACCTTGATAATATACAAGAAATTATACAAATCGGTTTCACTAATCGTATAATTTCTTTGAAAACGAAAATACACGTGTTCTTCGTATTTTTTTATGTTCTTGTTTTTGTTACCCTCGTCACATTAGCGGAGGAGGTGCATGAGCAGCAGCAAGTGTGGCAGGCTGTATTGATCGGCGGGGCGAGTATCAGCGGCGGTATCAACTTCTGGAAGGCCGGCGTAATCTGGATTACCGACGGATTACCAGTTGTCACTAATTAACTAATGTTCATTAGGGACACACGGCTCGGCGGCGGCGCGGCGGTGCTGGACTTTTGATCCGGTCTTGAGGCGGCATATTCGATATGGCAACCAACGAAGGGATATTTTTATCTGTTCGTTTTTGTTGTCGGTTCATGCTCTTTTTTTAATGATAAATAATGCATGTTTTCCTAATATGGTCATTGGTCAACCTATCTATTGTGTTAAATGAAAAGTTAAGAGTTATTAAGATTTGGAAAGGTGAAACCCTGTTACTTCTTATAAACGTTTGATTTTAATCAACTTTTTTCGCTTAGTGATTCTGAAGTGACGTTAGTAGTTAAAATCATTGTTCCTTATTTTACCTGAATAATTTCTATTTAATTTTGAGAATAAAAAATAAATAAAACTATTATTGTCTTTTAATTTTTAAAAATTACTAGCTGTTTCCCGTCATGGCTTCGCAAGTGATTGAATTTATTTTAAATGTAACTAAGCTCGTTCCCTACGCTTACTCAACGTCAGGTTTAGCTCGTTCGCTACGCTCACTCGCTGTCACGCTCACCCTATATATGAGAATTAATTCGCTGTAATACCCAAAATTAGAATTTGTCATTGAATTTGTTTCTTAGCAATCAGTAACAATAGATAAAATAGAGATTTTCAGATTTTTTACCAACTGTTGTATGCCCTCTGTTTACAGTAATGCCCTTTGGACAGATTTGCACCAAACTTCACAAAAACCATCCCTGAATAATGCTTAATAATTCCTGAAATTTTCATTACAATCTGTCGAGCGCCTTTGGAGTCCATAGGCAACAGATATATACATACATACTTCCTCTTTTATAGATATAGATTAATAACAGACATCGCCGCCTGCGTGATCGAAATTTGACCAAAAAATTCCATGTTTTCCTATTTTGCTAGCATTTTTTATTACAGCACTAAAATCCGCCTACTGATTCAATCAATTGCCTTTCTTTCATAAGATTAACACTGCAACTTTGAAAGTTTGTTGGCAGCCCCGTTGGTTGAAATGAATTAAAATGTGATTCTGCAAATCTACAGGACACCACCTTTCAACAATTTACGCAGTTTTCTCCTAAGATGTTCCTACTAATATATCAATTCCTTTATCTTTTTTTTGCGTTGTATCGTAAACTCTTTCTAAACTTAAATTTATTGTTTTATCTAATATTTTATAACAATTATACGTGTTTTGAGCCAAAATCTTGCAAAAAGCGGTTATACTTTTGGAATTTGATGTTTAAAAACTATAAACTATTATTGTAACTTGTACTACTTGTTTTACGTTGGTTATTTTAATTACTCGTCGATCTAATACAACATTTACATCAACGAAAGTGAAAACCCAACATTTTTCAATATTAGTTTCGATTTATTAAGGGGAAATTTGATATGTCTATTATACAACTGACAATCGGAACAGACTTTTGTTAAAAATAGAACATTTGATCATCTTTACGCATTTTTGATAAAAAAAGCGTAGCCTACGTAATGCTCGTTTGCAAAGAAATAAATTTACACATTGCTGTGTAAACAATCTTTACTCAAATTTATGCTTATGTTTTATGCTATGTTCAAATTTATGTTTTATGCTATGTATTTATGCTAGTCAGGAAAACACCTTATTGGCTTGATTTAAATAATTTCGAACAACAGTATGCGTAACTTTTACCTACCTTTTTTAACATTATCATGACGAATAACTTATATGTACGTCATTTTTATCAACTAAGTATTTTTCAAGATATGCCGCCGAATGTATACTCAAACACGCACGCACCAGGGAAGTGATTTCAGAGTTAGGTTATGGATTCGTTCACTTCGTTCTCTCATCAATTAATTTACCTATTGTGAGTGGTCTGGTGCTGATTTGACCCTTCAAGTGTTTGTATTGCTAACGGCCTGTTATATCCCGGTCGCATATTGATATCTCCTAAATCCATTAGCCAGTGGACATTGTCGGTAATGCAGCAGGTAAATGGTTTAATGCCTACCAGTGTTGCCACCTGCTATCTCAAATATTGGCAGCACTGCTCAGATACGTCATTATTTCGCGAACATCGGCCCGCTGTGCGTTGTTTGGACACTAGATTTATGTTCGGGCTGAAAGATGGCAGCGCTTGCTGTTATTGTGTTTGATCAAGTGTTTTGTATTCAAAGTCTTGTTTAGACTCTGATTTCGATTATTGTTTTTTTCTTTTCTATTTTTCGGTACGAAAGTTATACAGTATTACAATGCCTTCGTTCACTTATCTGTGTGGTGCATTTTATGTACCATTAAATGATAAAAGTGTTTAATTTTTAAAACTATGTAGTTCGTAACTTTTTTTGTTTTATTTTGTGAGACCTTTCTGAGCATTTCTTTACTCTGTTATTTTTTAAGCCGAGTATTTATAAGTTTTATCGCTTAGTTGTTTATTGCTTATTTTCAGGATTTAAACCGTTACTTCAATATATTACAACAAGTGTAAAGCAAACAAAAATCTAGAGGCACGACGGCTTGAACTTAGGCAACCATAGAAGTACTGTATCTTAAAGTTCATTTTATAGTTCATTGACGTAAATTATCCGCGGAATTGTAATGACTAAGGAAATATATTAGTCCGTAGTAATAATTTTAGTTTGGACAACGAAATAGTAGGGAAGAAAATAAATGTTTCGATAAAAGTGTTCTAGTAAGTGTGTGGGATACCGGTAACAGTGTTGTAATTTTTGTTTAATTTTCGGTTAGGTTTTGGTTTTGATGTGGTTTACAGCAATAGTACAACGCTCACCACGAGCTTTTGAAACTTTAATGTCCGTAAGAGTAATTCCCATCACATTTGCATAAATAGGAGCCTAAATTTGTGGCCAATCAGGCATTGATTAAGCTATTTAAATTATAAATTTATCAGGATTCTTAACTGTTTGGCAATTTGCAGAGGCTTAACATTGATCCAATTTCATACATAGTTTGTTAGCATAGCAGTATTGCAAAATTGAATAATCAGTGTTGTTATTATACACTCTATAAATTGAGCATTAATGTACTGTAGTAAGTATTTAATTATGCGTAAATTATTTTAATTTCGATTGCAGCTTTTCAGATAGTAACAAGGTTAACTTTGTGTGAGTAAACCTTAAAACAATATATCTAGCAATTTTTTAATTTGGCAGTTTTGCATTCATTGGCAATCTTTAAAACATGTTACAGATTGTCTTGCCTATGTAGTTTAAATGTAATTCATTAAAATATTTTAATATTAATCATCGATCACGGTTAGACAAGCTATTTAAAGTTTGTTTCTATTATTTCCCCCGAATAGTTTATCTGCAAATTTTTATGTTACTTATTTTAAGGCCAACCTTCAGGTTATTTCACAGAAGTAAAGGAAATCGATTAAATTAATTAATTATAAATGCAGTGTCATACATTCAAAAATGAAAACTAAGGTATCCCAGGCCACTTAATCACTCTACGAACTACACATCATGTAAGACCTTATTAAATTAAATTTCACTTAATTTATTATTTTGGCGAAAATCTCATTGTAATTATAACTTCTAGTCTCTGTCTGTAACAAAGCTTCACAAGTCATGCGGTCATCATAAACTCATTTCCCACTCACACTTGGTTCAAAACACCTTGAAACCGTCAATTAATATTAATATGGAATCGTTAGTACATTATACTCTATTGCAGAATTCATAGAAATATTAAATTTAGTTCAAATATTAGAGTTTTCAATTGTGTTTAGGTTAAATATTTACTCTAGAATTTTCCCCTTAGCGTAAATATTTTATAACCTTTAGTTTTGAACTAGTTTTGGTGTTGTACAGAACGTAACGAATTACATAACAACATTGATGTTAAACTAGATTTATTAATGTTGAAATAAAAATGTAATGTGACACCAAAAGAAATAAATAAAAAATATTATTAGCAACTGTAAAGAACATGAATTCTAAAATTAAGTTTATCATTTTATTTTAATACTGTATTAAACTCCACTAAAAATATAATATTCCCAGAGATTCGACGGTTAGAATTTTTTTATTTTATTTTATTTTTTGCTAGACTGCGATAAATAAATGCGTTAGTGCTAATTGAGATGGATAATTTTTTTTCGTTGTTTATCGTTCATTTGTGGTTATTATTTACTGTATTACTTACTCTTAATATATTTTGTCCCTTTGCCCACCAAAATATTTTAACCGAAGACATCCAAAATAATTTTTTTCATAAATACAACGATAAAAAACTCGTTATTTTTAAATTTAATAATGCATTTTTTATAAAAATTGTGTATAATTTAGTTTGTACTTAACTGCTGCTAAATAGAATTGTGGGAAGTTCTAATCTCTGTTTTATTCAAACAAGTTGGGTTATTTTTTCGATGATTCTGTTCTAATCAATCAAAATTCTAACGAAAATTAAGTAAAGCTCTTGTAACTAACCTCCTGGCCAAGGTCTGTTTTTTTCAGACCGCATCTCAACGTGCCTTCCGAAAGACGTTGGCAGTCTCATTTACAAATTGTGCTAGGTTTCCTCCGTTAACTGACGTCTACCACCGAGGAGTCCAAAATGGTTATCATAATTTGTTTTTTTTTCTGCTTGTTCGTTACCTATACATTTTAGTTTTAGTAAAAATACGCTTGTTTCACTTGAAATTTTTGTCCAACAGTCATGGTATGGTCAACATTTGTCTAGTTTATATGATTTGATTTAGTCATTTCAATCCCCACGAATTTGTGTTTGTATTTATTGTCACAACTAATCTGTGGGTAATTAAACTATGAAAATCAATAAAGCAGGTTGGCCAAAATCTAGTGTCTATTATATCGGTGGTAATTATCTAATTAATTAGTGTTTCAATCTCAGACTAATGATAGTTATAATTACAAGTAAATAATAGTTGTAATCACTGTGCGGTGTTATTTTAGTTTCATAACTGCAAACTACGGCACTATGAATTCGCTAATTTGGTTGTGTACAAATCCAAATAAAATCCGGTCATATCAGACGTACGTATAATTTGCAATTAATTCGTTCTTTTTTATTTATTTGTGTAGTTTGTAATATAAGATATTGTATTTAACTTTTTTCCTAATATTTCTTGTTGCAACGGTTTAAGTTCTCAATAGGTCCTAAATATTCATAATTTTTATGCAAAATTAATTTTTGTACTAAAGCCTTTTTTTTTTGATGTTTTCTAGTTGAACTATACTAAAGTGTTAATTCTCCAAAAGGAACACAGAGAATATTTATTTATTTATTATTTACTCTAGTAAGACTACAGTTTTATACAGTTTTTAATGTTTTTTTGTGTCATTGGAAAGACCTAGTCGTGAAAGTGTTTCTAAGTAAATTGGTAAATCAATGCAAACGGAAGTGCCCTACAAGCTCTTAATTTCCTCATTTCATTAATATTGGTAAGGGACTTAATTTGTTTTTATATAAGTGCAACAGCTGTAAAGATCAATGTAGTGCTCACCAGCTAGAGCATCCATCCATCTATTCATACCATAGATTTTAATCTAAAGTACCAGGGGTACATAGCTTAAAATCTAAAAGTTACCGAGCTTATGCTCGGTAAAATTATTACTTTCGTTTCTCACACAAAGCTCCTTCGCTCCGCTCACTCGCCCTCTTCCTTTGTAAGATGAGCACATTCGCTTCGCTCACTCGCCAGGCCGAAGGGTGCTGCATTTTGTTATAGTTTTCCTAAACTACCGTCTAAAGTTGTAACACATTTATTTGTTTATGTTTATATAAAGTTATCAGTTGATTTTGGTTCAATTTAAAAATCTCCATAAGGATAACATGGGAACTTTGAAGGGCTATAGGACGAAAACCGGATTTTCCCAGCCATGGGACCAACTCCAATCGATTTTCCGTGGCTAAAACAACCATATTCAACCAAAAAATAAAAAATCCTTGTAGCGAAAAAAAGTTTGACCGTACAAACATTGCTTGTTTTAGAGCATAAGATACGTAACTAAACAGATATACAGTAGTTATAAATATCTATGATTCATATAAAATATTTTATTTTTAACCATGGAGGATACACTGGTTAACGAACTGCGCAACGTAACGTAAAACGTAAACAAAAAGTGCATGTATGATGTTTAATTTTTTTAAAATAAATATCCAAACTAAATAGATCGATTTGAAGCAACAAATATACACTAATTAATTATAATAAATATATTCGAAGTATTTTTTTCAATCTATCCATTTTAAACAAAATTTTATCTTTATGACTGTGAATAAGTTGCAATTTCTGTTGTCCCAATACAAAAAATGAAACAGTTTTTTAATTTTTGTGGGGAGGCTTTATGTGTGTTGTTTCGTCGTCGCTTTTGAAATGAAATATGTTTATGATAACTTCAAAAACCCCTTCCTTAAACAATATGTCAAAATTAAAATAAAAGTTTAAAATAGTAACCGTAATTCGACCGTTGATTTGATTAGACTAGTTAATCAAACTAACCCCATATTGTCGGATGATGGAGTTAGTTGATACACGTACACACAGGTAACTAACCCTGAGGGCTTACAGTATATTATGATGACGGTGGATCCCGTATAGAGTGCGCCACTGCGTCATTAGTATAGTCCGTGTAATGCCGGCCCACAAGAATGTTAGCCTAACGTCAAATGATTGATATGTCCTATATAAACTAATTTGAAGCCCCGGCTATTTAATTGGACCGGCGCAGATGATCAGGTGTGGCAATTAACGATGTAATTGGCGGTAAAATGTGATGATAAGTGTGTGATTATTTTGTGTCGATATTATTGGTCGCCGGACGGTAATCCTGGTACATTGTCCTGTAGGCTTACCCGCTACCATTAGCTTCTAATGACGCTTAATCGCCATTTAGTGATCAGCCTTAATCACCTCTACGGGCTCCACGTTTGAATCATCTCTTCCCCCTCCGAGCACTCCTGGCCGTCTGACTTCTTTCCTTTTAACACTCGGTATCTCCGGTATCGTAGCATCCAGCTTTGTAGTGGGACATATTTAGTTGGTTACCCGATATGGTAGTAGTGGTTGTTTACAAGGTTTTAAGGCCAGGAGAACTTTTACTTTATGTATTCGTGATCTTAAACCGCTTTACGTATGAGTCATTGTAACATAACTTGATTTGCCATTGCAACATGACCACTGTTAGACTTGGCTTTTATAATTGTATTTTTTTAGAAAACTTTTTTAACAAAGCTAAAGTTGAAAATTAAAAAAATACACATTTCATAATTTTGTTCAATTTAATTAAGACCCGTAGGGACTAAACAAGATTGAAAATCCCGCGGAAGCTCCTACATCAGGATCAAGCATACTAACAAGAGGCCTACCACATGTTTATGTCTGAAAATTGGGCCAGGGCCCTTAGGGGTGCGCTATACCTCGGCGTCAAAATCGTCGAGCGAGACTGTTACCCAATGAGCAAAAAAATGGGTTTAAAACTGTTTTAAAATAAGTTTCAAACTCGTATTAAAACTGTTATCAATATAAGTACAGTTAACAACGTTTTCGTATTAATACGAGTTAAAAATTGTTCAAAACTCTATTAAAACAATTTTAAAATTGTTTAAACTTGTATTAAAACAATTTTAAAACTCTATTAAAACTGTTATAAAAACAATTTAAAAACTGTTATCAAAACTATTTAAAGCTGCTATCAAAACAAGTTAAAAACTGTTATCAAAACATTTTAAAACTGTTATCAAAACATTTTAAAGCAGCAAAAAGTATCTGCCGCTGGTAGGATTTGAACCCATGACCTTTAGATATCCAGGCCACGACCCTACCAACTACGCCACGCTGCTCTCCGCTTCACACATCAATTGTTACACTACTTGACCAGTTGATACTCAAGTTTCTATGCGTTGATCAAATTAAACGCATTTCCCGTAGCCTATATATTTTTATGTCTTCCCAAATAGGTCTTAAAGTAGAGTTCCCTTACACGTTAGTTTCATGTGTAAATGTTTAACAAATTGCATTCATCTCAATTGATGTAAAACTTTTGACTGTGTGATCGAATACTTTACATAATTTTTACATCAAAATGATGTCAAGTTTTTAACGAGTTCAATTGTTTTAAACAAATAACAATGTTCTCTTGTTGTAAAAGACTTAAAGAATTTTTTTTCTTCATTTATTACATTACCTTTTAAATTTAAGAACCGAATGCAAAATTTTTACATCATTTTGACGTCAATACTTGATCTAATATTTTACTTGACATCAATTTGACGACTTTGATCACTTTTTGACGTCAAATTGACAACGTGTGCTATGTGGGTACGTACTCAATCCCATGGTTTTTATGGGAAAATAGAAAAAATAACAAATTTCTGTTGGAAATTCGCCGAATACGCAGCTCTGCTGCAAATTATTTGCTTAAACTGATAACAGTTTTAAAATTGTTGTTCGATAATTTTGAGTTCCAGAACTGTTATTAAAACAATCTAAAAACTGATATAAACATTTTCTAAAGTAGTTAGATTTGGTTACTTCTGGCTCAGGTCAGCTGCCCCGGAAGCCACGTGCCGGGGCACATAGCTTCCGGCGGTTAGGCGAGTCACGCAACGAGGGGAGCGGGCAAGGTCGAGAGTTATTAAATGAGGAAGTGGAGGCCCTCGCTAATTGGCCCATAAATTAACCAGACGCAGCTGGCGAGGGGAAGGTAACGGGGAAGGTTGGAGGGGTTAGAGTTTAAGAACAAAATTTATCACAGGCGAGGGTAGGATTCGAACCCGGCCCGCTGGCGTGTGAGGCCAGTGCGTTACCCCTGAGCCACCGAGGTACTTGGAGTAGATTAGTGTAAATGTGTCTGATAATATTGTGCCTGTGGTTCGCTTCTTGTCCACAAGAGTGCAGCACGTACTACGATTGCGGCAAGTTCACAATTCCTCCACCAGAGTTCAGCATGTACTAGGGCTGCAGCTAGTTCACTATTTCTCCAACAGATCGCAGCACGTGTTATGGCTACACCCAGTTTACCCCAAAATATCCCCATGAATTACCCAAATTACCCTGAAATTCCCCAAAATACCCTGCAATTTCCCACATTTCCTCGCAGTCCTACCAACTTATGTCATTCACTATAAAACAAGAACATATGAAATGCTGGGATATATACTATAAAAAGTGAATAAAACCCAAAAATGTTGGCAATACAGTATATAAAATCAACCAACTTACGTCATTCACTATAAAACAAGAACACCTGGATCGGCCGGAACAAGAACATATGAAATGCTGGGGACTATACTATAAAAAGTGAATAAAACCCAAAGATGGCTGCAATACAATATATAAAATCAACCAACTTATGTCATTCACTAATCAACAGTTATACTATATGAAATTTACCTGTGGCTAGTTCTCAGCGTCAATGGCTATAACATCAAATGTACATAATCAACGGTTACACTATATAAAATGAAAACTCTACTATATTATTTAATATACACCAATGACTATAATGTTAAATCTAGTTATACTATATGAAATGTGCCCAAGGCTATACTATATATTATGCATTGACGACTTTACGTTAAATATACGCGATCAATGCTTATACTATATGAAATGCATTCGCCGCTATACTATACAAAATATCAATGAATATAATGTTAATAAACATGATCAACGCTTGTACTATATGAAATGTACCTGTGACTAGTTCTCTGCATCAATGGCTATAATGTAAAATGTATATAATCAACGGTTACACTGTATAAAATGAGAATGCTACTTTACTATATAATATACATCAATGACTATAATGTTAAATATTTCTAATCTAGTTATACTATATGAAATGTGTCCAAGGCTATACTATAAAAAGTGAATAAAACACAAAAATGTTGGCTATACAGCACATAAAATCAATGGCTAGAAGCTGTTAAGCAACTAAGAACGTTATCATACTATATACGACGCATACAGTACTATATAAAGTGAATAACATGCAAACTTCAGCTTAAAAAACACAAAAATCGCTAATATCTCGAAAACGGTGCGTCCTAGGGGTCCGGGGACCCCAAAAAACTACCTACTACGTAGTAGAGGTACCCCCAGGGGGTGAGTACCCATAATTATAAAATTAACAAAATGTTGCGGGTTGCATCTAAAAAAATGAAGGGGCAATGAAGGGACAAAACTTTGAAATTCCATATCTTAGGAACGGCTCTATGTATTAACTTCATACTTGGTATGTGTGTACATTTACTTGCTGTCTACAAATGAATGGCAAAAGGTATCCAAAAAATGAAGGCGCAAAAAAGTTTTATTTTATATCTTTTGAATGGCAATATGTACATACTTCAAACTTGGTATGTGTATACATGTAATGTTAACATGTAATAAAATGCTAAAATCAACTTTCCAGATCTAAGGGCAAACTGTCCAAAAAAAAAAAAACTAAAATTAACATTATTATTG
The DNA here is from genome assembly GCA_030545055.2 of Neoaliturus tenellus. Lineage (NCBI taxonomy): Eukaryota > Metazoa > Arthropoda > Insecta > Hemiptera > Cicadellidae > Neoaliturus > Neoaliturus tenellus. The sequence continues at coordinate 239,723,322 of CM061531.1, read as the reverse complement.
CCTTTTGCTAGCGTAGGGCTTTAACTTTGAGTCAATAGGCTAATAGGCATTTGTAATTATAAGTATGTGTGTACACTTATTTGGTGTCTACAAATGCATGGCACGAGGTATCCAAAAAAAAGAAGGGGCAAAACTTAAATACTGTATATCTCAGGATTGGCTGGACCGATAAACTTCTTACTTGGTATATAGGTTGGTATGAGTAAACATTAAATGTTTACCATTGCGTGGCGGGGTGCATCCAAAAAATGAAGGGGCAAAACTTAAATATTGTATATCTCAGAAGTGGCAGGACCGATAAACTTCTTACTTGGTATGTAGGTGTGTATGAGTAAATATTAATTGTTTACCATTGTGTGGCGGGGTGCATCCAAAAAATGAAGGGCAAAACTTAAATATTGTATATCTTAAGAGTGGCTGGACCCTTTAACTTCTTACTTGGTATATAGGTTGGTATGAGTAAACATTAAATATTTAACATTGCGTGGCGGGGTGCATCCAAAAAATGAAGGGGCAAAATTTAAATATTGTATATCTCAGGAGTGGCTGGACCGATTAACTTCTTACTTGGTATATAGGTTGGTATGAGTAAACATTAAATGTTTACCATTGCGGGCGGGGTGCATCCAAAAAATGAAGGGGCAAAACTTAAATATTGTATATCTCAGGAGTGGCAGGACCGATAAACTTCTTCTTTGGTATGTAGGTGTGTATGAGTAAATATTAATTGTTAACCATTGTGTGGCGGGGTGCATCCAAAAATTGAAGGGGCAAAACTTAAATATTGTATATCTTAAGAGTGGCTGGACCCTTTAACTTCCTACTTGGTGTATAGGTTGGTATGAGTAAACATTAAATGTTCACCATTGCGTGGCGGGGTGCATCCAAAAAATGAAGGGGCAAAACTTAAATATTGTATATCTCGGGATTGGCTGGACCGATAAACTTCTTACTTGGTATGTAGGTGTGTATGAGTAAATATTAATTGTTTACCATTGTGTGGCGGGGTGCATCCAAAAAATGAAGGGGCAAAACTTAAATATTGTATATCTCAGGAGTGGCTGGACCGATTAACTTCTTACTTGGTATATAGGTTGGTTTGAGTAAACATTAAATGTTTACCATTGCGTGGCGGGATGCATCCAAAAAATAAAGGGGCAAAACTTAAATATTGTATATCTCAGGACTGGCTGGACCGATTAACTTCATACTTGGTATATAGGTTGGTATGAGTAAACATTAAATGTTTACCATTGCGTGGCGGGGTGCATCCAAAAAATGAAGGGGCAAAACTTAAATATTGTATATCTCAGGAGTAGCAGGACCGATTAACGTCTTACTTGGTATGTAGGTTGGTATGAGTAAACATTAAATGCTCACCATTGCGTGGCGGGGTGCATCCAAAAAATGAAGGGGCAAAACTTAAATATTGTATATCTCAGGATTGGCTGGACCGATAAACTTCTTACTTGGTATGTAGGTGTGTATGAGTGAACATTATTTGTTTAACATTGCGTGGCGGGGTGCATCCAAAAATGAAGGGGCAAAACTTAAATTCTGTATATCTCAGGATTGGCTGGACCGATAAACTTGTTAGTTGGTATGTAGGTGTGTATAAATAAACTTTAATTTTTTCAATTGCATGGCGGGGTGCATTCAAAAAATGAAGGGGCAAAACTTAAATATTGTATATCTCAGGAGTGGCTGGACCGATTAACTTCTTACTTGGTATATATTTTGGTTTGAGTAAACATTAAATGTTTACCATTGCGTGGCGGGGTGCATCCAAAAAATGAAGGGGCAAAACTTAAATATTGTATATCTCAGGAGTGGCTGGACCGATTCACTTCTTACTTGGTATGTAGGTGTGTATGAGTAAACATTAATTGTTTACCATCGCGTGGCGGGGTGCATCCAATAAATGAAGGGGCAAAACTTAAATACTGTATATCTCAGGAGTGGTTGGACCGATAAACTTCTTCTTTGGTATGTAGGTGTGTATGAGTAAATATTAATTGTTTACCATTGTGTGGCGGGGTGCATCCAAAAAATGAAGGGGCAAAACTTAAATATTTTATATTTCAGGAGTGGCTGGACCGATTAACTTCTTACTTGGTATATAGGTTGGTTTGAATAAACATTAAATGTTTACCATTGCGTGGCGGGTTGCATCCAAAAAAGTGCAGGGGCAAAACCTAAATATTGTATATCTCAGGATTGGTTAGACTGATAAACTTCGTTCTTGGTATGTATGTGTGTATGAGTAAACATTAATTGTTTAAAATTTCGTGGCGGGGTGCATCCAAAAAATGAAGGGGCAAAACTTAAATTCTGTATATCTCAGGATTGGCTGAACCGATAAACTTGTTAGTTGGTATGTAGGTGTGTATAAATAAACAATAATTGTTTATAATTGCATGGCGGGGTGCATCAAAAAAAATGAAGGGGCAAAATTTAAATCTTGTATATATCAGGAGTGGCTGGACCGATTAACTTCTTACTTGGTGTGTAGGTTGGTATGAGTAAACAATAAAAGTTTATCATTGCGTGGTGGAATGCATTAAAAAATTGAAGGGGCAAAATTTAAATATTGTATTTCTCAGGAGTAGCAGGACCGATTAACTTCTTACTTGGTATGTAGATGTGTATGAGTAAACATTAATTGTTAACCATTGCGTGGCGGGGTGCCTCCATAAAATGAAGGGGCAAAACTTTAATATTGTATATCTCAGGAGTAGCTGGACCGATTAATTTCTTACTTGGTATGTAATTTGGTATGAGTAAACATTAATCGTTTACCATTGCGTGGCGGGTTGCATCAAAAAATGAAGGGGCAAAATTTAAATATTGTATATCTCATGAGTTGCTAGACCAATTAACTTCTTATTTGGTATGTAGGCTGGTATGAATAAACATTAATTGTTTACCATTGCGTGGCGTGGTGCATCCAAAAAAATTAAGGGGCAAAACTTAAATATCGTACATCTCAGAAGTGGTTGATCCAATTATCGTCAGACATGGTATGTGTGTACATATAGTTATAATTAAAGGTAGCACCGTTTTGGTGCTACCTTTGATTTACTATTTTTTATAGAATGGTGTATGGAAATAATTCTTTAGGTTTTCAAGGAACACTATTAATTATTGGTTTAAGGACAGACTACCGTAGATGTGTGTATATATGTAAATTCTTAACAAAACCTTAGTTTCAACGATTAAGGTAATTTAGAGACTGCTAACTGGATTAAACCCATAGTTAAAGGTAGCATCGTTTTTGTGGTTCCTTTGTTGTATTACTTTTTATTGAATTTTATTAGATAAACTTTCTTTAGGTTTTTAAGCAACACTTTTAAGTTTTGGTTTAATGTGAAACTACTAGATATGTTTATGTATGTATAAATTCTTAACAAAACTTTAGTTTTACCATTAAAGTTGATTCGGAAAACTCCTAATTGAGCTTAACGCATTTATTAAATGTTGCTACTTAAAGGTAGCACTGTTTTAGTGCTATCTTTGATGTAGTATTTTTATATGCAAAATTTTGCTTCAGGTTTTTTAAACAACACGTTTAAGTATTGCTTTAAAGTCAAACGATCAAATATGTTTTTATCTGCGTGAATTTCTAACGAATCGTTAGTTTTAACCTTAAACGTGATTCGGAAACTTCTAATTGGGCTCAACCCATTTAAATGTTGCTACTTAAAGATATCACCAATTTGGTGCTACTTTTTATGTACTAAATTCATATGTAAAATTTTGCAATAGGTTTTTAAACAACAATTTTTAGTTTTAAACTTAAACTTTATTTTGAAACTTTTAATTGAGCTTAACCCATTTAAATGTTACTACTTAAAGATAGCACCATTTTGGTGCTACCCTTGATGTTCTTTATCTATATGTAAAATTTTGCTATAGGTTTTTAAACAACACTTTTAAGTAATGTTTTAAGGCCAAACCAATAAATACATTTTTTATCTATGTGAATTCTTAACAAAACTTTTGTTACTAATTGAATGGTGATATAGGAATTTCTATTTTTAGCCAGATATTGGACCACCGTTTTGTCGCTACCATTAATGTACTATTTTAATAATGTCTTTTATGAGTAAATTTTAACCTGATTAGTTCTGTATTTAATTTTATTATTGTTTTGAACATTTGTCTTTTAGTCAAGCAAACGTCGTTTTGATGTTTAAAAAAATCATTTGTATCACATATATGTAAAGCTAATATTTTTAAGTTCAATCCACTAAATGAATATAAATGTGACATTAATGTAAGATGTGTTAATAATCAGTTTAGATACATTATTCAGAAAATTGTCAAAAAATTCAAATTTATCATATTACTGTGTATGTGCAGCACTTTCCCTTATTTTTGCACGCGCGGTTGCGCTTCAGCATTTATAAAAGTGGTTTGTTGAGCGTGCCCCTTATTATTGACGAATCTTCACAAGAAATGTTTAAAATAAAACATAGAATTGTGTACGCGCAGGTTTTCCACCACTCTTCATCGAGTATATAAGCAGCTCGGTTAACCACGTACTTCATTGTTTGGTGAACTTTTGCCGAGTGAACAGCTTATTCACAATTTCGGTTTTTCCGGATATTTAAATCTGTATGCTATTTTGTAATATTCAATTAATATTGAAAGTAAATAGAAAAATAAACGACTTCACTATGTCTGCACTGCAGTGTTACATGTTTGATAATAAGCCCGTAGCTGTATTATTTGATCGTGAAAACAATCCATGGTTTAAGGCTAATGATATATCAGAGATTCTAGAATACAAAAGACCGCGAAAAGCAATAAATGATCTAGTTAAGGAGAAATATAAAAAGTTGCGTAATGATATAAATGGAACTAGTTCCGTTTTACCCTATAATTTTCAAGAAAGAACCGTATTCATAAATGAACCAGGTTTATATTCCTTAATTATATCGTCTAAGATGAAAATAGCTAAACGCTTTCAAGATTGGGTGTTTGAAGAAATCCTACCATCAATTCGCAAGTATGGAGAGTATAAAATTAAAAGAGAAAACCTTAAGTTGACTCACTCCTTACATAAAGTGTTGGCAAATAATCAAAAACTAATTGAAACGTTAGTTGATCAAATGCCTAAGGTTGCTGTTATGCCTGATGATATGGACTTAAAACATATCTTTTGTGTACTGGAAAAAAACACATACTATGAAAAGTATGGAGTAATTGAGTACAAGTGTATTCGTACAGAAAAAAGACGATTTAAAAGAGCATTGAAGAAAGCTAAGAAAGATGGTTTTGTACCAAGTTATACAAGATATTCTGTACCAAACAGTATAAATATACTGAATAAAGCTAAGGAGGTTATGCATGATTATGGTATGCATTATGAATCTTCTTTTAATAACATATTGACACCCCATAATTTTGTAAATATTGTTAAAATTGTTCTTAATGAATAAATTGTATGAATGTATGTGTGAATGTGAGACTTATCAGATTGAGAAGTTAAGGTATTTACTTTGGCTACTCCTTCGAAAAGTGTGGTTTGAGTGAAGGTCACTGGCGCGGTTGACTAAAAGACCCGTAAACCATGTGTATGTGTGTGGAAAACGACGTACACCCACCTCCTCGTAGTGTTTTCTGGGTAGTTGTAAGAGGTGTACAACTAATATCTTGTAAACCACATGGATTTGTTATTTATTTATTTTTTAATGTATTCATAGCTATTTATAGAAATAACTTTTATTTAAAAGAAATTTGTAACAAACAGTTTAGATTAAACAAATTAAAAGCATTTTAAATACATACAATTTATAAATGTTGTAGCAAAACATTTCATGCTTTACTAATGATAATTATAGATGAAATCAATGGAATGTGTATATATATTGATATACAAATATAAGTCTTGTAATTAATGAAGCTAGAAAAAAGAAATAAAGATAGCATCAAATAAGTGTTACTTTACAAAATAGTAAAACCGAAAATGCAATAAACTCTTAGAGTATACAAAATTTGAAGGTAGCATCCAATCAGTGTAAATATATATAAAGGGAAAAGGCTTTTAACTACAAATACAATAAACACTGGTTTTAAAACCTATATTTAGGTAGCACATAATTAGCTTCATATATGTGAAATTGAAAAGGATTTTTATCTGTATGCTACAATTATACTGTTTGTACTTTATAGTTATAGGTTAATATAGAAAATGTCAAAACTATTTGTTTTTGCTTACAAATAATGAAGAAAAATCCAATAAACACTTGTGTCTAAGATACAAATGCTGGTTTCACCGAATCAGTGCTACCTTTAAATAGAGTAAAAGCCTTATATATGCAAAAAAATGGAAAAAAATATTTGCCTAAATATTATATTTAACATGTTTTTTTTTATTTCAAACTAACGTGTTAATAAACTGATTTTGAACCATAAAAAATATAATAATGAAGCTAAAACATACAATATATACTGGTTTTAAGACCTTTATTTAGGTAGTACTAAATCAGAGCTACCATTAAGTTAATAAAATCGCTACTTACATTTAACTATAAAATTGGTTTTATTTATTCAAACTTTAATTTTACCGATTGTTACTCTACACATAATGCTAAAACCACTAGATCTGAAATTTGCCCATATATAATCCCATGACACTTTATAGATACAACTCATCCATCATATTCTCATTCATTTTGATTTTTATATAAGATAGTAAAAACTCAAAACTTACTACTTATTTCAAGATAAAATAAAGGTAGCAACGAAAAAAATGGGTGCTATCTTGAAATAGTTATAAGAATTAAAATATAGTATGGTTTTATTTAATTAAAATAATGTTTTACACATATCTGTACAAAATTAATTCTGAACCTTAAGGCTTAGAACCCTGACATATTGTCTTTACTTCATAGATATAGCTCAACCCTGTGATTATAAATCTTGTGAATTTCGAAATAAAATAATAAAAGGATAAAACACATTAACTTTTATATTTATAGCTACACTACATATTTGTGCCACCTTTACATAAAATATATATTAATTCAATTATGATGATTTTTTTATGTATTTATTCTAAATTTAGGCACAAATTAAAAAAATCATACATATAATGATGTGATATACTCCTTATTCTATAAACACAGCTTACTCTCTGATCGTTCCCCCTTAGAAACACTTTTTATACAAAAAAAAAAAAAAAAAAAAAAAAACAAAACTTGTGCTATTATAAAATAAAAAAACTATTAATATTCACTTTTCTTTATTTGTTCTCTGATTTTACATATATGATAAGGAAAGCCAGAACTGCTATATTAAGTTATGATTTCAAGGCTAAATAGAGCTACAACCAAATAAGTGAACCTGTTTACTGAAGAAACGAGAAACATATATTTATGAATAAACAATTTTACACTTCCTTAAACTAACTGTTGCCTGTTTACACTCCACAAATAAGACTCAAATCTCTAATTATAAATCATAACATTTTAAACATAATTATTTTTAAATCTTTTAACGTAATAAAATTTACTTCCATAATTAAATAAAATTGTGGTATAATGTAGGAAAAAGCTACATATATATCCAATTACGAAACATTTCCATTCATTTAAACTAAATGTAACCCGTTGTTTACTCTATACAGAAGGCTAAAACCTTGAAATCCGAACTTTTGGATATGGAATCCTAATATTTGGTCATTTTTTCATATACAATTTTTAGTACTCTTGCTCTGAGCTTTGTGAATAAAAATCTCAAGATATAACTGATGGCTTGATTTGGACCTTCAACTGATGTAAACTTCCATCCTGACCCTCCACCTTCATGCTCCGGCAGTTTTGTGAACAATTCTTTTACACATTCATTAATAATTTTATATACATCAGAATACGATTTTTTGTTATAAAACCTCTCATTGATATTTCACCATCTGTGTTACTGCATCCAAAAATAAACCAAATTTTACAAAATGTAATCACGATTCTTCTTTTAAAGTTTGTCCAATCAATAATTTTGCCCCTGTTAAAAAAAAAGTTTTCCAAATCAAACTGTACATAATTAATTTTGTGATAACCGTCGTCCTTGTAATGCTGTAGTCCGTAGCTGTATGGTTCCGTCTTTTTCTTTTTCCGTGTCTGTGTCCATATTTTTTATCTTGGTAGCTAGGTATGTCTTGCTGACAACTAAAATTTTATTTGTAGCGTGGGCTGTTTCTCAATTTGATCGTATTTTTCATTTTTACAGTAAAAACTTGACTGATAAAGGGAATTAATTGAGTTTTGTTGAAGCTGCTTATTTAAGGTAAGCTGCTTATTTACAGGCAAGCGAAACCTGTATTTTCGAACAAGATATTTTACAGCGAAACGGGTTTTAGGTAGAAAGAGGTTGCTTTTGGTTTATTTTACTCTGATCCACAGAAAACTAAGCTAAAAATAAAGAAAAATAGAAAAAAGGGAAAAGAAAACAAAAGAAAAAAGTTGAAAAACAAAAGAAAAAAGGACAAAATTGAAAAAACAAAAGAAAAATAGAAATAAATTCTGAAAAAGTTTTGCGCCCAAAATTTACATGTTTTTTTTAAATTTTGTCCTTTTTTCTTTTGTTTTTTTTTCAATTTTTTTCTATTGTTTTTTAATTTTTTCTTTTGTTTCTTTTCCCTTTTTTCAATTTTTCTATATTTTTAGCTTGTGTTTTCTGTGGATCAGAGTAAAGTAAAAAAGGAAAAAAGGGAAAAGAAACAAGGGAGAAGAAGGGAAAAGAAACAAAAGAAAATTTTAAAAAAAAGAAAAAATAGAAAAAAACAATAGAAAAAAAGAAAAAAAAAATTAAAAAACAAAAGAAAAATAGAAAAAAATTCTGAAAAAGTAAATTTTGCGCGCAAAAGGAAAAAAGGGAAAAGAAACAAGGGAGAAGAAGGGAAAAGAAACAAAAGAAAAATTAAAAAACAAAGAAAAAATAGAAAAAAACAATAGAAAAAAAGAAAAAAAATTTAAAAAACAAAAGAAAAATAGAAAAAAATCCTGAAAAGGTAAATTTTGCGCGCAAAATTTACTTTTTCAGGATTTTTTTCTATTTTTCTTTTGTTTTTTAAATTTTTTTTCTTTTTTTCTATTGTTTTTTTCTATTTTTTCTTTGTTTTTTAATTTTTCTTTTGTTTCTTTTCCCTTCTTCTCCCTTGTTTCTTTTCCCTTTTTTCCTTTTGCGCGCAAAATTTACTTTTTCAGAATTTTTTTCTATTTTTCTTTTGTTTTTTAATTTTTTTTTCTTTTTTTCTATTGTTTTTTTCTATTTTTTCTTTTTTTTAAAATTTTCTTTTGTTTCTTTTCCCTTCTTCTCCCTTGTTTCTTTTCCCTTTTTTCCTTTTTTACTTTACTCTGATCCACAGAAAACACAAGCTAAAAATATAGAAAAATTGAAAAAAGGGAAAAGAAACAAAAGAAAAAATTAAAAAACAATAGAAAAAAATTGAAAAAAAAACAAAAGAAAAAAGGACAAAATTTAAAAAAACATGTAAATTTTGGGCGCAAAACTTTTTCAGAATTTATTTCTATTTTTCTTTTGTTTTTTCAATTTTGTCCTTTTTTCTTTTGTTTTTCAACTTTTTTCTTTTGTTTTCTTTTCCCTTTTTTCTATTTTTCTTTATTTTTAGCTTAGTTTTCTGTGGATCAGAGTAAAATAAACCAAAAGCAACCTCTTTCTACCTAAAACCCGTTTCGCTGTAAAATATCTTGTTCGAAAATACAGGTTTCGCTTGCCTGTAAATAAGCAGCTTACCTTAAATAAGCAGCTTCAACAAAACTCAATTAATTCCCTTTATCAGTCAAGTTTTTACTGTAAAAATGAAAAATACGATCAAATTGAGAAACAGCCCACGCTACAAATAAAATTTTAGTTGTCAGCAAGACATACCTAGCTACCAAGATAAAAAATATGGACACAGACACGGAAAAAGAAAAAGACGGAACCATACAGCTACGGACTACAGCATTACAAGGACGACGGTTATCACAAAATTAATTATGTACAGTTTGATTTGGAAAACTTTTTTTTTAACAGGGGCAAAATTATTGATTGGACAAACTTTAAAAGAAGAATCGTGATTACATTTTGTAAAATTTGGTTTATTTTTGGATGCAGTAACACAGATGGTGAAATATCAATGAGAGGTTTTATAACAAAAAATCGTATTCTGATGTATATAAAATTATTAATGAATGTGTAAAAGAATTGTTCACAAAACTGCCGGAGCATGAAGGTGGAGGGTCAGGATGGAAGTTTACATCAGTTGAAGGTCCAAATCAAGCCATCAGTTATATCTTGAGATTTTTATTCACAAAGCTCAGAGCAAGAGTACTAAAAATTGTATATGAAAAAATGACCAAATATTAGGATTCCATATCCAAAAGTTCGGATTTCAAGGTTTTAGCCTTCTGTATAGAGTAAACAACGGGTTACATTTAGTTTAAATGAATGGAAATGTTTCGTAATTGGATATATATGTAGCTTTTTCCTACATTATACCACAATTTTATTTAATTATGGAAGTAAATTTTATTACGTTAAAAGATTTAAAAATAATTATGTTTAAAATGTTATGATTTATAATTAGAGATTTGAGTCTTATTTGTGGAGTGTAAACAGGCAACAGTTAGTTTAAGGAAGTGTAAAATTGTTTATTCATAAATATATGTTTCTCGTTTCTTCAGTAAACAGGTTCACTTATTTGGTTGTAGCTCTATTTAGCCTTGAAATCATAACTTAATATAGCAGTTCTGGCTTTCCTTATCATATATGTAAAATCAGAGAACAAATAAAGAAAAGTGAATATTAATAGTTTTTTTATTTTATAATAGCACAAGTTTTTTTTTTTTTTTTTTTTTTTTTTTTTTTTTGTATAAAAAGTGTTTCTAAGGGGGAACGATCAAAGAGTAAGCTGTGTTTATAGAATAAGGAGTATATCACATCATTATATGTATGATTTTTTTAATTTGTGCCTAAATTTAGAATAAATACATAAAAAAATCATCATAATTGAATTAATATATATTTTATGTAAAGGTGGCACAAATATGTAGTGTAGCTATAAATATAAAAGTTAATGTGTTTTATCCTTTTATTATTTTATTTCGAAATTCACAAGATTTATAATCACAGGGTTGAGCTATATCTATGAAGTAAAGACAATATGTCAGGGTTCTAAGCCTTAAGGTTCAGAATTAATTTTGTACAGATATGTGTAAAACATTATTTTAATTAAATAAAACCATACTATATTTTAATTCTTATAACTATTTCAAGATAGCACCCATTTTTTTCGTTGCTACCTTTATTTTATCTTGAAATAAGTAGTAAGTTTTGAGTTTTTACTATCTTATATAAAAATCAAAATGAATGAGAATATGATGGATGAGTTGTATCTATAAAGTGTCATGGGATTATATATGGGCAAATTTCAGATCTAGTGGTTTTAGCATTATGTGTAGAGTAACAATCGGTAAAATTAAAGTTTGAATAAATAAAACCAATTTTATAGTTAAATGTAAGTAGCGATTTTATTAACTTAATGGTAGCTCTGATTTAGTACTACCTAAATAAAGGTCTTAAAACCAGTATATATTGTATGTTTTAGCTTCATTATTATATTTTTTATGGTTCAAAATCAGTTTATTAACACGTTAGTTTGAAATAAAAAAAAACATGTTAAATATAATATTTAGGCAAATATTTTTTTCCATTTTTTTGCATATATAAGGCTTTTACTCTATTTAAAGGTAGCACTGATTCGGTGAAACCAGCATTTGTATCTTAGACACAAGTGTTTATTGGATTTTTCTTCATTATTTGTAAGCAAAAACAAATAGTTTTGACATTTTCTATATTAACCTATAACTATAAAGTACAAACAGTATAATTGTAGCATACAGATAAAAATCCTTTTCAATTTCACATATATGAAGCTAATTATGTGCTACCTAAATATAGGTTTTAAAACCAGTGTTTATTGTATTTGTAGTTAAAAGCCTTTTCCCTTTATATATATTTACACTGATTGGATGCTACCTTCAAATTTTGTATACTCTAAGAGTTTATTGCATTTTCGGTTTTACTATTTTGTAAAGTAACACTTATTTGATGCTATCTTTATTTCTTTTTTCTAGCTTCATTAATTACAAGACTTATATTTGTATATCAATATATATACACATTCCATTGATTTCATCTATAATTATCATTAGTAAAGCATGAAATGTTTTGCTACAACATTTATAAATTGTATGTATTTAAAATGCTTTTAATTTGTTTAATCTAAACTGTTTGTTACAAATTTCTTTTAAATAAAAGTTATTTCTATAAATAGCTATGAATACATTAAAAAATAAATAAATAACAAATCCATGTGGTTTACAAGATATTAGTTGTACACCTCTTACAACTACCCAGAAAACACTACGAGGAGGTGGGTGTACGTCGTTTTCCACACACATACACATGGTTTACGGGTCTTTTAGTCAACCGCGCCAGTGACCTTCACTCAAACCACACTTTTCGAAGGAGTAGCCAAAGTAAATACCTTAACTTCTCAATCTGATAAGTCTCACATTCACACATACATTCATACAATTTATTCATTAAGAACAATTTTAACAATATTTACAAAATTATGGGGTGTCAATATGTTATTAAAAGAAGATTCATAATGCATACCATAATCATGCATAACCTCCTTAGCTTTATTCAGTATATTTATACTGTTTGGTACAGAATATCTTGTATAACTTGGTACAAAACCATCTTTCTTAGCTTTCTTCAATGCTCTTTTAAATCGTCTTTTTTCTGTACGAATACACTTGTACTCAATTACTCCATACTTTTCATAGTATGTGTTTTTTTCCAGTACACAAAAGATATGTTTTAAGTCCATATCATCAGGCATAACAGCAACCTTAGGCATTTGATCAACTAACGTTTCAATTAGTTTTTGATTATTTGCCAACACTTTATGTAAGGAGTGAGTCAACTTAAGGTTTTCTCTTTTAATTTTATACTCTCCATACTTGCGAATTGATGGTAGGATTTCTTCAAACACCCAATCTTGAAAGCGTTTAGCTATTTTCATCTTAGACGATATAATTAAGGAATATAAACCTGGTTCATTTATGAATACGGTTCTTTCTTGAAAATTATAGGGTAAAACGGAACTAGTTCCATTTATATCATTACGCAACTTTTTATATTTCTCCTTAACTAGATCATTTATTGCTTTTCGCGGTCTTTTGTATTCTAGAATCTCTGATATATCATTAGCCTTAAACCATGGATTGTTTTCACGATCAAATAATACAGCTACGGGCTTATTATCAAACATGTAACACTGCAGTGCAGACATAGTGAAGTCGTTTATTTTTCTATTTACTTTCAATATTAATTGAATATTACAAAATAGCATACAGATTTAAATATCCGGAAAAACCGAAATTGTGAATAAGCTGTTCACTCGGCAAAAGTTCACCAAACAATGAAGTACGTGGTTAACCGAGCTGCTTATATACTCGATGAAGAGTGGTGGAAAACCTGCGCGTACACAATTCTATGTTTTATTTTAAACATTTCTTGTGAAGATTCGTCAATAATAAGGGGCACGCTCAACAAACCACTTTTATAAATGCTGAAGCGCAACCGCGCGTGCAAAAATAAGGGAAAGTGCTGCACATACACAGTAATATGATAAATTTGAATTTTTTGACAATTTTCTGAATAATGTATCTAAACTGATTATTAACACATCTTACATTAATGTCACATTTATATTCATTTAGTGGATTGAACTTAAAAATATTAGCTTTACATATATGTGATACAAATGATTTTTTTAAACATCAAAACGACGTTTGCTTGACTAAAAGACAAATGTTCAAAACAATAATAAAATTAAATACAGAACTAATCAGGTTAAAATTTACTCATAAAAGACATTATTAAAATAGTACATTAATGGTAGCGACAAAACGGTGGTCCAATATCTGGCTAAAAATAGAAATTCCTATATCACCATTCAATTAGTAACAAAAGTTTTGTTAAGAATTCACATAGATAAAAAATGTATTTATTGGTTTGGCCTTAAAACATTACTTAAAAGTGTTGTTTAAAAACCTATAGCAAAATTTTACATATAGATAAAGAACATCAAGGGTAGCACCAAAATGGTGCTATCTTTAAGTAGTAACATTTAAATGGGTTAAGCTCAATTAAAAGTTTCAAAATAAAGTTTAAGTTTAAAACTAAAAATTGTTGTTTAAAAACCTATTGCAAAATTTTACATATGAATTTAGTACATAAAAAGTAGCACCAAATTGGTGATATCTTTAAGTAGCAACATTTAAATGGGTTGAGCCCAATTAGAAGTTTCCGAATCACGTTTAAGGTTAAAACTAACGATTCGTTAGAAATTCACGCAGATAAAAACATATTTGATCGTTTGACTTTAAAGCAATACTTAAACGTGTTGTTTAAAAAACCTGAAGCAAAATTTTGCATATAAAAATACTACATCAAAGATAGCACTAAAACAGTGCTACCTTTAAGTAGCAACATTTAATAAATGCGTTAAGCTCAATTAGGAGTTTTCCGAATCAACTTTAATGGTAAAACTAAAGTTTTGTTAAGAATTTATACATACATAAACATATCTAGTAGTTTCACATTAAACCAAAACTTAAAAGTGTTGCTTAAAAACCTAAAGAAAGTTTATCTAATAAAATTCAATAAAAAGTAATACAACAAAGGAACCACAAAAACGATGCTACCTTTAACTATGGGTTTAATCCAGTTAGCAGTCTCTAAATTACCTTAATCGTTGAAACTAAGGTTTTGTTAAGAATTTACATATATACACACATCTACGGTAGTCTGTCCTTAAACCAATAATTAATAGTGTTCCTTGAAAACCTAAAGAATTATTTCCATACACCATTCTATAAAAAATAGTAAATCAAAGGTAGCACCAAAACGGTGCTACCTTTAATTATAACTATATGTACACACATACCATGTCTGACGATAATTGGATCAACCACTTCTGAGATGTACGATATTTAAGTTTTGCCCCTTAATTTTTTTGGATGCACCACGCCACGCAATGGTAAACAATTAATGTTTATTCATACCAGCCTACATACCAAATAAGAAGTTAATTGGTCTAGCAACTCATGAGATATACAATATTTAAATTTTGCCCCTTCATTTTTTGATGCAACCCGCCACGCAATGGTAAACGATTAATGTTTACTCATACCAAATTACATACCAAGTAAGAAATTAATCGGTCCAGCTACTCCTGAGATATACAATATTAAAGTTTTGCCCCTTCATTTTATGGAGGCACCCCGCCACGCAATGGTTAACAATTAATGTTTACTCATACACATCTACATACCAAGTAAGAAGTTAATCGGTCCTGCTACTCCTGAGAAATACAATATTTAAATTTTGCCCCTTCAATTTTTTAATGCATTCCACCACGCAATGATAAACTTTTATTGTTTACTCATACCAACCTACACACCAAGTAAGAAGTTAATCGGTCCAGCCACTCCTGATATATACAAGATTTAAATTTTGCCCCTTCATTTTTTTTGATGCACCCCGCCATGCAATTATAAACAATTATTGTTTATTTATACACACCTACATACCAACTAACAAGTTTATCGGTTCAGCCAATCCTGAGATATACAGAATTTAAGTTTTGCCCCTTCATTTTTTGGATGCACCCCGCCACGAAATTTTAAACAATTAATGTTTACTCATACACACATACATACCAAGAACGAAGTTTATCAGTCTAACCAATCCTGAGATATACAATATTTAGGTTTTGCCCCTGCACTTTTTTGGATGCAACCCGCCACGCAATGGTAAACATTTAATGTTTATTCAAACCAACCTATATACCAAGTAAGAAGTTAATCGGTCCAGCCACTCCTGAAATATAAAATATTTAAGTTTTGCCCCTTCATTTTTTGGATGCACCCCGCCACACAATGGTAAACAATTAATATTTACTCATACACACCTACATACCAAAGAAGAAGTTTATCGGTCCAACCACTCCTGAGATATACAGTATTTAAGTTTTGCCCCTTCATTTATTGGATGCACCCCGCCACGCGATGGTAAACAATTAATGTTTACTCATACACACCTACATACCAAGTAAGAAGTGAATCGGTCCAGCCACTCCTGAGATATACAATATTTAAGTTTTGCCCCTTCATTTTTTGGATGCACCCCGCCACGCAATGGTAAACATTTAATGTTTACTCAAACCAAAATATATACCAAGTAAGAAGTTAATCGGTCCAGCCACTCCTGAGATATACAATATTTAAGTTTTGCCCCTTCATTTTTTGAATGCACCCCGCCATGCAATTGAAAAAATTAAAGTTTATTTATACACACCTACATACCAACTAACAAGTTTATCGGTCCAGCCAATCCTGAGATATACAGAATTTAAGTTTTGCCCCTTCATTTTTGGATGCACCCCGCCACGCAATGTTAAACAAATAATGTTCACTCATACACACCTACATACCAAGTAAGAAGTTTATCGGTCCAGCCAATCCTGAGATATACAATATTTAAGTTTTGCCCCTTCATTTTTTGGATGCACCCCGCCACGCAATGGTGAGCATTTAATGTTTACTCATACCAACCTACATACCAAGTAAGACGTTAATCGGTCCTGCTACTCCTGAGATATACAATATTTAAGTTTTGCCCCTTCATTTTTTGGATGCACCCCGCCACGCAATGGTAAACATTTAATGTTTACTCATACCAACCTATATACCAAGTATGAAGTTAATCGGTCCAGCCAGTCCTGAGATATACAATATTTAAGTTTTGCCCCTTTATTTTTTGGATGCATCCCGCCACGCAATGGTAAACATTTAATGTTTACTCAAACCAACCTATATACCAAGTAAGAAGTTAATCGGTCCAGCCACTCCTGAGATATACAATATTTAAGTTTTGCCCCTTCATTTTTTGGATGCACCCCGCCACACAATGGTAAACAATTAATATTTACTCATACACACCTACATACCAAGTAAGAAGTTTATCGGTCCAGCCAATCCCGAGATATACAATATTTAAGTTTTGCCCCTTCATTTTTTGGATGCACCCCGCCACGCAATGGTGAACATTTAATGTTTACTCAAACCAACCTATACACCAAGTAGGAAGTTAAAGGGTCCAGCCACTCTTAAGATATACAATATTTAAGTTTTGCCCCTTCAATTTTTGGATGCACCCCGCCACACAATGGTTAACAATTAATATTTACTCATACACACCTACATACCAAAGAAGAAGTTTATCGGTCCTGCCACTCCTGAGATATACAATATTTAAGTTTTGCCCCTTCATTTTTTGGATGCACCCCGCCACGCAATGGTAAACATTTAATGTTTACTCAAACCAACCTATATACCAAGTAAGAAGTTTATCGGTCCAGCTAATCCTGAGATATACAATATTTAAGTTTTGCCCCTTCATTTTTTGGATGCACCCCGCCCGCAATGGTAAACATTTAATGTTTACTCATACCAACCTATATACCAAGTAAGAAGTTAATCGGTCCAGCCACTCCTGAGATATACAATATTTAAATTTTGCCCCTTCATTTTTTGGATGCACCCCGCCACGCAATGTTAAATATTTAATGTTTACTCATACCAACCTATATACCAAGTAAGAAGTTAAAGGGTCCAGCCACTCTTAAGATATACAATATTTAAGTTTTGCCCTTCATTTTTTGGATGCACCCCGCCACACAATGGTAAACAATTAATATTTACTCATACACACCTACATACCAAGTAAGAAGTTTATCGGTCCTGCCACTTCTGAGATATACAATATTTAAGTTTTGCCCCTTCATTTTTTGGATGCACCCCGCCACGCAATGGTAAACATTTAATGTTTACTCATACCAACCTATATACCAAGTAAGAAGTTTATCGGTCCAGCCAATCCTGAGATATACAGTATTTAAGTTTTGCCCCTTCTTTTTTTTGGATACCTCGTGCCATGCATTTGTAGACACCAAATAAGTGTACACACATACTTATAATTACAAATGCCTATTAGCCTATTGACTCAAAGTTAAAGCCCTACGCTAGCAAAAGGCAATAATAATGTTAATTTTAGTTTTTTTTTTTTTTGGACAGTTTGCCCTTAGATCTGGAAAGTTGATTTTAGCATTTTATTACATGTTAACATTACATGTATACACATACCAAGTTTGAAGTATGTACATATTGCCATTCAAAAGATATAAAATAAAACTTTTTTGCGCCTTCATTTTTTGGATACCTTTTGCCATTCATTTGTAGACAGCAAGTAAATGTACACACATACCAAGTATGAAGTTAATACATAGAGCCGTTCCTAAGATATGGAATTTCAAAGTTTTGTCCCTTCATTGCCCCTTCATTTTTTTAGATGCAACCCGCAACATTTTGTTAATTTTATAATTATGGGTACTCACCCCCTGGGGGTACCTCTACTACGTAGTAGGTAGTTTTTTGGGGTCCCCGGACCCCTAGGACGCACCGTTTTCGAGATATTAGCGATTTTTGTGTTTTTTAAGCTGAAGTTTGCATGTTATTCACTTTATATAGTACTGTATGCGTCGTATATAGTATGATAACGTTCTTAGTTGCTTAACAGCTTCTAGCCATTGATTTTATGTGCTGTATAGCCAACATTTATTGTGTTTTATTCACTTTTTATAGTATAGCCTTGGACACATTTCATATAGTATAACTAGATTAGAAATATTTAACATTATAGTCATTGATGTATATTATATAGTAAAGTAGCATTCTCATTTTATACAGTGTAACCGTTGATTATATACATTTTACATTATAGCCATTGATGCAGAGAACTAGTCACAGGTACATTTCATATAGTACAAGCGTTGATCATGTTTATTAACATTATATTCATTGATATTTTGTATAGTATAGCGGCGAATGCATTTCATATAGTATAAGCATTGATCGCGTATATTTAACGTAAAGTCGTCAATGCATAATATATAGTATAGCCTTGGGCACATTTCATATAGTATAACTAGATTTAACATTATAGTCATTGGTGTATATTAAATAATATAGTAGAGTTTTCATTTTATATAGTGTAACCGTTGATTATGTACATTTGATGTTATAGCCATTGACGCTGAGAACTAGCCACAGGTAAATTTCATATAGTATAACTGTTGATTAGTGAATGACATAAGTTGGTTGATTTTATATATTGTATTGCAGCCATCTTTGGGTTTTATTCACTTTTTATAGTATAGTCCCCAGCATTTCATATGTTCTTGTTCCGGCCGATCCAGGTGTTCTTGTTTTATAGTGAATGACGTAAGTTGGTTGATTTTATATACTGTATTGCCAACATTTTTGGGTTTTATTCACTTTTTATAGTATATATCCCAGCATTTCATATGTTCTTGTTTTATAGTGAATGACATAAGTTGGTAGGACTGCGAGGAAATGTGGGAAATTGCAGGGTATTTTGGGGAATTTCAGGGTAATTTGGGTAATTCATGGGGATATTTTGGGGTAAACTGGGTGTAGCCATAACACGTGCTGCGATCTGTTGGAGAAATAGTGAACTAGCTGCAGCCCTAGTACATGCTGAACTCTGGTGGAGGAATTGTGAACTTGCCGCAATCGTAGTACGTGCTGCACTCTTGTGGACAAGAAGCGAACCACAGGCACAATATTATCAGACACATTTACACTAATCTACTCCAAGTACCTCGGTGGCTCAGGGGTAACGCACTGGCCTCACACGCCAGCGGGCCGGGTTCGAATCCTACCCTCGCCTGTGATAAATTTTGTTCTTAAACTCTAACCCCTCCAACCTTCCCCGTTACCTTCCCCTCGCCAGCTGCGTCTGGTTAATTTATGGGCCAATTAGCGAGGGCCTCCACTTCCTCATTTAATAACTCTCGACCTTGCCCGCTCCCCTCGTTGCGTGACTCGCCTAACCGCCGGAAGCTATGTGCCCCGGCACGTGGCTTCCGGGGCAGCTGACCTGAGCCAGAAGTAACCAAATCTAACTACTTTCTAACAAAATTTTTAAACTGTTTTTAAAACTTTTATTAATAAGCAAATAAAACTAATATTAAAATCGTTTCAATTCAATTTCAATATTCTTGCAAACTGTTATTATAATAACTTTTTTAAACTTATATTAAAATGGTTTGTAAACAGTTTTAAAATTGTTTAATCTTGTATTAAAACTTATATTAAAACAAGTTTTTACAACTATATGAAAATAATTTTTAAACAATTTCAAAATTGTTTAAACTGTTATTAAAACTTATATTGATATAAGTTTATAAACTTGTATTAAAACAATATTGAAACAATTTTAAAAGTGTTTAAACTGTTATTAAAACTTGTATTGATATGAGTTTATAAACTTGTATTAAAACAATTTTAAAACAGTTTTAAAAGTGTTTAAACTGTTATTAAAACTTGTATTGATAAGAGTTTATAAACTTGTATTAAAACAATTTTAAAAGTGTTTAAACTGTCATTAAAACTTGTATTGATATGAGTTTATAAAACTTGTTTTAAAACAATTTTAAAATGATTTAAAACTTGTATTAAAGTTGTTTTAATACCAAACTTATATCAAAATATTTTGAAATTGTATTAAAACAATTTTAAAACAGTTTCCAACAATTTTTATGCTCATTGGGTAACTGCCGCTATGCGCAGAATGTCACAGTTGGGAAAATACATGACGGGTGATTTAAAATTTTGTTACATTCATTGTTTTTCTTTTCTGTGCGAAATCGATCGGTGGTCTAATAACGGTGTTTTTAAAATTGTAGACCTTTCGCATCTCCCTTCTGAATCGTTATCTTGAAACTTACCAATCCTATTGCATATTCTTGTTCTTAAGATTATATTGTACTCACGTACATAATTATTTTTTCTCTAAAAATTGGTTTTGATGCGTTAAAACTTTATACAAAAACGCTTATTTCAACATTGTTAGCAAGCTCCCTGCTTATTTATTTAAATTAATATCGAAAATGTAAGATTATAGCGGGGTACAAAACAATTTTATGAAAAGAATGACATCAAGATATTTTAAATTGGTTTACAACTGGGTTGACAAACACAGAGATTCTAAACCCTAGCATTCGCGCGTGGCAGACGGGTAGAGCGCCTCTGTAAGCAGACTAGAGATAGTTTCTTGAGATAATATAAATTGACACTAGAATACTTCTCGTGGGCCTCGTGACGTTTTTTCACGACGTCAGCTATTTTTAGTTTGATATAGAGGTTTTATTATTTTACAAAATACTAGGTTACGAGTGTAAAGATTAGCTTGGATTGAGATGCTTTTTAAAAGGAAAATTTTGTTTTTTGATTTTCTATCAAGAAAGTAGAGCAGAATTTAACATTTTTTTGGCAAGATATAAACGAAATGTTTTACGAAACAAAATTTTGTTGACAATACTTAACCAGTTTAAGAAAATGCTAAGCATATATTTGTTAGTATATACTTAAGTAATTATTTCTAGTTTGTCTATGCTTTACTTTTGTTGGCAATCATTATATGGAACGTTTTGTTGTTCCAGGTGCCTAACAAAATCCATGACAAATTTAAAAGGTTTTACAAATATCTTCGCATTAACATAAATAATCACCAAATGAACTAGAATTAACGGATTAAAAAATAACATGAAAATCATAAATACAGTCCAATAATTACGTATATTTGGCGCGTCGAAATCAAATAGTGACCCGTCATCGTTAATTGCCCGGTATTTATTTTAAACGGGAATTAAATATGAAGTTTACACGAAATCAGCCTCGGCAGCTGCGACTGTGCAAATAATAAACGGTAAACGCCCGTTGTTGATAAACACGATAAATTAGCTAGCAACAATAAAATGTTGGGCGTTTCTGTGATTTAGAGAAAGCGTTTCCGGATCGGTCTGATTTATCAACATGGATGTGATTGTTGCCGAGGAACTAGGAACCTCGATATCGGCCGCAAATTATATCAATAGTGGTGTTTTGTTTGCGGCAACTAACCAGGTTTAGCCATACAAGTAACAGCTACCGTATGGCGCAATCCGATTAAGCGCC
The DNA here is from genome assembly GCA_030545055.2 of Neoaliturus tenellus. Classification (NCBI taxonomy): domain Eukaryota; kingdom Metazoa; phylum Arthropoda; class Insecta; order Hemiptera; family Cicadellidae; genus Neoaliturus; species Neoaliturus tenellus. The sequence goes on along the minus strand of CM061531.1, from coordinate 239,701,138 downwards.
GCCGCCCGCGCTCTTTTTGTCTTTGGGGGCGGGGGTTTGTCGCAATTTTGTTTGTTCGTTTTAGTTGGAAGCTGAATAATTGGAACCATGGGTTTTTAGTAGGTCGTGTGATGTTACAAAGAGTTTGTTGGGAAACGCGATTACAGTAAATCGCGTTTTCAACCGCGGCCGGGAATATACAAAAATGCGAATACGGTATGTAGAATCGTGCAATTACTCTGATGCGAAACCATGTTAGTATTAGCGTCCCAAAATATGATCAAAGTTAATAATTTTTGTTGTAATCAATTATAATTAATTAATAGAGACTAAATACAAAATAAATTAATTACTATATCCTGCTCAGTTAAAAAAATAACCAATTGGAAAATCAACTAATTAAATTGTACATATGAAATTCCAAATTCTTCAAAATGGACGGAACTAATGATTTCAATTAGTGTAAGATGATTAAGAGTTTTTACTGTGTTAACAAAAGTCTTGTATGTTGGTCGGTCGGTGCCATTACTGATGTTCTGAGTTAACCGAACCTTCATCATCAATGAGAACCCTATTCCTGTGTAGACTTGATCAATGTCAATGGTAATATAAAACTAAACTCTCCCGAAATACTCTTTAATCTTGTGTAGTCGTACATGACTGTATGTATGTTCCTCTTAACAGTTTTTTTCCCCTTTTAGCGAATTTCCCATAGGGAATAAGCTATTACCGTAGGTCTCATGGTAAGACCTAAGCCCAGGACCATGTTACTTTTTCGTTTTTAGGTGTCCAGAGACCAAAAATAATAGTCATTAAAAATTTTATATATATATGTATATATTTATATGTGTATATATATGTATTTGTCCCTAGGCACGATAACTCTCGTAAAAACGGTCCGATCGACACCAAATTTGGTAGAGATGTGTAATCCTACGTTTATTCGGATGAGTTCGTAATCCAGACATATCGACCTATCGGAAGGGGTAGTTTTGGGGGGTTTTGTACCTCAAAAATGGTTTTTTTCCTTTTTTCATATGTGATTTTTAAAAATTTTGAATTTTTATTTTGACCATTGGATTAAGCTTAAAAAACACACAATTTAGTATTTTGAAGCTTTGCTCTATCTCCATTGGTTACCGAGATATTAAAAAGTATAAAGACAGTACATTGTATTTTCGGGCTCCAATGTTAATCTTATGGAGAATAATGATAAGTTAATATTCCACTTATTAACCAATATTTTTGGATGAAACTTGGTATTTAGCTTCATTTGGTTAAGATTCATCCATATATGGTAAAAAATCTTGGTTTTTGTACTTATCATGGCAGCAAACCTGCATACTCTTTTTCCATGTTAATCATATGGAGAATAGGCAAACTCCTTTAGCAATGGACAGATATTGATGAAACTTAGTATATGGCTTCATATGGTCGAAATAATTTTTTTTATTGCTAAAAACCTACTTTTAGTGTTCTTCATGGCAGCATACCTGCATACTCTTTCCCTACATTTATCATAAGGAGAATAGACATTTATTTCTCTATTTATGAGCTTGTGATCATGTTTGGTTTACAGATTTATCTGGTCATAATTAACACTACTTATTTGGAAATTCGCTGAGTACGCAGGTCTGCTGCGACGGGGGTATTTTGTATTTGCTATTTATTAAGTTTAAATTTAAATTTATTATTTATTCATACTATGCTTATGTAAACATTAAACTATATGTAGTACTCGTACATAAGGCATGTTACTAGGCGTATCAGACTATTTTTTTTTTCAATATATTCCTGCTGGGCCTTAGAGATAGTGAGGAATATGAAGTAGTGGATGAAGTAAATCTTTAATAAAAAATTTATTTTCTAGATATTTTCAAGAGTTTTTGTTGCTGTTAATAGATTTTTCCTTTCCATAAAATTGATCTTAATTTAACACCGAAGTTAATGGAACGAATTATTTCTAAGCTATTTAGTGTAAACGTCAAATTTACTACCGTATAGACATACATCGTATGGTAATTTCATCGTATTTTAAACTGATAATAAACGGATTTTAACTGTGTACAAAATCCAAACAATTTTACCACGGCCCGAAACAAAATTTGTCACGTGTGTTATTGAATCAGAGATTGCAGCACCGATGACACTTTGACAGCTAGTTTTAAAGCCGAAATAAACAACTATGATTTTAGAAATTGAATTATGCTCTATTAAATATCAGAGTACGTCAATATATCCTATTACGGACAAACATGTTTTCACTATTAGTTAAGTTAGATTTTAGATTTAATGAACCATCGTATTCCCATGTAGTTCGAGTGTAAACTTATTAAATCTAGAATTAACCGTCAGAATTAACGATCTGCTATAAAAATTTACCTAGATAATTATAAAAATCAATCAGATGGGATGTGGATAGCATACAACTCTTATTTTATGACTTCTAATTTATTTAAATTTATAATGTTAGTTGTCGTTCGAGTACCGATAACCAGAACACTCCAAAGAACTTAGTGAGTTTTAGTTTTTAAAAAAATTTAGATTTATTCTAAAACATATATTGTGTTATATTATAAGACTTAGGTAATGAGCAGAATATATTTTCTATGTCTTGGAAACTAAGTTGTTGTCAGTTGTACGAAAATGAGTGATGATTTTTTTTTTAACAGTGTTATGAATTAATAATTCTGTTTTTTTTCATGGTGCTCGCAAAGATTGGGTGCTACGAAAGTGCAGACCCAGCTTAGTCTTTAGTCCGTTTAGTGATGTTTGGTTGTGTCTTGAATAAGTTATAGCCTACGTCTGGTTTTAGTAAAATTGGTCGAAAATGTTCACCTGAACTGAGTTTGGTTATTTCGAAAAATCTTACCTTAAATGTAACCAGGGATCGCCTACTGGTAGAAATTCCACAAAAATTGAGTTGATCTTGATCCAATTATAAAAAGTTTCATAGCTGAAAGATCTGTTCTTCATTTGCTAGCATTAATTATTACAACAGCTGTCTAATGATTCAAACAACTATCCTTCCCCCATAAGATTAACATTGAAACTCTGAAAGCCCGTAGGGCGTATGTTGAAGCCCTGTAGACTGATTGGATAAATGGAATTCTGCTCATCTACGGGACACTACCTTTCTAACGGTATGCGCGGATTTCTTGTGCGATGCGCTCAAGCTGAAAAGGGAGGAAAAGAAACATGCTTGTCTATCAATATATAGATTGTAGGCCTACCAAACAATACATTTCATATCAATCATTAGAAGGCCAAATCTTGCGAATTAAACGATTTCAAATCATTCTACTTAAGAAACTGAGAAGTTTCTAAAAAGAAGATTCTACTTAAGAAGTCAATAACTTAAAACAAGGATAGACATTACAATATGAACAAGTTGTATCGAAGAAATGCTGCTAACGGTGAAACACGCTTTGAAATTGGAATCAAATGTTAATTATTTAACAAAGCTGATTACCTTGAGCATCAACTATACCACTCACTTGCAAGTGTTTTGTTGAAGACAGGTTACCATTCAAATACTAAGTTTTGAGTTTGGTAACAAAATGATAACGTAATTTAAATCAAGTACTATATTTGAAACTGGTTTATCCAATAGATTGTTTTCGTTCGTTTTACTAACATATAGTCTTGTGTACGCTCATGGTGTACTGATGTAGTTGCTTGCCTTGCTGCAGTGGTCGCTCGGTCCCCAGTTTATCTCTGCCTCTACAATATTGTAACAGTACACTAGTTCCACGCCACTCTCGTATATCGCAAAGATGCAACATTGCAAGATCCCCCTGTGGATTGGTAACAAAAGACTTCCGTAGTGTAGCCGTGTTGTTACGCGTGTTGCTAATCATTCTCCCACATGCATTAAGAATTGTAATGCTCGAGACGGGAAAATCAGTAAGGGAAGATAGTACGTATGATTATAACGTATGGTTGGTTGTTTTGTGTTTCATGATAGGAAGTAGGGTAATAGGAAAATTGGGCGGGTTCCAAGGGGTAAAGGTCCAAAATCCCTTACATTTTTTTGTGTTTCAGTAAATATTTGTTTGTATTAGGTACTCTAAATGTGTAACACCTTAGGAGAAGGTATTTGAAAATTTTTTTAGACGTATTTTGTTTATTGGTTGATAAAATAAATAATTTGTTGTATTTTGAACGATATGAATGTAAAATAGTATTATGTACAATTAATGAAATAGCTTAGATGTCAGTTGACCTCTATTTAACTTTAATTATTTCCAAAACGAATAGAATTTATTAAATTTAAAATCTTCTTGTTATAGGCCTATATATACAGTTATAAGCTGATATGGTGCAGCAATAGTAAGCCCGAAGACCTTATGAATCAAACAGTATAACCGGCGACAAACGCAGTTATTTAATCCCCTCGTTGCCTCTTCAACACTTTTTCAACTCTCCTTATTACACATTATAATTGAATTAAGATGTGAGGTTGTGGTGACATAGATATTCGTGTTTTAAACAATATAACAATCATGTATTGACTTCAAGCGCCACGTGCATTTCCAATACAAATTGCAACTTTTGAGATAAGGCCTGAGTCATTTTAAACACTCGCTTATAAACTCATTGTGTTCCCCGATCCTTAAATCATTTTTAATTCTCTCCCACCTCTCACAACAATATAGCGAGCGCTACAAGTGTCCCACTCGCCAACTTGATGTCCCAACTGGAGCACCATCGATGCGCCGGCACCATTGTACCGCCTGGCGGGGAACAGCGCCAGCTGCTCGTACAGATGATGGGGGCAGATAGTTATTGTATACAAACATTCGTTTAGCCACGCATCACAGTTTGACGAGTGCGTGACGGGAGCGTGACGCAGCGTGACGCTCCTCTCCGTAACGCCATTGTGCCCGCGGGCCCCGCACCGTACACCGGGGGCACTTGACCGCTTATTTTAATGGAGTTCGATTCTGGCTTGTTGCCAAGTGGGCTCTACGCTTGTGCGTTTTGGAGAGTTAATTTTTACTCCCCGTTCATATTCATATTGAAGTATTGTTGTCAACTCTGTAAAATTTAGATATTTTTGTCATGTCTACGCGGTTTTTCATGAGAGGTTAACTGTGTACTTTAAACTATTTTAAGCGAAACCAGTTCAAACTTATCGAATTTTAGTGACCATTCCTGGAATATTAAATCCGTCATCTGTAGCACCGAAGTTACGTACTCTAACCGAAACTATAGTCAGATGCAGAAATATTCGTTTCAGGCATTGCTTGAGCCAAGAGATGTGGTTTTTGGAGTGAGGTTGTCTGTTTTGTTTATGTCTGTGGGAATAGAGAAGTAGATATCACAAAAATGTAGAGTGGTCTGATTTTTGTAACATTTGGCATATGCATTAGATGTTGATATGAGAAAATTTCACTTTTGCAAGCTATCTTTGAAACCATTTATGCTGGTTGTACTTTTATAACCTCGTCATGTGTCTCGTACAATTCAAAATTTGCATTATTTCCGTGAAAAACGTATGCAATTTGACAATAGGACCTCTTCAAATTGAAGAATTATCTTAGTATTGAAAAACATTCCGATTATAGTAAGTAGCAACGTATTAATCTAAGATAATTTTCTCGTGTTTTTATTAAAACCTGAGATAAGTTTTCGAAGTATGAAAACAAAACATATTAATCTTTTTTTTCTCTTTAGAAGTGGAGAAAGAAATTGACGTGTTTGATCCAAACCGTCCAGTAATGACGTATGTGTTAACACTGGTGGTATCAGGGGATTGGCGCGTGGGGCGGGTGAGGGGGGGGGGGGGGCAAATTATAGAAAGTAAGAAAGCAGCGTGTTGGCTAATCCTCGCATCAATCGGGATACCGCCCGTGACAGTGTCACTCGGCGGCCGCGCCGCGCCGCCCCGCGACAGACTGCCGTGTTTATTCATCGTTCTGATTTATCATCGACAAGTAATACATTGCCGCCCATGTGTCACCGTTTTTAATTGTCAATCCTCCGACCGAAAATAAATAATGATTTCAATTACGCGGCCAGCTAGTTTCAGTGTCATCTTTGTCAGACGTGTTTTTTAAAGGTTTTTGTTTTTGTTTTGTAAAACAGTACCGGGTTGACCGAGCCTGGTTCGTTGGTTTTAATTTACTTTTGTTATAATACCATGGTAAAGAGGCTATTAAGTTTACACCAACCACCATACCTTTTCACGTGTTAGCAAAAAGTTCCAAAAATAATGCTTAAAGTAGTGTTGTTTTGTTTTTGTTTACCTTTTGTTGTTACTTCGTTAACAAAATTGCAATTCTTTAGACTGATGTTAGAAATTGCAATTTTCAAACTATTTTTGTTGACAAAACACCTTTATTGGGGCTGAGGCTGTTTCTAACTTATATTTGGGTAAAAATACCTTCAAATGAGAAGTTAAAGGTAAAACTACCTGCTAGATTTCGGTCGATGGGAAATACATCGCTACAGACACTCCTCGTATTATGGTGTAAGATAAATTTGGTCCTAGAAAGACCTGTAAGTTCCCTGTCAAAATAACATTTGTGTTACTTACACTTTGCAGTTTTCTGTAATAGTGTTGAAATCAACAAAATTCCTTGTGTCTCTCTCTGATTACAACATTACATGTTTCATTGTTACAGTTTAAACATTTTTGATTTACTAAATTTTACATATTTATCTCTAGAGAATAATTTTATTAAAATAAATTTAATACAGAAATTTGGATAATTTTAATTAATTGTTCTAAGTAGGCCTATTTTTATCCTCTAGAACTAAACTCCTTAACATTCTTGTAAATTTTAACACAATTGAAGTTATGACCTGGTAACTTCTTTGTAGTGACATCAACACATAAAACTTGTGTAAAATGTGAAACAAACTGTAGGCCTAACGTAGACATACCTAACCTAGACACTTACATAAGCGAGCGAAACGCTTTATTGATATGCTTCTCATAGCCATATGTGGAATGATTGTGCGTTTTATAATAGAGATCTAAAAATTCGACCAAAAATGCTATGTGTACTAAGGCTTAAACTTAGACAGGAGGTCATATTAAATTTTCCATGTTTGGGGTTTAAAATGGGAATTCCTCTTTTTTTAGTCTTTTTAAATTACATAATTATGATTTACAAATCTTGCAATAGCTCCAAAAAATTAACAATTTAGAATTTTCAACAGTTTAAATTATCTTGAGTGGTTGCAGGAAAATTGTAAAAGAAAATCTGATCTAATCCGATACATCAATATGAGCCGATGCGATAAATATATAAAAAATTATCTATAGTACTATTAATTAGTGTAGTGCTTACAATACTATCGAATGAAACATCGATTGATACTATCGAAATGTCGCAACAGATAAAATTAATATTAGTATCGGATCAGATAAAATTTTCTTTTTGAATTTTCTCTGCAAACAGTTTTAAACACTAAATTGTTTATTTTTAGAGCTCTTGCAAGTGCAAGCTGCGTATCCATCTATATATTAATAGGCAAGCATGTTTCATTTCCTCCTTTTTCTCAGCTTGTGTGCATCGTAGGAGAAATCCGCGGATACCGATAGAAAGGTATTGTGCTGTAGATGAGCAGAATCACGTTTTAATTCCCTTCGGCCCACGGAGCTACGCCCTACAGGCTTTCAATATTTCAATATTAATCTTATGGGAGAAGGATAATTGAGTGAATCATAAGACAGCTGTTGTAATAACAAAATGATAGCAAATAAGAAAGAACAGATGTTTCATCTATAAAACATTTTAAAATTAATTGGCTCAAGATCAACTGAATTTTTGGTCGAATTTCAACCAGTGGGCGATCTCTAGTACTTATTTAATACGCTAAGGGTTTTTTGTCTTGAGAACTCCTCCTACAATTCTCAACCGATTTTCAAGTTTTTGGTGTCGTTGGATATAGCTTAGTCTGAAGTTGTTTCCGCCAAAAAGTGATGAAAATTGGACTTAAAATAAGGGCGCTACCCACAAATTAAATTTGAAATTTTCCCATTAGAATAACATTGAGATTGGTTTGAGCATTTAAAACATCTGTTAACGTACAGCTGTGGTTTTTGGGGATCACTGATATTCACAATATTGGATTGGTCGGATTTCATTGATCCAGAACTAAATGTAAATTTTTTATTGTATGAAAATAAATTGCTCGATGTTGAGCAACACGCGCACCAGTAACTCAAAATTTATGTAGGATAATTAAAAAATTTAATGGTAAAAATGGGAAAACCCCATTTGAAATTCCATAAACCTCAACCATGTCTCATTCTGTGCCTGCTGTGACATGGAAAATCTAAGATTATTCCCTATCTAAATTTGAGCACTTATATATGTTGTATTTGTGTTCCAAATGTTAGAACTCTCATCAAAATCGCAATCCTTCCAATAATTGTCACATATCTGTCGGTCTATAATAGGCAATTTTATAATCCGAGATGAAGAATACAATACTGCGGAACGAAATCGAAATATTGCAAATTTACAAGGCCATGAACATCACTTTAAGTGAAAAATTAGTTAAATTAATGAAGGAATAAAGGTAAGTTAGGTTGGAGGCTGATTGTACGATAACTCAGGTGGCAGCACCGCCGCGGGTGATTGAATGTCCCGCCAATACATCGATGCGACTCATATTGGGCGACAAAAAATAAATTAGTTTTGGCTTCCCTGAGCTCCCATATTTTATTTACATTCTGATTAAACAGAAAACGATGTCGGACGAAATCAAGAACTTTTGATTGAACGGGAAATTATTGTTTACCGGGAAATAAAAATGACACATGGAAGTAATATGTTTCCGGTTGCCTGCATTGTGCATGAAGGGTTGTAAAATTTAAGTTTTTCGGTCACTCCTAGTTTACAGTTTGTATTTTTCATAATCAATATACCGCCGTTTTTTAAGGGTTTCCCAGTAACTTATATTTTTTATTTTCTAGTGGACTGGTTGTAAAATTTAATTTTTCGGCCATTCCTTTTATTTGGCAATTTGTATTTTTTCAGAATAATTTTACGACCGTTATTTAAAGGTTTCTCCGTGATTTATATTTTTATTTGCCGGCCAGTGCACTCTCACGCGTTCGCTACCATATAAAATTATAATATAATATTATAATATAATATAATATAATATAATAATATAATAATATAATAATAATATAATAATATATAATAATAATATATAATATTATTAATTATAATATTATAATAATAAATAATATTATTAATATTATTATAATATTATTAATAATAATATTATTATTATGATTATTATTATAATATATATTATTATAATAATAATATATTATAATAATATATAATATAATATATAATATAATATATTATAATATAATATAATAAAATTATAATTATAATATTTTAACGTAGGCCTTTTTAGTTAAAAATGATAAACTGGTATCGCTTTTGTTGAGATGAAATGGTTTAGGCTATATTACTTTAGGTTTAATTTTTGAACTTTTTTAAACTTACAATTGGATCAATTTAAGAAACTTGAGCCAATATTTACTTGTGAAATTTAAATTATAAAAATTTGACCTTTTGACGGATACTGACACTCAAGAGACTTACAACCAGAGCGATATACCCTACTGAAAAACTTGCACTTCTCTTTTTACAGAATATCTTTATTGTTTGTTTATTTAAAACCAGCTTATAGCAAATATGTAGTAAATTACACCATTAAAACACTTAGATTCCATCACACCACAATTTAAAACAACTTTTAGCGAATTTCCCTATAGGTAATACGCTATTACGGTAGTAGTCACGGTAAGACCTAAGCCCGGGACCACTTTACTTTTTCATTTTGAGGTCCCCAGAAGCAAAAAACACTGTTCGTTCATTTTCATATATATGTATATATATATATCTATGGGTCCGTGGTACTGATAACTTTTGAAGGGGATTTTGATGAAATTTGGTATGAAGGTGTAAGACCAGGTCTATTTTCATGAGTTCGCGAACCAGCACTGTCGGGTTATGGGAACGGGGTTTTATGGGGTTTGAAAGGGGTAAAAAATGGGGTTTTGGCATTTTTGTACCTCAATTTTCAAAATTCATCAATTATAACTGAAACCATTTAAAAAAGCTTAAAAAAAACAAATAATTTGGTATTTTTAATTTTTATCTTAGCATAACTGGTTACGGGGAAAATCCAAAAATATGTTTTCCATGTTATCCTTATGGGAAATCAAGAAAACCCTATATCTAGCTTATTTATTGATATAACCTAATCAAATTTGGTATGTACATTATCGAGATAGGCTTTAACTTATACTTGCTTACAAAACCCATATGGCGGCTAACCTACATACTCAACCCCATAGGGTTTTATGGGAAAAATAAAAAATTGCCATAAGCCTGATAAAATTTTTGTGTTTACATTCACCAATTATTGATTAACTTAGATTTTCTAACAACACACAATGGCAGCAAACCTACATACTCGATCCTATGGTGTTTTTATGGGGAAATTAAATAATCTGATATTCCATTGGAAATTCGCTGAGTAGGCCTACGCAGGTCTGCTGCGACGGGGGTATTTAAAACTTTGTTCTAAACCTTATTACTTGCCTCGCGAAATTAAAGTCACGATTATCTTTATTTTTTACAATTTAGAATCATCTGTACACAAGTTTCATACATTACGATTCATATTCCCATATTATTACAAAGTAAATAACTTTTAAATTAAATATTTGTCGTGATATTAATTTTAAAATAAGCATGGTATAATATCCGACAGTGTAAAGTACCCGAAACATTTCTGATTGTATGCCGTACAATAGGGAAGTAACAACTTGAGAAACATTTGTATGTTAATGTGGGGAATCTATTAAGCACTATCTAGAAACGTCAGCGCTCAATGTCAAATATATTGAATATGTAGATTTTAAATGCAAGTAACATTGACCCCGCACGCTCATTGTCTTCACTACATAATCATTATTGTTTAAACTCACCTATTAGAAATTTCCATTCTTATAACTCTGTGGATTGCCTGCGTTTTACTCTTAACAACTACCTTGTATTAATTTAAGGAATTTTTGTAGTTTTAGAAAGTGTATTGTCAATTGATAATTTACTCCGATTGTTATTAAATGTATAATTGAAATGTCTGCAGTCTTGTAAAATGTTTGCAGAATGTTTATTTTATCGGCTACGTAAATAATTTATTTGTAAATTAGAATAAGTCACCTAATAATTACAGGTTAACAATAAGGTATTTTGTACCATGACATTATTTACGGTTAGAGTGCAATAATATCCAGTCCTGGTATATACACTATAGTATACATATTTTACATACACTAGTGTTGTAGTTGCTGTATATCGAGTAATTAAATTTGGATGGTTATAATGTAACTTAAACTTCATAGGAGGTAGGCTGCCCCATAAGTGAAGTGCTGAATTTCGATAAATTATAAATACATTTTGCAAGAGATTGTTATGCAATTCGGTTTGTTACAAGGCAAAGGAGATCGTTAATGAAAAATATCACATTCTTATTTTTTCAGTATAAAAAACTTGGGAAACCAGGTTTTACTGTATTTTTAACTGCGTCTGAATGATAATCGTAGTAAAAATATTGAACGCTTAGGTCCACCTCTTTGGTTCCCCTATCCAGACGAAATATATCTGATTGTAATATATAAAAATCCATTTCATAGAAGCATACAAAATCGAGTATTGAATTGCGATTACATTCTAACTCTCCGTTATACGTGCTGTTCATTTGCTTCCAGCCATTCAGTCAGGTTTCGAACCCCCTCGGAAACCCCATTGAGTGGTGAAATTAGCTGCTAATCGAAAAATGGAGTGATCAGATTTGCCACTTGCGGCGATTAGCGTGGTAAATGCCCCGTTTTGGGATCAAAGTCAGAGGAGGGAGAGGAAGAATCCTGTTCGTTACGGTTCCGATTGCGGGTATAGCTTGGTGCATGCTGCGGGTAGACTTTGAATCTCGATGCTGCTTGGGAAATTGTTGCGCATCGGGTTGAGTGGTGGTATAAGTATCTGAACTTTGAGAAAAAGTGGAAATGAGATAAAAATCTATGAGTTATTCAAAAAGTGTGTCTTGTTAAGTAAAAGTGTAAATTTGGATGAACTACACAATAGCTTCTTATAATACCTAAATGGTATGTTTTAAGCAACACTAATGAATACGTGAAAACTGCTCTCAGTGGAAATCCGAAAATGATCAAAATATTCATTACAATATACGGGAAAAATCTTGTCCTAAGCAGCTGGTATTAAGTTGCGTTATATTAATTAAATTGTCGAATTTCACCGCAAACAGTCTCATCCACTACATACTGATCAAGGTTGTCAAAAACTACATTAACTATACATAAATAGTTCAACCAGCTCTAAACCCTTGCCTCGCTATGAAAGTTGCCGAGAAAGGGATACAAAATATGACTACATTGCGTTTTGAATATTATACCGTCTCTTCACCTTAATAAGCACTATAACAACTATTGTTAACTATGCAATATTTTATATAAGTGGTGAAATATCTTTACGTAGTAATATTTTTTTAGTAATTAATTAAGTAAAAACCTTTGTCGCAAGAAATGTAATTGTCTTATTATACCTAAGTAAATACCCCCATTAAATCCTGTCGCCCAAGTCCGTACAGGAACAATGTGATGTTTACATTTGACAATAGTAAGCTCTCCGTTTGTTACAAGCCTATGGTCGTGACAGCGTACAATGAACGCGGCCAATCCCGCGGCGCGTTTCTTCGCCCTTTGACGCTCGCTGCGGCGGCGGCGCGGCGGCGGCGCGCGGTGTCAAATCCTAAATGTACAACACTACACAAATTAACAACGGATCAACATATTACTCCACGCGTCACGGCGATTAGCGCCGTTTGATTATTTATTGATTTCCCCTCATAACAGCTGATTACTCGTCAGTTGTCGCGTCGCCCCGTTTTAAATAATTAAAATATCAGTTGGCGCCATTAAAACTAAATGGCGCGACACAGCGGGCCGTCGTCCAGCGGCATTAATGTATTTTAATACTTTTAGTGATCATCAGTTTGCAAATTATTGGCTCCGCCGCCCGGCCACTCTTTAACGCCGTTGTTGCTATACTTTATTGTTTTTCATTTGGCGTTTTCAGTTTTATAGTGTAAATATTTGTTTATCCACTATAATGTGACGATTTATAGTTAACGTTATAAACAAGAGCTGGTTATATGTAAACTATTCCATCTATTCTAATGTTGTAAATCTACTTAATTAAAAACTTTAAAAAATTTTGTATTGGCTTCAATAGTCAGTTTAAGTCTCAACTGAGAGAAAAGTAGTTCTAAAAATGAAATAATAACATTAGTTGTATAATTTGCTAATATGGAAATGAAAAAGGGGTGAAAATCACTGGGTATACTTAAATTTGTGATAAAATTGCTTATCAGCAATTATCATTTTATCAGTTTCAAGATAACATATGTGCTGGACTAACAATGCTGGATCGAGTACAAATCTTGATCATTTAATTCTAACATTAAAGGGAAGTTGGACATTGTACAAAGCATTATTTTTTCCAAAACTAAGACATTTTTTTCGATCTATTTGGATTCTTGTAACCATTAACGAGCATTACCGCGTAGTCCGATTGAACCATCAATCGTTGGTTGTGGCGTGTCGTGGTCGGTGCTGGAGGGGGGGGAGGCAGGGGATAAATTTAGTAATTAACGCCGGGCGGGCAGGCCCGTTGGCCGAAGCTGTAGCTATAGCTGTAGTGCACAGCACAGCACAGCGGCGCGGCGGCGCGGCGGCGCGGCGGCGCGGCCGGTAACAGGGTTATCGTTAATTTGGCTTAGACTCTGTGTAATACTGACATGACAGGCACCAAACATAACTAACATAAGCCCGTGTGCGAGATTATGGCCGCCGCCGTTCGCCTGCACTCTCAATCAATACCGTGCAGTCATTAGTGGTAGACCCAGTAGGTGGGCTCTTTAAACGTTACCACTCCTCTTCCTACTGGAACACTCACTAAGTGTGAAATGGAAAACAGTATGGAAAGGAAGGCGTTTTTAATATGTGATGCGTAAACATGTTTCACAGTTTTTATTATTTCAATAAATATGTTTACCTTATAAATCACTTTCCACTCCTACACGTTAAAATATAATTGAGAAAGTATTGTTAATCTATGCATTTCAAAGTTGTATTTGATATTGAAAAAAGTAGACACACCTGGTTCTACATTAATTTTTTTTTTTTTTTTTTTTTGTATAGCGAAGTTGGCATGCGATTTTAGATAAGTATTTAAAAAAAACTCACTTAGCAAAACAATGAGCATTGATTGCAATTAATATGTAAGTACCAGGGGGACCGAGCTTATGCTCGGTAAAATTATAACTTTCGTTTCTCACACAAAGCTCGTTCGCTCCACTCACTCGCCCTCTTCCTTTTTAAGACGAGCTCGTTCGCTTCGCTCACTCGCCATGCTAAGGGGATTTTCCTAAACCACAAGTTAAAGATGTAACACATTGGGTTATATCTACAGTTATCAGCTGATTTTTGTTTAATTTAAAAATCTCCATAAAGATAACATGGGAACTTTGAAGGGCCCTAGGACTAAACCCGGATTTTTCCCAGACACGGCGACCAGCTCCAATCGATTTCTCGCGTCTGAAACCCCCATATTCAATCAAAAAATAAAAAATCCTTGGAGAAAAAAAAATTATCCTTACAAACAGTGCTTGTTTTTTGAGTATAAGATATAGACTACTAATATTTGTTTATAAATGTTTGTAGATTATTTATTTTTCCAATGTTATATATTTTTTATCTAACAACTCTAAAATATTCATGTTTTAGGACGAATTTCATATAAAGTTTATAAAGGTTTACAATGTTTATTCTGAACAAAACGACATCACTCTAAAGACTGAGAAAACCTGAAGTTATTAAATAACAAAGTCTACGCTATGTAATTATCGAAGCAACGATAAACGGTCTAGCCGCGTGGGAGTAACTTCTACCCCATGAAGAATTTGACTTTAAAAAATAAACATTGAAATTTAACAATTATTTAATATAAAAATATATTAGAGCGTAGTGTAAGTTAGATAATATTAAGAAATTGCGTATTAGTTACCAAGCACAATTGGTTCTAGTATACACTTTTTGATATTTTAATCCTCGTTGTGGGCGACTAAGATGTCCTTAGCATCGGAGCTAAACATGTTAAAAGAATTTTTGGAGATTATAAGTAATGCAATTGTATAATTAAAATTTATTTATTGAAACAGAAATGCTCGGTGTTTAAATTTTTGATGTAGGCCTAAACGAGTTATGTTTTTAACATGAAGATTGAGTTACTGCAGAATGTTCCTTCCTATATTGCCTAGTATATAATGTTTACATGATGTTAAATATGTTTTAATTATTTGTTTATATTTTCAGGTAAGTGGCAGTTAATCCAAGTACACTCCGTGAGTTGATTTATTTTATATGTGGTGGTTTTTTACTCTACTGTCCTGTACATTTATAATACTGTGTTAATTTTTTGGAATTGGGTCGAATTAAAGAATAATATTTTGTTTAAAATATTTTCCCTTTATTTAAGTGAAATTCTAGAACGATAAAAGGTCATACTAAGTTTATTTGGTTTCCATATACATATACTTCACTATATATTGGATGGGGGTTTTCCTGAGAAACGACAAACCTGCATATCGCCACGTCGTGAAAGTCCCCTTCGCCTTGTAGAGTATCCAACGTAGATGTAAAACTTGATTGTACAGGATTACGTATACTTACCGAGAAATTGCGAAAAAGCAATTGAATAGTTTATTTCAGCTATATGATGGCGAAGAAAATCCTGAAAACTCAATCCAATTTTTTTTGTTTTCGCATGGGTCGCAGTCTGCAGTACCCGCCTCCTTTGATTTCTACTCCAATAAGACTAATTTTAAATTTGAATCATCTGCTACGCCTTTAATAATGCTCGAAAAGATTCATTTTTATGTAATTTTAATGTAAATTTCAATATCTAGTACTGTCAAATAAAATCACGAATATTGAACGATTTATGAGCTGAAAAACGCGGCCATTTACGAACAAAAAAGTTGTGAATACTTTGTTATTTTATAAAACGTTTCATTTCATAGGGCCCTAGGTATTAAAACTTTCTTTAAAATTACATAAACATTAATAATGTTTCAACCAATATTATATGAAAGCGTAGCGGATGTTTGACATAAATGTAACATTAGTCTTATAAGAATAAAAATCAAAGGCATCCGGTACTGCAGACTTAATGTGTCTTATATCTTCCCTTCTAATACATTAGACCAAATTTGGTGCTGTACCTTCATATAATGTTGATTAATCATTACTTGCATAACACCCGCACCCGGCGCAAAACCTACGTGTGAACCCAATCAATATGTATCTTTCCTTCTAATACATCAGAAAAAACTTGGTACTGTACCTTCATTTAATGTTGATTAATTATTACTTGCATAAAACACCTATGTTGATTACCATGAGAGATAAATTTTCGGTTGATAAATCAATAAACTCGATCAGAAATTGGCGGAGTAGGCGGGTCCGCTGCGATGGGGGAATTTCGTTAAACAATCGTCTATCCGGATCCGGACACGCGCGATTTCACGGTCCAAATGTTTCCGAAAATAATCTAGCTTTTATTAACCGGGGTCGCAGCTTATCGCCGGCGCGGCGCGGCGGACCCAGGTTTAAAACAACAAAGCGCTCGCGCCTCGTATCTCGCGCGTTTTATTCGCGTGTCAAACATTGCAGCGATTAATTCTGTTATTGTATGTGTCATTGTAATTTATGCGCATTGCCGCCGTTAGACGTGACTTCCTAAGAATGTCCCGATGATTAATACCCTCCATGTGTGTTCCCGGTGCACAATGCCCTCGCGCCCCGGCGAGCTGTTTAGCCGGTTATTGCAAATAATTTTGTTTTGTCGAAAACCCCATTCGCTCGGATTCGCCGGTGCAATTTGGTGAAGTGGGGTCGAGATTGTTTCGCAGTTTAAGTTAAATTTAAGCTGATTTTTTCTGAAGTTTAGTTTTCACATATGTTTTTTGTCCGACGCGTTAAATTTTAAGAGGTTGTATTGGAAAGAAGTTTCGTTCGAAATGATAATAATATTAAGTATTTCCGGGTTTTATGTCTCACAAATGAGCTCTAATAATATTTAAAAGATTTTAATGGGACACATAACACAGAATTTTCTGAAAATAAAGCTAGAAAACTACTTAACACCTAATAAATTTGAATTATTTGAGTATTTTAGTTAATTCCCATATAATCTATGCCTTTTTTGGGTTTGATGCTGATGAATCGAGAATCCTGCAAGTATCGGTAAAGCCTCTGAAGTGAAATTTTTGAAACTTGCATTTACGATATAATACTGCATCAGCCATTCCAGCAAACCTTTCCATTCAATTTAGTTATGAAAAAAAAAATTTGTAACCGCATATAGAGCTGTTGAATTGTAAGTTAATTGATAAGTTTTGAAATTAAAAAAAAAACAAACACGAATAAATCATTTTCTGTTATTTTATGCCAGAAGTAGTCATCGTTTGCTAACAACAACACATATATGCCAACTCCTAGAGTATGTTTAGGACGACTCACTGATTCTGATCTCATTGTTCTTTTCGTCATCAATTTTTAACAAAAAAATGGAATGGATGGTTTGATAAAATAAATCTTCTATTGTAATGTAACCCAAATTTTTAAAAATGGCCAAAAAGTGATTCACTAGTACTTGATCAAGTTTTAGCGAATTTCCCTATAGGAAATACGCTATTACGGTAGTAGTCACGGTAAGACCTAAGCCCGGGACCATGATACTTTTTCGTTTTGAGGTCTCTAGAAGCCAAAAACACCGTTCGTTCAAATTGATATGTATGTATATATATATATGCTCTTAAATATATATATATACATACATATCAGGAACAATATACATACAAAGACATACAAATCAAGGATTTGTATATACATACAAATCAAGGAATATACAATTAATATATATATATATATATATATATATATATATATATATATATATATATATTAATTGTATTAATTTTCATTTTGAAATTAACTAAGTACCCTTTTTAGTTTTTCAAACATTTTTTTATTTGACAACTAGTTTCGTTCCATTAGGTCATAATCATGTCTAACTATAGTTTAACCTCACATTCCAACAAAAATATGTTAAATAAATAAAGTCATATGTTACAGCATATCATTGGTATAGTACAAAAAAGATTTCCACATCTATGTAAATGAAAAGAAAGATCCTAATAACATACTTAATGCAAGACATATAAATCAAAATAACCCAATATTTGACAAAATATATGAACTCAGATCAAAAACCAAATAGGAAGTTCATAAATGGACATTCATTTTTATTATAAGATACCTTTATTTATTTTTTATTTTTATTTATTGATTTTAATTTAACTTTTACAATTTATACACAATTTTAAATTAATTTTATATAATTTATTCTTATATATATATCTATATTTATATTTCTACAGATTATGAAACCAAAAAATTTCCCAACATCTTTTTTGTACTATACCAATGATATGCTGTAACATATGACTTTATTTATTTAACATATTTTTGTTGGAATGTGAGGTTAAACTATAGTTAGACATGATTATGACCTAATGGAACGAAACTAGTTGTCAAATAAAAAAATGTTTGAAAAACTAAAAAGGGTACTTAGTTAATTTCAAAATGAAAATTAATACAATTAATATTACAGTAGCCCTAATCACAATCGTCTTTGGAGTAATATATATATATATATATATGTGTCCGTTAACACGATAACTTTTGAACGGAACCTCCGATTTTGATGAAATTTGGTACAGGGATGTAAGCCAGCGTCTACTAGGTTGAGTTCGCGAACCAGAATGATCGGACCATGGGAAAAGGGTTTATGGGGTTTTAAAAGGGTTAAAAATGGGTTTTTGGCTTTTTTTACTTTTATTTAGAAAATTCAACAATTTTAACTTAAACCATTTAAAAGAGCTTAAAAAAACAAACAATCTAGTATTTTGAATTTTTTACCCAGCTTAAATGGTTATGGAGAAAATCCAAAAAGTATGTTTTTCATGTTATTCTTATGGGAAATCAACAAAACCTTCTAACTTGCTTATTTATTGACATATCTTGATAAAATTTGGTATGTACATTCATTAGGAAGCGTTTAACTTATAATATTTGCTTAGAAAACCCATTTGGCGGCAAAGCTACGTACTCACCCCTATAGGGTTTATGGGGAAAATAAAAAGAACACCATAGTCTTATACAATTTGGTATGTACAATCACTAGGTAGGGTTTAACTTATATTTACCAACAAAACCCATATGGCGGCAAACCTACATACTCTCATCCCCATGGATTTTATGTGGTAATAGAAAATATACCAAAATTCCATTGGAAATTCGCTGAGTACGCAGGTCTGCTGCGACGGGGGTATTTATATATTGATTAGTTCTACGGTACTTTTGCGTGGTCTACGCTTCAAAACGTAGCCTAAAGTTTCGAGATTTTGTTTGGTTTTTGATCCATATTAAAGTTGATGTGGTTCGATTAAACCAGATTACTATTTAGTTAATCGTGATCGGAAAGTCTCTCGTATAAACTATAATACACATATTTCTATGATGTTTACTATTAGGCCTATTTCATTCGATGTTGTTACCATAAAATATAACAATCTTGTAACATTAAGTTTGCATACACTAACTTTCTTGAAAGAAACTTAATGAAGTCGGTGCGTGCTTATCAACTTTCTACGCTCAAGATTGACTTAGTTTTTAAATTATGATCGAAATATTTTTCACAGCAACTGCTTAGTATAGTATGAGAGTACTAAATGTTGCCAATAAGTTGTGGCCATACGTATATCCGACCGGGACACCGTATTAATTTATCCTCTGTGTGTCCACCGAACAGGCCGTGTAATTCGACACTGGTAGATAGATCGTGTTGTTCCGCGTTGTCCACATGTACTTGAATAACGACAACGTTCTATTTACTCTACTCTACTACGTCATTATTGTTGCCTACGCTATTAGGCTTTACTGTCAACCGGTGTTGACCCCCGTTGTGTACCGAACTTGGGGGTGAATTTGGAAAGTAACATTTGTAAAATAGAGTAATTTCAATTGGTCTTCTTATGGCTACTCAAGCAAAAACATAGTGGGTATTGACATGGTATATATTTTCAAATACATATTTAGTACAGTTAACAGCGTTTATTTGCGTTTCAGGTTTTCCATAGACTCGAAGGATACGGCTTTCGAAACTAGTGATTGTTGAGTGGTAATATAGAAGTCGAAAATTTCGCTTTATGTAAGGAGTAAGACCTCTAACAAAGACTAGGAAAGCAATATGTTTAAATATACGTGTGTATTCATTCGACTATTACTTTTGAAATTCCTTTAAGCAATTCAAACGGAAGTTTTTCTTTTAAGCGTTCACAAGATTCTTAAAAGTTCTTGAAAAGATCGTGTTGTTCCGCGTTGTCCACATGTACTTGAATAACGACAACGTTCTATTCACTCTACTCTACTACGTCATTATTGTTGCCTACGCTATTAGGCTTTACTGTCAACCGGTGTTGACCCCCGTTGTGTACCGAACTTGGGGGTGAATTTGGAAAGTAACATTTGTAAAATAGAGTAATTTCAATTGGTCTTCTTATGGCTACTCAAGCAAAAACATAGTGGGTATTGACATGGTATATGTTTTCCAATACATATTTAGTACAGTTAACAGCGTTTATTTGCGTTTCAGGTTTTCCATAGACACGAAGGATACGGCTTTCGAAACTAGTGATTGTTGAGTGGTAATATAGAAGTCGAAAATTTCGCTTTATGTAAGGAGTAAGACCTCTAACAAAGACTAGGAAAGCAATATGTTTAAATATACGTGTGTATTCATTCGACTATTACTTTTGAAATTCATTCAAGCAATTCAAACGGAAGTTTTTCTTTTAAGCGTTCACAAGATTCTTAAAAGTTCTTGAAAAATTTCCTAATGATTGGGCTTTTTTATTGGACATTCCAACAGTGGTACAGTGGTATTGGTAGCCAGTGAGGCATTAATATTCCACGGACGCGGCGATCCCTCGCCTGATAATGCCACTTGTCGCTGATACAGTCTTGTAGACGTTGACTCACTTCATCGTCTCTACTCCCCTCTCATGTTCAACAGGACCAACAACGGTGGTACAGCGATGGTGTTAGCCAGTGATGTTTATAGGAGAAACTTAGGGGTTGACTCACTTCATCGTCACCCCTCCCCTCTCTGGTTTGATAGGACCAACAACAGTGGTACAGTGGTAGT
Organism: Neoaliturus tenellus; assembly: GCA_030545055.2. NCBI lineage: Eukaryota > Metazoa > Arthropoda > Insecta > Hemiptera > Cicadellidae > Neoaliturus > Neoaliturus tenellus. The sequence continues at coordinate 239,679,761 of CM061531.1, read as the reverse complement.
GGTAGCCAGTGAGGCATTAATATTCCACGGACGCGGCGATCCCTCGCCTGATAATGCCACTTGTCGCTGATACAGTCTTGTAGACGTTGACTCACTTCATCGTCTCCCCTCCCCTCTCTGGTTTGATAGGACCAACAACAGTGGTACAGTGGTAGTGGTAGCGAAGGAGGCATTAATATTCCACGGACGCGGCGATCCCTCGCCTGATAATGCCACTTGTCGCTGATACAGTCTTGTAGACGTTGACTCACTTCATCGTCTCCCCTCCCCTCTCTGGTTTGATAGGACCAACAACAGTGGTACAGTGGTAGTGGTAGCCAGTGAGGCATTAATATTCCACGGACGCGGCGATCCCTCACCTGATAATGCCACTTGTCGCTGATACAGTCTTGTAGACGTTGACTCACTTCATCGTCTCCCCTCCCCTCTCTGGTTTGATAGGACCAACAACAGTGGTACAGTGGTAGTGGTAGCCAGTGAGGCATTAATATTCCACGGACGCGGCGATCCCTCACCTGATAATGCCACTTGTCGCTGATACAGTCTTGTAGACGTTGACTTACTTCATCGCCTCCCCTCCCCTCTCTGGTTTGATAGGACCAACAACAGTGGTACAGTGGTGGTGGTAGCTGGTAGCCAGTGAGGCATTAATATTCCACGGACGCGGCGATCCCTCGCCTGATAATGCCACTTGTCGCTGATACAGTCTTGTAGACGTTGACTTACTTCATCGCCTCCCCTCCCCTCTCTGGTTTGATAGGACCAACAACAGTGGTACAGTGGTGGTGGTAGCTGGTAGCCAGTGAGGCATTAATATTCCACGGACGCGGCGATCCCTCGCCTGATAATGCCACTTGTCGCTGATACAGTCTTGTAGACGTTGACTCACTTCATCGTCTCCCATCCCCCTTTACACACCCAAACGTTCCTTGGCGATTATTTCGCTGGTTTTACAACAAAATCAAAGTTATCATCTTTTTTATGATTTGTTATTGTTTATTAGGGGATTTGGCCATGTTAAAGTACTTGTGTAATCAAAAAAATATTTTCTTTGTTAACAAATAAGTTTTTGTGTTTTTTGTTTGATTTTTGTTTTTAAATGTTGAAATTAGGGAATTAAATTAAATCGTTTATTTCATTGAAACTATTTTGTTTCGTAATTATTTTATTATTTTATTGAGTATTTCCCTCATAGCGAATCCCTGTATTTCGCAAGTAGGCCGCTAAGAAATAAAACTGGGAACATGTTACCTTCTCGTTTTTAGGTCCCCAGAAGCCGAAAATAACAGTCATTCAAACTTATTTGTATGCCACCATTTAACAGAGATAGAAAACCAACTGTTTGCTAATTAAATTAATATTATTTTTTGTGTTAACTTAATTCATAGATGGCTACTGAAACAAACTCAAAAGTACTGTGTTTCTCATATTACTTTTGAGAAAACAATGAAACCCCATATCTTATAACATAAGTTGATCAAATTCTGTATAAGTACCTATAATAGGGATTAACTATTATTTGCTTACAAAACCTTCGTAGCAGTTTTCATACATATCTTCGTAATTGAAAACTTCCTCAATACGCAGGTTTCACTGTGATATGAACTATTTTAAAATCAATTAAGGTATAAGCTTCTCTTATTCTGCACCTTTAGCGAACCGGGTGTTTTTCTCTCTTCGTGGTCTCCATCGACATCAAACAGTCCCACTTTGAACGCGTGGTGAACACCACTCGAAGAATATCACACATGGGGTCACTTGAGGGCTTGATTTAACGCCGCGTTTAGCGAGTGCATACGTGATCGAGGAAGGAAGTAGTCGAAACGTGCAGCCATTAGGGATGGAGGGGGGTTGCATTTGTGACACGGAGTCGATATTTGGCACAGCACGATAAATTAGCAGATTGCTTAAAACAAAGGGTGGTCGAGAGCACTCGAGAGCTCCAATTGTGAGGGGGCTGAACGCCTCGCTCAGCAAAGAATTTACACCTTCTTTTCACACTCTTGTTATTGGTGATTTTTTATTACGGAATATATTCTTTGGTTGATTTGTTACGGGGTGAAAGAAAACACACCAGTAGGATTCCATATTGTTTTATTGTTTTTGTATGGTAGTTCAGTGTTCAACGAACTACAAGGCAATTCCGTGTGACTCTTTGAATATTTTATCAATTTTGTGGTATATGTCTAACTTTAACAAACTGTTTCTCTTTTCAGTATCAAGTTTCTATCAATTGAAAACTGTGCGTTGAGGATTTTCTTTAACCAAGACAGGAATACACGTAAACACAAAATCAATGGACTGAGCCGAATCAACAAAGGACTTTTTTTAGACGAAGTACCAGGGGGACCGAGCTTATGCTCGGTAAAATGATTACTTTCGTTTCTCACACAAAGCTCGTTCGCTCCGCTCACTCGCCCAATTCCTTTTTAAATCGAGCTCGCTCGCTTCGCTCACTCGCCAGGCCAAAGGGTACTGCACTTTGGTATAATTTTCATAAACTAAAGGTTAAAGATGTAACACATTGGTTTATATCTACAGTTATCAGCTAATTTTTGTTCAATTTAAAAATCTCCATAAGGATAACATGGAAACTTTGGAGGGCTCTAGTACGAAAAAGGGAATTTTCCCAGCTATGGGACCAGCTCCAATCTATTTCTGGTGGACAAAACCCCCATATTCAATAAAAAAATACAAAATCTTTGGAGCAAAAAAACGTTGCCCGTACAAACAGAGCTTGTTTTATAGTATAAGATAGTGTATTTGGTTTGTTTGAACAATTAGGTACGGTCTTCAAATATTATAATAAAATAACAATTGTAAACATCTATGTAGCAAATTATAATAACAATGTCTCGTATTCCCTACAGTACGCCGGCACCGGTACGTCTCTTTCCAACCCTCAAAATAAACGTATAGTTGTTTTCAGTACTGCAGAGACAGTCCTTAATAATATTTCTCGTTATTCATCGCGGTAAAATGGGTTTGGTAATCAGCTGTACCGTAGACCAGCATACATGAAATTAAATCTTAACCAGCGGTTTTGTGGTTTAATAATGTTGCCATATTACACATTTGACCATATATAATTTATAGTGTCACTCATTTCGTGTGGATGAATAATAGACAAGCGTTTGCACACTCACAATATGTCCCCATTATAAAATGTATTAGTTCTCCGATTGGTGCTCTGACGATAATTTAGCAATATTGTTAAATAATGTCTCCCTTCATTCGGAAACCTTGCGGCCGAGGATGTTTAACTTAAATTTTTTCAAGGGAAAATTGCCCATACTCTTCCTGTAAATTTTCGGCTTGACACATTGAGTATATGATTTTTGTGTCCTAACTTTTCTAATGATGCTTTTTGTTTTCGATGTTTAGTTAGTGAATTTTTATATTCCACTCTTTCAGTGACCGTTCCGATATTTTTTCTAAACAATCATGTGGTAAAATGTAACAAATTTATCGAAAGAAAGTCGTACAGAGCACATTCCTGAAAACAATCGCCATATTGGTGTTTCTTATAAATTACATTAAAACCATTAAAAATGTATTGTATCATCTCATTGTATTATTTTTCAAGCGGTATGACCAGATCCTAGAAATGGGTGTTATGATGGTTTACAAATTATTATTTTTTTTTTTAACTATTTAACCAAATTTTATTGATTTGATTTATCCAGTGGCACGGTCGTGTCACGTCGCCAAGTCCCACCCAACCAAAAAGACGACGCGTGCCTATATAGACACGAAGCAGAATACTGCCAATTTTCACTTCTCAAAAGGGCACAAAAAGGCCTCAGTTAACCCTTTTCTCGTTTTCCATCCGTTTAGCTGGGTCATTGAACACAAAAAATCACCAAACATACTTTAAAACCCCTCAGTGAAGTAAAATATATGCGTTCAAAAGTAGCCTAAAAAATGTCAGAAATGTGGTTTCCTACGCACAACAACCTTTTTAATTTTTTAAGCAAAGCTACAGCCTTTATTACTGATGGGAATCACACGAAACTTTGCAAGAATCTTCGTATTTGATCGTAGTACAAACCTTTGAGTATAAAGATTAAATTCATTCACTTTAAATATCACAAATCAAATCAAATATGAGTTTCATAAAACAACTTTGTTTACATTTCATAAGTTAAAAGGTAAACAAAGCAGAAATTTGACATTATACTTTTAATTCGTTTTAAAAACCAAGTCAAAACATCTGCTATAATATTCATTGTTTTTATCAGCTGACAATTATAGATTGTGTTTTACAAAAAATTGTTTTACTTAAAATTGTGTTGACTTTCGTCCAAGCCAATAAATTGACTCGAATTATCTATATAACTGTATTTTAAAATAAAATATTCTTATTATCTTTAGAACTGGAGAATCTGTATTATTCTCACTGTTGTAACCATGATGTAAAGGACTTTCATCATGGTTGTAACTTTGTTGTTACAACAGTGTAAGTTTTCTTTGGTTCAATTACAACCCGAAAATTAACAACATAGGCTACTCAATAAAAATAACACACAAAACTAAACCAAGTAGGAAAACTTTATCTTTAAAACACCGTTTAGAGAGAAAGTTGTCTTTGTAAATATTGTAAACTCTGGAATGCATAAAGGAACAAATAAACGAAGACATAAAAAATTGATCCAAACCAATGAGGAATACCAATATGGTACCAAATAAGATTAATTATCCTCCTCCACCTATACGTCTGTTGGTGTTCATTAGTTGTTATGCTAACTTTCAGTGACAACTGAACAAATCTTCAAGATTGTCATGTCAAATCAAAAGGAATGATGTTATATTTGCCAATTCCTTATCAAATTAACAGGCGTAATTTCTCATAGAGTTATTCCCCATGGCGTTTGAAATGTTTGGTTACCAACGCATTTCTTGGGCAGGAAATAATCCCGGTAGGCCACCCCCCCCCCCCTTATGACAGAAAACTGTTAGAACCATAAAAAAATCAAATTTTTGGGCAGTGTTGTTGTTCCAAGCTTTATTGCTTTATCTGCCTTGTGTTCAGAAAATGCATGGTAAGCCTTCTTATTGTACTTCCTGAAAAATTCTGCTAGCGAAATGTTTGAGCTAGAAACCGTTGGAGTTTCATAAATCGCAATGTACAGTCGTTGCTACAGTGAGTTATTAAAAACTCATAATATGATATCATTCGAATTTAATTGATTTTTAGTGATTGACTGATGTATGGAGGAGACCTGTAGTAGAAAGCAGTTAATCTTAGGTTGTCTTTACTCAAATATAGTTCTAGGTAGTCTGAATATTTCGCTTACAAAGTTATTCAGGGAGTAAAAGAACCGTATTTTCTTTTAACTCAGTAGATGTAGCGATAAAACTTGTTACACGGCACAAACTTATTCATTACAAATATTTGTTTTATTTCTCGATTGTTAAGAGGAATTCGGAGAAGAGGGTGGCCAAGACTTAAGATACCTGCAAATTAATACCTAAATTCTACCTTATAAATGACAGCAGTGTTCCTCTGTATAAAAACCAGACAAACGAATACAAATATAGTAATCCGTTTAACTTTAAAGATTTTGATTAAATCTGTTTTCCAACTTTAAGATTTTACTGTTAAAACCAAATTGGCCAAATATGATAAAAAATAATGATATCATACCCAAAAACACAAAGTGTTGAGGGGTTGCCAAGTCCTAAAAAGGTATGATATCAAAATTTGTTCCAAGTCAATGACATTGGTTTTAGAATAGCTACAGTACTAGACAAATTGATTGGATCTTTTAATGCTTTGTAAACATTCTGTAAAACATTATTATTTTATCTAGAAATCGTACTTGGCCAGCAGATGTATGGTATTTTATTTTATATTGTATTGAACTGTATGTAAATTCGGAATTTAACTATTCATCGTAATATATCCCCATTAGTAAATAGGCCTCACTTTTGCTAATACATCTGCTGGCCAAGAACGGTTTTTAGATCAAACAATAATGTTTTACAGAATGTTTACAAAGCATTAAAAGATCCAATCAATTTGTCGAGTAGCTATTCTAAAACCAATGTCATTGACTTGGAACAAATTTTGATATCATACCTTTTTAGGACTTGGCAACCCCTCAACACTTTGTGTTTTTGGGTATGATATCAATTTTACCACGGGAAATTGCTTAAAACAGTATTAATTCAACAAGGTACAGAAGTTACTAATTGAGTTGATGCAACTGTTTGCGATGGAATAAAAGTCTTAGGAAAAACTCCACAGGTTTTCCATAAGGGATGCTATTGCAAATCTGTGTTATTAATTTACTAAAGGGCCTCTCGTGGTACTTTCTTTTACCCTCCCAAGGAAGAAAACGTATACTTACTGTCCTGCTATTTGCTTTGCAAAATAATCAACCAAATTCCAATGAAAATACGTTCTTTATTGTTGTGGCCGATGGTCTATTCTGTATTGGATATTCTCGAATATGAAAATAAGTGGACATTTTTATGTATGACGCATTAGCAGGACGGTGGCCGGTGGCTCTATCTAATACCTTCCGCGGTGTGATGTGAATGTATCGGCCGCTACCCGATCCCACGGCTCGGCTCTGCCCCGCCGGCGAACGCCACAACTCGTACTTATTGTAATTGGACAATTATTAGGTGCCCGCTCTCGGATAATTGCATTTATACGAATATTATACGACTTCTGTTAAGACGCACGATCTATGCGCACCGTACAATCAGACTGTAATATTATATTATGCGCGGTAATCACAGCTCGGACGGGATGGGATGGGATGGAATTCCGAATAATATCGACGGACGGCCGCGCATCAGCTTTGTGTTTGTACGATTCTATAAACTGCGGTAATGGAGTCCGTGTCGGACTTTACCCGGAGTGAAGGTTCATTTGGCGGCTGTCCCGCCGTGACGGGGATGAGCCGCGGGTACTCGCGCGGGTGGAAAATAACACGGGACGGGATATGCATGTGGGCGCCGGGGTGGAAGTGGAGGCGACCGGTCCACTAACGGAAACCGATGCCTCTTATTTTGGCAGGTGACCGAATATTGCTTCATTTTCGTATCATATGAATTAGAGCATATAAAACTGTAATTTTAAAATACCTTTGAACCAACTAATAAAACATGTTAGTACTGATATCTGATTAGTCCACGAAACTTCAGCGCTAGTTCAGTGTGCGCTAGATGTGTAGAAAAAAATAGTTCCTATAAAACCCACCAGTCCTTAAAATTTGCTTGTTTACTTAGTTATTTGTTTTAATGTTGATAACCCGTTTTTTCGTTAGTTTTATTTATGAAATAGAACTTTAAGTTGGCTAAACACGCTAGAATCATGTACACATCGTAGCTGTGCTAATTCCAAACTAAGTATCAAAGGAAGCAAAATATTGATTCCTTAGTCACCAAAATCCCCAAATGCATGAGTATGATCGCTAAGGACGCTCGGCGTGTTTGGCGAGGGGTCGGGGAGGGCGTTGCTTCCAAGGAGGTGTCACTTGTTAATTGTGGTATCGGGCGATAATCCCCTCAGAGGCCAAGGTGTGAACGGTTAATGTAGACCCTCCCTCCCTTCTCACCCCTGACCTGACCCCTCCTGTGTGGCTTAGCGCAAGGTGGCATAATCGCCTTGACCTTCCCTCAGTTTTCAAATCAAATATTCTTCTTTGGGTTTCATGGGAGATGTCCCTCCGAAAATAATATTCCGTCATGTGGAAGCGATCTAGATAAAAATGCCTTCTAAATCAACATATATATTTTGGTGTATAGTTTTATGTTAATTTTCATTAAAAACAAACATCATATAAACTTAATTTTAAGCCAATATGTTTCAAAAATTATTCTTAATTTACCTTAAGTCTAGTTTTTATGCCCAATGTTTTGTTCACAAAGAAGAGTTTAAATATTGTTTAAATAACGAACTTCAAATACAAAATTCTAATACTCTATTTTTTTTAGGTTTTAAACAAAACTGAATTCCAGTTAAAGAAAAAGTAAACTGGGCAATTCCTTGTATTTTCATTTGGAACTGTTAAAATAAAAGAAAAATTACCCTCGATTAGTCACGTTTATTCAAGGACAATCTTTCTCCTCTATTTTTAGTTCCTTCGTTCATCTATTCGCTTGATACATATCTTACCATTGAGATTTGCAACTACCTGTTTTGATGGTAAAATATTCGGATGCTATAAATTAACCCTAAGGGCAGTCGGGTTTTTAAAGGCAATTCTGAAAATGTTCTAGTCATTCCCTTTAATTTTACATAAATCTCGAAGACAGGTAACCCAGCGTTAACCCAGCGATAACCCAGCGTTTCAATTGTGTTAAAATATAGGATTTCCTTAAATAGTTAACACCTTCGGGACAGGCGGGTCAAAGGTTTTGTTGCTATAGGCTAGCTGATCGTTATTCATTGTGACATCTTGAATAATAACAAACAGGTCTATTTCAGTGGTCGCGTTTGATTCGTATCTGGAGGTATTTATAATTTCTATTCAGACTGTCTAAATTAGTTTAAAAATTGTAATATTAAAAATTATCTACTAGAAGGTTTTTTATGTTTTCTCTTTCAAATATTTTTCTCCTGGTTTTACATCTTGGTTACATATAAAAGCAAAGGCTTATTTCTTAGTTTCTTTGTTGAATTAAAGTACAAATTACGCCATTTAATGTATACATGGATGTGTTATTTATAAATAAAGATTATTTTGCCTTTGACTTATTAAAAAAATGAAGTAAATATATTTTGTGCAATTTGCGTTTTCACGATTTTTGTGTATTAGTTTCGTTTTCAGTACATACGTCTCAGATTTTCATTAGCACTTTTTTGAAACCACTACTTCTTACAGCATTCTCAAAAGTAAACTGCAGTCTACTAGAAGTGTCAACGACCAAACCCGTCGGTCCACCTTGTACGGAATACATGAGGGGTGTACACTGGGCCCATTGCTCTTCCAACACATCCAGTATGCATTGGAGCGGATGGCCGGTCGCGTTGATATTAGGAAAAGCAAAGATGGGTCGGTGGACGGGACAGATTTATCGGATATCACCGGTGATTGGCGAAGTGAGATGATGGAACGAAGGGGGTGATTGCACAGAGTGGGGCAACGGTGCAGCGCCGGTGGGAGCAGTCTCATTAGTTAATGTGACGTCACCGAGGGCCAATCACAAAGACAGAGGGCAAAGATGGATGGCTGTTATCGCCCGGCCACCTGTTTGTTATCAGCAAACAGCAAACAGTGACAGGAGATTGGCCGGGGAGATGTCGCAGGGAACGAGAGCCCTGGTGGCTGTCAGTTATACCGGTGACATCTGAGGTTTGAGAGTGACATGAACGCACCCCGTGCACCGCCCGCCACTGCAAGATTACGTTCATCAGGACGCTCGAGAGAATAGTTTTTATTTTAGGGGAGGGAGGTTAAAGAAATTGATGTTTTAGGGTGAAGTTTGGGTCACCCAAATCAAAACAGGCTCTTTCATTCTTGTATTCCTCTTGCAATGCGTTAAGTATATTTTGGAATCGAGTGTATACCTGCAATGTCGTGCTGAAATTTTAATATTTTAAAAACAAATTTTCATTGTTATGTTTCTCAAAAATAATTCTTAGTGTAAAGATTTAATGGCGTCGTTCAATAAACACAGAACAGTAAACAAATTTTGCAACCACTCATAATTCAAAGATTTCACATTAATTTAGTAGTGTGCGACTCTTCACTTATATGTGATGCTTAATCCAAAGATGACTCCCCCAGTCTGTGTATATCAAATGAAAAGTAAAAAATTCCCCAACACCGCCGAAGCCGCCATTAACCACACAAGGAATCGCACAAACAGCGAGAACTCGAGGGCCGAGTGGATGATTGGGGCGTTATCGGAAAAGGAAGGCGAGAAAACTTAACGCCGACTTCCGGGGTGGGAGGGAAGGGTTGTGGGCTGGGGGGTGGGGTCGTACTCCGGGTGTTAATAACTACGGCACTCGCGGCAAGTGTATGTTTTATGGCCGGGCACTGTACACTATTGCACTACTTGCAACCCTCGAATGCAAGGTGCTTAGCGGGTAAATAGGGAGTGAGGGGTTAACGGTGTTGCGCTCTGTTGGGCCGGTGTAACATTTAGTACCTTCTCTCCGCGAGAAAATATTATTCCGTCAACATTTTAGAATTTCAGTTGTTAGTTGTAAAAATGGTTTTAATTTCAGTTTCTGTGACAACATTGTTTTTTACGATCTATACCTCATGTCTTTGTGAATAACACATATTAATCAGTTCTCTTCTTTAATAGCTTATGCTCCTAGCTTTTGGCTGCATCTGTTAATCCAAGAGTGTGTTCTTCTTGAGGTCGTCCGTGTCTAATAAAGGTTAAAGATTTACTTATAGTAAGATATTTTAGAGTATTAAAGAGTAAAACTTATATACTTCTTGACATTCTATCGTGTGTACACGGACCCACTCAGGCTCGGCGTACCCTCCGTCGCCGTGCCCGTTTTCCCATCCGATCGCCCCGTCATATCGATCAGATCGGAACATATTGACAAATAAGCGAACGCGGAGAAAGGCGGGGGTCAGGGGCCGGCGATTACCCGCCCCGGTCACGACGATATTCGGACGTTATTAATCTATCAGAAAGCATTAAGTTGTAGGATTTATTTTAGCGAGCCGCAGACATACATCACCGACCGGTGCAATTAGAGTTTCGGAGGGCCGAGACCGGCCGATTATAATAATCACGGGCCCGGCCGTATTATTGCCATGAATCATATGTTTACGGTCGCCCTTGGACCGGTAATGATATACATTATTGATGTGCTGTACTGTAATACTTGTGTAATAAGTAATTTTCCAGCGCAGGTAACATTCGATGCCGGTCTCGATTAGACTGTTATTAATGTCGGTTGGCATTCCTGTCCGTGTCTATGTCGATCATGTCCTTTGTTCTGGTCCTCCCCCACGCCCGCCGAAGCGCTGTGTCTGTGGCGACAGGAACATGGCGGTTGGTTGTGGTGTCGAAAGTGGAGAGGAGTAAAAATATCTGTAGGCTATATTTTTTTAAGATTTTCGGACAATGAAACAATGTGTAAATTATATCATTGATGTTTTGTTGCATTTTTGTTTCAGAATACTTTTAATGAAAAATATGTAGTGAAGGCATTATTGTCACTGCCAAAATATACAAATTTGAGTTATTTTATAGACATCCTATTGTTATATGATTTAGGAGTTGTATCCGTCTGTTTGTGGTTTGTGATTTTGTTGACATATTTAATTTGTAGATGAAGTTGTGTTATTGTTTGAGAAGGTCATTTCAATTCCGATAAAACACACCTTTCCTCTCAATTCTAAATAAAGTAAAAAATTATGATGTGACAAACATAAAAACCGAATGTTAACTAAATGACGATATCTGACGTGATGATAGGTCTTTCTGATTCGTAATCACAGTAATAAATAACTTCAAAACCATATTAAGTATTAAAAATTGATTTGTCCTTTTTATTTTGGTTTTTGATTATTTAAACAGGTATCGTTTACCGAGCAAAAATAAAGGGGTATGAAGAGGTAAATAAAGTAAAAACATCATTATTGCTCTGAAATGAAATTACAAATGCCATTTTTTACCCCTTCATAAAAAACTGTAACATATAATATTTACTGCGTCATAGTCACTGACTCGGTTGAATGGGTGATTTTAGAAGGATAAGTATTTTAATGCTTAAAATATTTTTTAAAAAGTGGTATTATAATTTCATGAAGAACACTGGAATATAATTATAGTTATATATTTTGACAAATGTCTGTGTCCAAGGTAGGCCTACTAAGTGAAAATCTCTCATGTTAGACGGTAAAATTATGCTGAAAACCAAATATTCTGAGATTGTTTTCATCCAAGATTATTCTTTGGAGCGATCTCAAAGTGTCCTGGTGCCTTTAATTAACAGTGACACAAATTTGAAAATTCCTCACCTGGAGGTATAATTGGGCTATGAAACGATATTACCGACCATCAAAGCAAAAATTATGGTAATATAACCGTTTAATGTCAAATAAACGAAAACTAAATCATCTCATTCGGCAAAGGAGTTTTGCATAGAACACTTTGAACAAGCTCGCACACGGAATCCGACAACCACTTTTATATATTCAAGATTGCCAATTTACACAAACTCCGAGGTGACAAAGAAGAGAATAATTTTAAATAATTGGCCATTGACGGCTCAAAGTCGCACCGGGAGCACTAATTATCGCAATAAAAGACGATATGTTGGTGGGCCGGCTTTGTGGCGAAATCTCCAGAGCGGGGAGCGAACGTCTTCATTATAAATTTAAAACAAAGCGCGAAGACAAGGCGGCGGAGCGAGGGAATGTCGAGTGCGGGGTCGACGCGGCGGTGGCGCGCCGATCGGCCAATTATAAAAATAAATCCGCGTCTAATTAAACGGGTTAAGAACAAAATGACGAGTGTTAAATTAAATCGGAGAGGCTTTCGAGCGGCACGCATGGCGATACAGCAATGGTAGCGCGTCTTGGGGCGCGCTCAAAGGTGAAGGGAGCACATCAAACGCGCTTCGGGACGGGCACGCCGCGCCGGGCCGCGACAAAGGCGCACTTCACGCCCGCGTGTCGCCTGTCGCATCTGTGGGACGCTAAGGGAGCGGAGGGTGAGAGGAGACTGTAGGGAAGGTGCTGGTGGCCGTGTTTAGGTGGATAGTATTGTGAAAAGTTGGATCGTTGGATCTTCAAGAGAGTTTGCTATGACCATTTTAAATCAATGTTCCGAAAATATGTCCAGACGGAACAAGTCGGATGTTGACAGACAAATGTATTGTGAGGTTCACCCGACGTGAGAGATCGTCTCGACTCGGCAGCCAATCGCATCTCCTTTGTCGTAACTGGCAGACTCCGAGTCCAGACGGAACATGTCGGATGTTGACACACAGTTGTATAGTGAGGTGCACCCGACGTGAGAGATCGTCTCGACTTGGCAGCCAATCGCATCTCCTTGGTCGTAACTGGCAGACTCCGAGTCCAGACGGAACAAGTCGGATGTTGACACACAGTTGTATAGTGAGGTGCACCCGACGTGAGAGATCGCCTCGACTCTGCAGCCAATCGCATCTCCTTGGTCGTAGCTGGCAGACTCCGAGTCCAGACGGAACATGTCGGATGTTGACACACAGTTGTATAGTGAGGTGCACCCGACGTGAGAGATCGCCTCGACTCTGCAGCCAATCGCATCTCCTTGGTCGTAACTGGCAGACTCCGAGTCCAGACGGAACATGTCGGATGTTGACACACAGTTGTATTGTGAGGTTCACCCGACGTGAGAGATCGTCTCGACTCTGCAGCCAATCGCATCTCCTTTGTCGTAACTGGCAGACTCCGAGTCCAGACGGAACAAGTCGGGTGTTGACACACAGTTGTATAGTGAGGTGCACCCGACGTGAGAGATCGCCTCGACTCTGCAGCCAATCGCATCTCCTTGGTCGTAGCTGGCAGACTCCGAGTCCAGACGGAACATGTCGGATGTTGACTCACTGTTGTATAGTGAGGTGCACCCGACGTGAGAGATCGCCTCGACTCTGCAGCCAATCGCATCTCCTTGGTCGTAGCTGGCAGACTCCGAGTCCAGACGGAACATGTCGGATGTTGACACACAGTGGTATAGTGAGGTGCACCCGACGTGAGAGATCGCCTCGACTCTGCAGCCAATCGCATCTCCTTGGTCGTAGCTGGCAGACTCCGAGTCCAGACGGAACATGTCGGATGTTGACACACAGTTGTATAGTGAGGTGCACCCGACGTGAGAGATCGCCTCGACTCTGCAGCCAATCGCATCTCCTTTGTTGTAACTGGCAGACTCCGCGTCCAGACGGAACAAGTCGGGTGTTGACACACAGTTGTATAGTGAGGTGCACCCGACGTGAGAGATCGCCTCGACTCTGCAGCCAATCGCATCTCCTTTGTCGTAGCTGGCAGACTCCGCGTCCAGACGGAACAAGTCGGGTGTTGACACACAGTTGTATAGTGAGTTGCACCCGACGTGAGAGATCGCCTCAACTCTGCAGCCAATCGCATCTCCTTTGTCGTAGCTGGCAGACTCCGCGTCCAGACGGAACAAGTCGGGTGTTGACACACAGTTGTGTAGTGAGGTGCACCCGACGTGAGAGATCGCCTCTACTCTGCAGCCAATCGCATCTTCTTTGTCGTAGCTGGCAGACTCCGCGTCCAGACGGAACAAGTCGGCTGTTGATACACAGTCGTAAAACTTCGGCATGAATTACAATCATCTCGCGGGATTATTGCAATTTGAAAGGAACGCTCAAACGTTCCAGCGCTACCGGCTGTATCGGAAATTTCAAATTTAAATCAGAAAGAGTCGAGTACGAAGTGGGTATCGTAAAGTTCGATCGGTGGAAATTATTGAGAGCCAGGGTAAACAATAGGAGTGAAGCTGCAGTAGACTGGCGATTTCCATACAATATGTAGTGTCGGTTAGTGCCGGCCGGTGGGTAATGGTCGAGTCTTGGGCGCTGCGGCTGCGCCCGGTGTAGTCACTGTACCAGAGTGCTGAGTCACCGGGTGTGCTCGGAGCATGCGCCGTCAAGGCGCATTACTAATGTAATGTGTTGTTTACAAGGACGAGGTGATTAACGGACGATTCGTATAAATTATGTATTCTGTTCATTATCAGAAAGGTGATTTAAAATTTGAAGAATTATTGACCGAATTATGTAAATTGTCCGTTTAGTTTTAAGCATTTGATGAAATAAAAATTAAATTTTGAAGATAAACTTTCAAAATTGAAACCTTCCGGCTCTTTATATTCAACACCCGTCAAAATCGTACCAGTATTACATTTAAGATTTACAGTTTTGTTTACATATTTTAGTTAGGCCCTACTCTAGTTGAGATGTTTGGGATGGAAGCAGCCTGTCTATTGGTTTCATTTCAATAGCATTTTTTTTTTTTTTTTTTTTTTTAATATAGGAGTATCTAATATGTTTGTGTGAATCAGATCCTGTTACATTGTGGTGTGAGCCACGTCTAAATAACTGTGGCCCCATGTAGCCAGTGACCACTAAGTAATGCTGTACACTTTGTAACACTGATTCAGTTCTTAGTCATTAAAGTAACTTAACTTCGTAATCAAGCTATTAGCCGAAACCACTGTCAAAGATATGGGTATAATTTTACATTAAGTTTAATATTATCTGGTATATAAACATTTGCCATTCCTGCACAGCTTACTGCGTACGCCAAGAAATCAGGTATACGTGAGGCCGGATGTGTTCAACCATGCCTGGTTTTAGAGTGAGTGAGTGAGTGAGTTGGAAGAAAAATAAACGTATTATGCTGTTACCTCTCTACATACCTACAATACTGTGTGTTTACATTACACATTCAATATTCAACCAAGAATGCAAGCCATCCAGTAATGCTTATTATTCATCTGTTACTCAAGTAACGTCGAATTTTATCTCAGAACAAAAAGTAATTTCGACCGCAACCATCGCAATGGTTCGGCACCCAATATAAATCAAATCAACGTGGACCCTAGATTAAGGACATTAGTGTGTAATTCCAAAATGATTCACATTTCTTTAGCCGCGGAATGTTTTGGTGGATTTGAAAATTACGAGGCTAGAGTGCAGAGCCATTATCTTGTGTCCGCTATTTACGTTTATTACTCTAAACCAATTTGCTCTATAGACTCGCTCGCTGTTGTGGAATCGACCCGGAGTTTTCCTGGCTGGGACCGCGTGCATGCGGTCAGGGTGATGGGAATTTGTGTCTAAGTGCTGCGACGCGGAGATTGGGTGTGATGAAAAAATCATGCCAGAAGTGGACGTGCATTGTACAAAAAAACCTTCATTACATTATGATATTTCACGGGTCTTGGTAAATATTTACCTCACATGCGATGTAAGTTTTGCATCGGAGTGGTTCATCTTCAATCGTTCCCCTTTTCTATTTTGAGTCAGAGATGAATAGGCCTTGATCAATTTATGCATGTATTTGCGTGAGTATTTTTACATATTTATTATTTGTAACTGCCTGTTACTCATTCTATATTTACACAAAATGTACTCGATGAAGCTTGAAGCTCTATGCATAACTCTATTACTGAAAACAGAATTCCATCGTGATTCATTGTTTTAGAAATGTTGGAATAAAATTATTTTGTATCACAGTATTGTTGTTTAGAACCTTAGATTGACATTAGTAATTCGAACGTAATAATCATTTCTCATAACTTAACTTTTCATTATTGTTTGTTAATGGTCTTGTCATTTTCAATAATTATAACTAAAAGAAGCGTACTATAGTCAACGGTTGTGAAGAGGCTTATAGCAAGTATCAATAAGTATCTTTAAAAAAATCTATACTTATTTAAAACGCTAAGGAATTTTTGCAATCAACATCCGTCCTACAGTTCTCAACCGATTTTCTAGTTTTTGCTATCGTAGGATAGGGCTTGGTCTAGTTGTTTTCTCCAAATATTGATGAGAATTGGATTTACGGGCGCTATCCATAATTTAAATTTGAAATTTTCCCATTAGAATAGCCTAATGGGTTACTCAATCCTAATGGGTTGAGTATTTTAAACATCTGTTAATATTAAGCTGTAGTAAACTGGTGTAGTTTTGAGTGATTACTGATTATTGATGATTAAAATATTGGATTGGTAGAATGTCATATTTAGAACTAAAAACTTTAAATTTTTATCAATAACATGTCATAGTTCGAAATTGAATTGTTCGCTTTCGAGCAATAAATTCTAATGTAATCAAAATAATTAATTCCCCCCCCCCCCCCCAAAAAAAAAAAAAAACAAAAACAAAAACAATAAAATTTTAGTTCATTTGATAACAACACGTTCAATGTACAACAAGTGCACTACAATTACAAACAAGTACACTAGATAGAATAAATTAAGAGGAATAAATCAATTGTAAAAATGCCCTCTGTTCTTTTGTCTTTACCGCGTGAATGAAATAATTTTATCAATCAAGTTTGCCATTTCATTAGCGATTGTGCGTTTGATAAAACTATAATTATTTTTATTCGTTATTGTGTGTCTCATTAAAGAGTTTGAGGTGGTTATAGGGGTTCAAAGAAAGTTTTTCTCCACCTCATAATATCTATTTCATGTATTTAGCGCGTCGTGCGGCAGGTTCACAATCGAGCCACCGTTCTGCTTTGTCTCTTCCTGTGAAAAACTCATTCATATTCATATCGCTTTATTATTTTAATCTTGCAAAAGGTTTAGATTTAAATCCATATTCAACAAAATGTATTAACAAGTCGACCAAAGAGTTGTTTTGCAATGCACCCTCGGCGGCGTTTAACAAGATATTCATAGTTTCAACGTTATGTTGTCATATTTTTTTTATAATTATAGTAACTCAATCTGTTTTTAAATTATTGAATCGCTATTGCTACCACCAGTTGTTTTGGCTATGAGTTCTGTGGTTGTGAAGTGAACCCGACAGACCGCTCACGACATTTGGAAGATCTAGTAAAAACACACCCCTTTGTTTTTGGACATGGTACCCAGGTTCACCAAGCCGTTGGTTATAATTCACTTTTGTTGTAGTATCAAGTTAATGAAGTTTTGATGTTAACGCCATTGTTTTTTTATCTTAAATATGTATTTAATAGCAAACATTTAAATAATAAAGAGACGTACAGGGTGAGTTTCAATAGTGATCCAATAGCTAACTTTTTACTATATTATATTTTACTGTATACCTGTTGTTATAATTGTTTCAACATTGATTCGTTTAAAGGGCCGATGAGTGGTGAATGTAGAACGTACCTGTTTCTACAATAACAATGAAACTAATGATGTTAATGAGCATTTAATGTTTTGTACCTGTTGTCGAGCAGCGGTGGCGGTGGCGTCGGCGGAGCGCCGAACTACAACCACCCTCGGCACCGCTGGGGACGGAGTACGTTGCATTTTACACCGATATTTACACCTCCGTGTTAAAACAAACAGATCGCTTATTACCAATACACTAGAGCCGCACTTTTATAAACGAATTGAAATTGAGTTCGTGTTTTTTTTTACGTTTTTCCACCACAGACCTCAAGAACAGTCTTGTGTCATTTAATAACAAACTGTTTGAACAAGCGAAAAATTATTCCGGTAGTATTATTTTTCCATACGCAATTCCTTTGTGGACTGCACTATCCCGTGTTTTTATGTTTTCAAAAATACAGGTGGTTCAATTTGGAATTCTATAAAGAATCCCCAGTGTTGAATGTTGGCCCGATTTGGGAGTTTGTCCGCGCGCAGATTCTGATTATTTTAGCCTGATATATTTTTAATATGAAATATATACTGTGGGAATTCTTTTGGACATTGTTCAGGATTGACTTACTTATTTTTTTATTGTTATATTTTTTATAAATATCAACAGTAAATCTTTGTTTCAAGAAGCTATGGTTTTTTTTATAGAAGACGAATCGACGGTGAACCAATATTTAGTGATATTTAACCAATATTATATTTTAGTGATATTATAGTGCCGCCTATTTCAGTGACAGATGTTATTATTAATAAGGTGATTGAAGGTGGAAGTAGTCAAAATCGTTTTAAAATGCAACACAAAGAATTGATTGGGACCCGAAGCATAATCAAACGTGAACACTTTCTAATGTTTTCTTCGCCGCCTGTATGGGTTGCCATATAAAGCTACTGCATGCTGTACTACTATAACCTCATTTAAAACGTGATAAACCACAAAGTTCACTTGCCTCTTGAAAATATGTTAAGCATAGCATACTCTTTACCGCGCCGTAAGTCTTTGGACCTTGTATGTACATGGGTGCGTGGTATATCGTTTCATGTAGTGTCAAGAGTTGCTGTCTTTTGGTGCAATTTTTTTTTACAGAAGTAAGAAATTTTGAATATCTCATAAACAATCTGAAATAAAATTACGAGTTTTCATTTTTTGAATATCTTTACTCTAAACGATTTTAGATGCTTAATTTAAACTCACAACAGCAGTACATTACTCTATTTTATGTTTAGTGTGTGGTTTTCACAGTCCAAATTAACTTTGAGAAAGACAACCTTTTGAAAAATTGTAACTCTCACTTTTACAAGTTTTTTAGCAAATTTTGATGCAATGCAAAATTTTCGCTTGCAAAATCAAAGGACTTAACTTATTATCTCCTAGTAAATTAGATAAGTGTTTATTTGAGTATGGTTTGAGCTCGTTTTCCTCGCACATGGTTTCCCCATCAGGCCAGTGTGGAAAACTAATATCATAAAAAATACATATATACACACACATATATTTCTTCTGTACACTTATTTCAGAAAAAATGGTACGCCTAAATTTAATTGTGCCAATTTTGCTTTAAATTTTTAACGCTGCTATTATTTGCTAATATTTTTTACAATTAAAATCAAACTTAAGGAACAGTATCCTTTGATTTCCAATTAAACGTGAAACGTTTGAAAAATAAACCCAATTTTTTATATACGTATAGAAATTTACTTTGTCCATCATCGCCTAAAAAAACTCGCAGCATCGATAAAATGACCTATGTACTTGAGTGCTCTCAATTAAGTGTTAAACGTTCAAAATTCTACAGTAACATATTTCACTTTTTCAGAAATAAAACGATAAAAAACATATGGAAATTTTAATTTAAATCTGCAGATCGAACGGCCGGTACTCGACAGCGGAACGCGAAGGGAACCAATTTGAAAACACATCTGTCTAAACTAAAACAAAGCGAAATTTTTCCATTAACCGGTTTAATGGAACGACGGTCGTAGGAATGCAAAAATATGCAATGTCGCGGGATTAATGTAAACGACACGGCCGATATACAGTGCCGGTCACACAATTATTGCGCTGTTCACCAGACTTATCGGTGCGTTTGAAGTTCGCACGCGCGCCACCGGCCGCCGGTCCAAGCGCAAAACAATTTATTTAACAAAACTCTTTTCTGATAGAGATCGCGTTTTCCCATAACAGATGTCAAGTGTCCGCCAGCATTGTAAGCTCCGGTAACATCGTTTGTTTGTTTATCGTTAAGCCGTTTTTTTCGAGAGTTTTTAGTTTGCGAACGTTTTATTGTTGAAATCCATCGCGATCGGTTCGCTACGAGTGGGCGAATGCAGTTCGACTCAGCCCCGTTTTACGCTGTATTGTTTTAAGAGAACAGATGAGTGACTATTGTTGCAACTTATCTATCCGACTGGTTATTAGCTGGGAGCGTTTTGTTTTCGATAAAACGGCATATAATCGTAGACGAGTTTTGAAGAGATCCGCTGATGACTGGTGATGGTTTTGTTTTGAGTATTGCAGACTGAAGGGTTTAATTTTCATGGCTTATTCAGTTTAGTAATTGATTTTAAACATTGTTTCTTTATTGTTGTTCTTCTATTACTATTGAAGAGTTAACATAATTTTAGTTTGCATATTGAACGACCGCTAAAGAATATAAATATCACATTTATAATGTTTTTTTTTTTTTTTTTTTTTTTTTTTTTTTGAAATTTGACTTCAATGCCACACTCTTATCCCAATGACATATTTAAAAATACCCAGTTGCATGGAATACTGTATGATATTTGTAGTAAATGTTATGTAATGTAAAGGTCAAGGATTGTAAAAAAATATGTTATGCTTAGTTTGAAATTAAAATCCACAATGCTAGCCCTTTAAATTAAATGCAGACTAAATATGCAATCTTGCCTACGTCACCATTCCAATTTCGTTAGCATAAAATTATATTATACTAACACGTGTCGTTTTAAACGCAACATCTTCAGAGTTTGCAATTCGTCAATTATAAAAGAAAACACTCTACAATTTCTTATTTAAACGTCCATTGTAATATAAGACCTCTACTCCATTTACTAATGAGCGTTTTCTGTCCTAAACTCTTAAGAATCTGCAGTACCTGATGCCTTGGGTCTTTATTCCCGTAAGACAATGTCATATTTCACACATCGATACGCCTATTGGTCGAAAAGATTCATCTTTATGTCATTTTAAAGGAAATTTTAATACCAAGCACACTGTGAAATAAAATTCACGATTGTAGAGCAATTCATGAGATTAAAATACTGAAAACCCCCGTCAAGTTTCGAACAAAAATGTTGAGATTACTTTGTTGTGTATTAATTAAAAATTATTAATCAATAATATCAAACGTTTGATTCCTTAGGTCCCTATGTATTAAAATTCCCATTAAAATGACATGAAGATGAATCTTTTTCGACCCATATTAAAAGCTTAGCGTTTGTTTGAATTTTAACATTAGTCTCATGGGAATAAAAATCTAAGGCGGCTGATACTGCAGACTCTTAAAGATACATAATTAATTTCAAGTACCGGTCGTACCATAATACGTATAATTTCAAAATAAGTTTGTTGAGTGTTGTTGAGGCGGCAGAATCTTATAATTAATCGAAACATACATCCACGTCCATAAAATTTGTACTGGCTCAAATTAAAACTGACTCTCTAGTATTACACAAATCAAACAATATAACTATGATCCAGAACATGATTCGTGCCCGCAGTTGTGTGGACCCCAATATGAATAATGGCCGGAATTAAAGCAAATAAATTAACAAGCGACTTTAATAAGTAGGAGTGGACACGTAAATCTATGATTAACCTCTATAAATAACAACGGGCCCATATATTATGCATTTCACTATGACAACATACATATAAACAAACAATATAATTAAACGCGGACACGAAATAACGCGCAGTGACCGACGCGGAATAACAGTACTGTTTGAAATATAAGCAAGCGCCAATAAATAAATACCCATTGTTGTTTATTGTACCTGCTTTCGCTGCATATTTTTTATTTATTCTAGTCCAGTTTATTGCCAAGCCGATTCTGTTTTGGACAGAGTTTATGCTCGAAAGTTATTTTTATGTGCATTGTTTTTATTTTTATGTGAAGTTTTTGTATATGTACTTTAAATTCTGGTGAACATGGAGGGGTATTGTGATATAATTTATATAATTACTGGGTATTTTGACGCAGTTAAAATACTAGGATCTTTTAATTTTGTGGAATAATAAACAAAACATTGCTTTTAGTTTAAAACGATTTAGTTATTTAGGGTTTTAAATAGAAACTTACTAACGATATATAAGTTTAATTTAAGAATTATTCATTTTCCATATCCATTGCATTTATCATACAAAGGATTGTAATTTTCTTAATTAATTGGTTGCTTAGTTTTTTCTAACGGGCCAGTGGGATTTAAATGATGCACTGTAAAATTGAGTTTAATAATAATCTATAGGCCTATTCAACAGAAAAAATATTAAAATAAATCTCTTGCATATGTGAATCTTCTAAAATATTAATTTCAACGTAGGTTCATAAGTTGTATTGATAAGTAATTATGTAGGTGCGATGATTATCTTTATTAAATAACTTACAGATGTTGATATGTATTGTATTTTTTACAACCAATATTTTTCCATCAGTAATTGTAACAATTTAATAAAAAGTTTGGTTGCCTATTAAATTGCTTTATAACAAAACAAATGCAGTATCATTATTTGTTTGCCCCCAAACCTAAAAGTGTAATCCTTAGACACTTGTGAATAATTTTACCACAAAATTAATTTTATTGTTATGACTACTTAAACACATGGGGCCAGTCAGACTAATAATTTGCTATTACATTACAATTAAAATCACCGATTTTTCAGTTAAGGGAGCATTCTGTAATAATTTCGGACGGGGTTCCTTGGTGGTCTAGTAAATTAACCAAAGTTTAGATGATAAATATTGTTTTTTTCCGTATTGTAGGTATAACGTGACATAAATGAGATGTTTAAATCTTAACTACGGGTCTGTACTCGAGAGCAAAAGGGGTGTACGCGGTATGGGGGGGTTGGGGATCGGACGAGCCGAGAATAAATTAATTCATTATAGATCGACGTCGGGTTAATTTGCAACAATGTTAACTCGCCGTTATACTTTGGAGAAAAGGCGATCATATGTTGTATTTTTTTAGAGTGGATATGCAATGATGAAATTTAAACGCTGAACGAGAAAAAACATACTTTAGGAGCGCGACTTAACAATACAAAACAATAACGTAGGTGGGTTTAACAATGCAGCCAGTCACCTACGATGTCCAGAAACAGAAACGCCACACGCCCGAACGTCTTCGCAGCCTTCGCCCTCAATGCCATATCAACGATAGTTATACTGTAACCAATGCAGCCAGTCACCTTCGATGTCCAGAAACAGAAACGCCATACGCCCGAACGTCTTTGCAGCCTTCGCCCTCAATGCCATACTCGAGAGCAAAAGGGGTGTACGCGGTATGGGGGGGGGGGATCGGACGAGCCGAGAATAAATTAATTCATTATAGATCGACGTCGGGTTAATTTGCAACAATGTTAACTCGCCGTTATACTTTGGAGAAAAGGCGATCATATGTTGTATTTTTTTAGAGTGGATATGCAATGATGAAATTTAAACGCTGAACGAGAAAAAACATACTTTAGGAGCGCGACTTAACAATACAAAACAATAACGTAGGTGGGTTTAACTCCTGTCATTCCCGCCCTTCATTTCATGTCCCCGATAGTTATACTGTAACCAATGCAGCCAGTCACCTTCGATGTCCAGAAACAGAAACGCCACACGCCCGAACGTCTTCGCAGCCTTCGCCCCCAATCTCATGTCCAACGATAGTTATACTGTAACCAATGCAGCCAGTCACCTTCGATGTCCAGAAACAGAAACACCACACGCCCGAACGACTTCGCAGCCTTCGCCCCCAATCTCATGTCCAACGATAGTTATACTGTAACCAATGCAGCCAGTCACCTTCGATGTCCAGAAACAGAAACACCACACGCCCGAACGACTTCGCAGCCTTCGCCCCCAATGCCATATCAACGATAGTTACACTGTAACCAATGCAGCCAGTCACCTTCGATGTCCAGAAACAGAAACACCACACGCCTGAACGTCTTCGCAGCCTTCGCCCTCAATGCCATATCAACGATAGTTATACTGTAACCAATGCAGCCAGTCACCTTCGATGTCCAGAAACAGAAACACCACACGCCTGAACGTCTTCGCAGCCTTCGCCCTCAATGCCATATCAACGATAGTTATACTGTAACCAATGCAGCCAGTCACCTACGATGTCCAGAAACAGAAACGCCACACGCCCGAACGTCTTCGCAGCCTTCGCCCCCAATGCCATATCAACGATAGTTATACTGTAACCAATGCAGCCAGTCACCTTTGATGTCCAGAAACAGAAACGCCATACGCCCGAACGTCTTTGCAGCCTTCGCCCTCAATGCCATATCAACGATAGTTACACTGTAACCAATGCAGCCAGTCACCTACGATGTCCAGAAACAGAAACGCCATACGCCCGAACGTCTTCGCAGCCTTCGCCCCCAATGCCATATCAACGATAGTTATACTGTAACCAATGCAGCCAGTCACCTTCGATGTCCAGAAACAGAAACGCCATACGCCCGAACGTCTTCGCAGCCTACGCCCCCAATGCCATATCAACGATAGTTACACTGTAACCAATGCAGCCAGTCACCTTCGATGTCCAGAAACAGAAACACCACACGCCTGAACGTCTTCGCAGCCTTCGCCCTCAATGCCATATCAACGATAGTTACACTGTAACCAATGCAGCCAGTCACCTTCGATGTCCAGAAACAGAAACACCACACGCCTGAACGTTTTCGCAGCCTTCGCCCTCAATGCCATATCAACGATAGTTATACTGTAACCAATGCAGCCAGTCACCTACGATGTCCAGAAACAGAAACGCCACACGCCCGAACGTCTTCGCAGCCTTCGCCCCCAATGCCATATCAACGATAGTTACACTGTAACCAATGCAGCCAGTCACCTACGATGTCCATAAACAGAAACGCCACACGCCCGAACGTCTTCGCAGCCTTCGCCCCCAATGCCATATCAACGATAGTTACACTGTAACCAATGCAGCCAGTCACCTACGATGTCCAGAAACAGAAACGCCATACGCCCGAACGTCTTCGCAGCCTTCGCCCCCAATGCCATATCAACGATAGTTACACTGTAACCATTGCAGCCAGTCACCTACGATGTCCAGAAACAGAAACGCCATACGCCCGAACGTCTTTGCAGCCTTCGCCCTCAATGCCATATCAACGATAGTTACACTGTAACCAATGCAGCCAGTCACCTTCGATGTCCAGAAACAGAAACGCCACACGCCCGAACGTCTTTGCAGCCTTCGCCCTCAATGCCATATCAACGATAGTTATATAACCAATGCAGCCAGTCACCTACGATGTCCATAAACAGAAACGCCACACGCCCGAACGTCTTCGCAGTCTTCGCCCCCAATGCCATATCAACGATAGTTACACTGTCACCAATGCAGCCAGTCACCTACGATGTCCAGAAACAGAAACGCCACACGCCCGAACGTCTTCGCAGCCTTCGGCCCTGCGATCGCTCCGGTACGAATATAATTATTAATTTATAACATTAGGCGAGTCGGGGATCACGAAACGTCGATTACATTTAAATTTTTATTACGTATAATGGCAGCTCGCCATTGCGGACGGCGGTCATTTTCCAGTAGCCATTTCAAATACGGTAGCCTCCCCTTAATCAGACGGCGTAATATATTATTTTAATATTTCTCGTATAGGAAGAAACGAGCCGAGATGCGCCGTTAGCGTCGGCCCGCTCATTACCCGCGATCTCTGATAGAAATAAAGCTAGTTTTTTTAACCCGCGAGTGGTCATGGTTAGTCGGCGGATAACCTGCAATTTAACGATCGACATTAGTCATCGAGCGAGTTGTTGGATCGGCTCCGGCTACTGGAGGCACTAAAGCACCAGATACCATCGTGCCTACGCCGCCGCGCCGGCGCCGCGCCGCCTCTATACGGGCGATCCGAGACCGACTAGCTGCTACCTAGTTTGTTAATCGTACAGCTTTAATTTTTCCTCACTTGTTATTAGGGCTGTAGGGAGTTCCAATGTATCTATTTACACACATCGAATCAATATATAACATTTTTGTCCAAGAGAAATTCTCGATACAACTTATCATTCTCTCTTTGTTTCAAAAATGAAAAATAATTTACTTAATCCTATATGGTAAAAAAAAAAAAAAAAAAAAAAAGTGTAAAAGTGTATATATAAAGCAAAAAATTTGGTAATTTCAGACGACCTCCATTTTGAATCGTGTTCCATCAGCACAAACTATTGTGCAAATAAGCAATTGCAAATAAACAAATGCAAAAATTGTGCAAATTATAAAGACTGTCATTCTTTATAAATTTACAATATTCTATGTTTTTAAAGAAACACAAATATTACGAAAATATTAAACTTAAAAATGTTAAAAGAATCTCAGAAATAAAATAACAAAATTTCTGCCATCTACCATCTATCATTTTAAAAAAAAAAAAAACATCAAAAATTATTCCAAAACTTTCAATAATATTTATGAAGGAATTCGAAATTCTACCTCAAAGCTTGAAGCATTTAAGAAGAAACTAAGATGATTCATGTATTCCAAGAAAGAAAATTATAATAGAAAATGAAAATAGTTAACTTAAAAGTGTACTTAAGATTGGAATAATATAGGCTACTTGAACTTGTTCCACACAATAATACAAATTTCTATTGTAAACCTTATAAAGAACTAAATCGAATTTAATTTAAACATTTCCGTCACAGGAGACCTGCGTACTTAACTAATTTTCAATTACAGGATTATCTCATTTAATTAGGCCCATCACCTTTTGTACAAGTAATGTGGGGTATTTTTGATTGCAGACCGAAAGGTTCAGGGTATTGGATGGTTGAGCTTATTTAAAAATTACAAACTTTATCAATATCGCTGTCCCTCTCCCATAGGTTTTGCAGAATGATAAAACTTACCATAAATTAAATAGTAACGAGTAAAACGAGTTGTCAACGAACTCTCAAAAGCATTGACAAAGTTAACTTTTCCCGTGTTAAATCTCCACAAGAAAAGTTTATTTTTAACTTTTGATCAATTTAACATAAATATTTTCGAAGAAAAAATAAAACCTGATAAAATAAGACCTAAAACGGTTTCTACAAATCCCATGTAAATAGGTCCAGTAGAAGTCACTCACGAACTGTCCAAAAAGGTGGTTTTAACCTTAATATTTTTAACATATAGATGGAATGTAATACATATGCAATTCTAACTTAACAAAATAGTTACTTCTAGTAAATAACAATGTAAAATATAATAACATAATAAATAAACAAAATATATATGTACCATATTATTTGGTGTAATATAAAAGGGCTTCTTAAGTCGGTTCTCGTTAATATTATATTTACAATAAATTAAAGAATGATGGTCGATGGGATCTTTATTAAAGCCCCTCTCCTTTAATCTGCGATAAAATATGGCTTCAGCTCCGCATCAAATTTATCTTAATAAATATTCTCATTTCCCTCCCGAGATACTGTACAAGCAATTTATGTGCAAATATGTCTTAAGTTCTCAGCGCGGGAGGAAATATTTTAATTCTTTATTAATCAGTATTCCACGCCGCTACTGCAGGTAAAATTCCCATTTCGCCTCAATAATGTTATTTATATAATATTTTGTGTCAGATACTGTTGATTGTTCAATTAAGTTGGTTGTTTCAATGATATATGACTGGTAACAATAGTAGTGTTCGAAGAATTAACCGTTTAAAAACCAGTAACCCTTAAGAAAATTATGTTGATCCAAGCTATTTACCCCACTCCCATTATTTTAATTTTCTTGAGTGTATTTTTAGTCTAACATAAGTCTATGTGACTTAGAAAAAATTTTAATCAGGAGTTACATTTATGTTAAAGAATACAATATTATTGTGGAGTGGGACGCTTTATCTAAAAGTAATGGCAAACTAGTCTTTTAACAAAGAATCTGATACAAAAAATCTGTTCGGTTGTATTGTTTTAACATTAGATTCATATACTGTTTTATTTTTTTTCATGGTAACACTTTCAAGGCGTATATTTTAAGCTAAGCATGTGTGAAGGATAGGAGTGTAATGTGTAACATACTCAGTTCGTGGCTTTGTTACTGACAACTGCCAACTAATTTTATTCGTCAGGTTCCATAAGGCTTCTGGATCCAGTTTTTACTATTCAAAAAGCTAAAAAATGCCTTGAGGATCATACCTACCTTCGACATCTAAATATTACTAGGCAAGCATGTTTTTTCCTCTTTTTTCGACTTGTGTACATTATAGAATACCCCCGTCGCAGCAGACCTGCGTACTCAGCGAATTTCCAATGGAATTTCAGATTATTTACTTTCCCCATAAAAACACCATAGGATCGAGTATGTAGGTTTTCTGCCATTGGGTATTGTTAGAAAATCTAAGTTAATCAATAATTGGTGAATGTAAACACAAAATTGTATCAAACTCTGGCAATTTTTTATTTCCCCCATAAACCCCATGGGGGTGAGTATGCAGGTTTGCCGCCATATGGGTTTTGTAAGCAAGTATAAGTTAAACTTTATATAGATAATGTACATACCAAATTTGATTAATTTATGTCAATAAATAAGCAAGATATAGGGTTTTCTTGATTTCCCATAAGAATAACATGGAAAACACATTTTTGGATATGCCCCGTAACCAGTTATGCTATGATAAAAATTCAAAATACCAAATTGTTTGTTTTTTAAGCTCTTTTAAATGGTTTCAGTTATAATTGATGAATTTTAAAATTAAGGTCCAAAAATGCAAAAAAAAACCATTTTTGACCCCTTTGAAACCCCATAAAACCCCGTTCCCATAACCCGACAATGCTGGTTCGCGAACTCATGAAAATAGACCTGGTCTTACACCCCCATACCAAATTTCATCAAAATCAGAGGTCCCCTTCAAAAGTTATCAGTACCACGGACACATAGATATATAGATATATATATATTTATATACATATATATGAAAATGAACGAATGGTGTTTTTGGCTTCTGGGGACCTCAAAATGAAAAAGTAAAGTGGTCCTGGGCTTAGGTCTTACCATGGCTACTATCGTAATAGCGTATTCCCTATAGGGAAATTCGCTAAAAATCCGCGCATACCGTTAGAAAGGTAGTGTCCTGTCCTGTAGATGACAGATGAGCAGAATCCCATTATAATTCACATTGACCTCCAGGGCTACTTTATGGAATAAAATAGAATATAATTTTTTTTCTAAACAGGAATAACATGCGGTGGTTCATTTACATAATTTTTAAACTAATTGGATATAAATCAACTGAAATGTTGGTAGAATTTCGACCAGTGGGGTTTCTATTTAAAATTATCATTCGATCCCTACAGAGCGTCTCAAAAGTATACTGGATTAAACCTTACCTGGTAAATCAAATTTTATTTTTATTTATGAAACCATAAGGCCTCATCAAGTCAATTGTTGGCGTGGTTTACTATATTGCACAAATATACTTAACAAGCAATTAAATGAATAATTAGTTTTATCTCCGTTCTTGATAAAGTTAATTAAGTAGGCCTACTGTAAATTTTCAGTTTTAAGTTTTATTTCTTATTTTTTTTATTTTTTTTTTCATGTCATTTTTTACAGGTCTTTTATTTAGTTTTTTTTGTTTGAACACACGTTAAATTTAATAGCATAAAAGTTATAATTATACAAAAAGTTTAAAGAAAAACAAAAGTTTGAAAATGTATGCTAATGATTTTAAACGACTACAATATCACGCGTTGAAACACAGACAACAAATAAGGATTGAATGAGATTTGTTGTAAACACCTTGATTTAATAATAGTTGGCAAATTCACGAACGTCAACTTTTTCTCTCATTTACTCTCATCTACTTATTTTTTCGGATCTTCAATTTTTTTGTTGAATAATTTATTTTCTATTTTGTAATGTGTTAAATTTTCTTAAATTTACTCTTTTATTTTGAAGATATCAAACTTTGAAAACTTAACATAAATTTTCAACCAGAAGTGATCTATATTTTTATATTTCTCTGAAAGTGTAATTTACCAAAGCTGCTTCTTCTTTAAACATAGTTTGAACCCAAACTCAAGCAAGATTAGACTAGATACTATCGTATAATTTAACGTTGACAGTTTTCTGGATCAATTTATACTGAGTTGGGGAAAGCACCCCTCTTATAATATACCCTGAAAAGTTTAAAACTTGGTATAACCAATAACGGAGTTAAAACTTATTATTAAAAATACCCCCCCGTCGCAGCAGACCTGCGTACTCAGCGAATTTCCAAATTAGTAATATTAATTTTGACCAGCTAAACTTGTAAACAAAATTTCATCACGTGCTCATAAATAGGGAAATAAATGTCTATTCTCCTTAAGATAACTATAGGGAAAGAGTATGCAGGTATGCTGCCATGGGGGACACTAAAAGTAGGTTTTTAGCATACAAAAAAATTTATTTCGACCTTAAAAAGCCATATAGTAAGTTTCATCAATATCTGCCCATAAATAAAAGAGTTTGCCTATTCTCCATATGATTAACATGGGAAAAGAGTATGCAGGTTTGCTGCCATGATAAGTACAAAAACCAAGATTTTTTACCTTAAATGGACGAATCTCAACCAAATGAAGCTAAATACCAAGTTTCATCCAAAAATATTGGTTAATAAGTAAAATATTAACACATCCTTATTCTCCATAAGATTAACATTGGAGCCCCAAAAGACAATGTACTGTCTTTAGACTTTGTAATATCTCGGTAACCAATGGAGATAGAGCAAAGCTTCAAAATACTAAATTGTGTGTTTTTTTGAGCTAAATCCAATGGTCAAAATAAAAATTTAAATTTTTTAAAATTTACATATGAAAAATGCAAAAAACCCATTTTTGGGGTACAAAACCCCACAAAACTACCCCTTCCGGTAGGTCGATCGATATGTCTGGTTTACGAACTCATCCGAATAAATGTAGGATTACACATCTATACCAAATTTGGTGTCGATCGGACCATTTTTACGAGAGTTATCGTGTCTAGGGACACACACACATATATATATATATATATATATATATATATATATATATATATATATATATATATATATATATATATATATATATAAATTTTAATGACTATTATTTTTGGTCTCTGGGCACCTCAAAACGAAAAAGTAACATGGTCCCGGGCTTAGGTCTTACCATGAGACCTACGGTAATAGCTTATTCCCTATGGGAAATTCGCTAATAATAAAAAGACATGCGGGAAACGAAGTAAGGTATGGTTAATAATTATCTGATTGTTTGGCAGTTTGGGTTGATAGTTTTGTATGTAACGACCGTGTTGCTGGGTTGCCCCGGTAGAGAGCGGGTAAGCCCGGTAGCGCGGGGCGGCCGTAGCCCACAGCGGCAGCTACTGGTCGTCGGTCCGGTTTGCTACCGGTCATTACCGTACGGTTCAACCTTCAATCTTCTCTATCACTCCCATCTCGATCTCCCTCCGTCTCCTCTCCACTCCGTATTGCTTTATTTCCAACAACATTACAATTACAGAATATAAAACAAAATATTCAATCTCTACACGAGATGCCGATGCCGGGGCGGCGGGCGGGCGGCGCGGCTGGCAGATTGTGTTTAGCGATGAAATACGTGCCTCCGTTAGCGAGCCCGTAACTCGATTACCGGCCGCCAAATAACATGTGATCATGCACACTTTCCCGTGCAATCGTACAGTGTACATCGGCCGCGTTATTGTGCTAGGAATGTCCCTACCGACACTCGGTGGTTAAAGTGAAATAAACTCACAGTCCGGAGCTGACTACTGGTTACCACCGGGCCATCCGTTGCTGTGCTGCAGATGTGCTCGGCTAACGTACGAGCCCAGCTCGCTCGCTGATGGTTGCAATTACGATAGCTCTCTACTTTCATTGCATATTGCAATCCTCATGCCTGATAATGAATTGTTGATTTATTTTTAGTGGGTCTTTTAATTGTCTGTGATCATTTACTTGCGACAAATCTCATACCTTAAGCTTCATATTATGAAAATCCATAGAGTCTGATTGTAAGACTGTGTGGACCCTTTGGTTACGATGTATGGCAGATAATACAATAAATTGTTAATAATAATTGATAAAACTAATTCGGTGGTGATGTAGATCTCGACCACAGATATATCCTTGTGGTATACGTGATCCCCGCGGGTGGTAACAAAAGAGCAATTACTTCGTCATTTGGACTGTGCCACTAGTTATCTGTTAACTAAGCTGAACTACCTAAAAGCTCTTTATTTATTTCATACGAAGTAATCTCTGTCAGACGGAGAAAAAATAAGGTGAACAAGAAGGTATGACAACTTTAAGTTCGGTATTCTTCAATTCTGTTTGTATAAAAAGATACTTGTCTTGTTTTTGCATTGTGGTGGAACTTTTAAAAATCGAATTTTCATTTAAGTAGTCGAAGTGAAGGTCTTTCAGACAGGAAGTGGCTATAACAACTCTTCTGCTATAGAATATGTAAAAAATACATGACCTACGTAAGATTTTTACCAGTAATAATCTTTCTTGTGTGTTCTCAAGCTTGCAATATTGTTGCCTTTACTGAGAATAGTAAATTTCATTAGAATCATAAAACGGATTAACATATCTTAGCAAATCCAATGACATATAATTATTCTACAAAAACCTTTTCGTTTTCCTCATGACTTTTAAGCAACAAATCATGCAATTCATTCGGCCGAGTGTCTTAAGGTTAATTTACATGACCCGGGACTGTCCGGTGTTACGCAGCATTTTGAAGCAACCCAGTGGCAAACGTATGCTGCAACCTTCGATCTAGTACAGGAGGAAAATGTGTATGAATGTTCAGTTTCAACACAGTCAGATTGAGTGTGTTGAATGTTCAACACAAAAATTCTGTCTGTGCTTCAGCAAAATGTAGTTAAATTATAATTTTTTCTATTTGTTACAGGTAAGTGAATACTTTTATTCATTGAAGATGTGATGTGTGAGTACAAAATATCAATTTGAAGAGATTTTTGAATTTTCTTGGATGGTAGTTTAATTATAAAAAAGCTAAAGTTTAAAGTAATTCTAAATAATCCCCTATCATGGAAGTTTACTAATGGATTTAAGCATGGTCTATTTAAGAAGATTTTTAGTTTTAAGATTTTATATTTGAGAAAGAATCAGTCTAAGAGTATTTAAATATACACGCATGTAAATCAAAATAATAATAAAAAAACCTGGCTCTGGTTATCCTTTAGAACGTTTATAAAAAATGGGGTTTGAGGTTGTGCACTTGATGTTACATCATGTTGATTTGTTACAGGTAAGTGAATACTTTTATTCATTGAAGATGTGATGTGTGAGTACAAAATATCAATTTGAAGAGATTTTTGAATTTTCTTGGATGGTAGTTTAATTATAAAAAAGCTAAAGTTTAAAGTAATTCTAAATAATCCCCTATCATGGAAGTTTACTAATGGATTAAGCATGGTCTATTTAAGAAGATTTTTAGTTTTAAGATTTTATATTTGAGAAAGAATCAGTCTAAGAGTATTTTAATATACACGCATGTAAATCAAAATAATAATAAAAAACCTGGCTCTGGTTATCCTTTAGAACGTTTATAAAAAATGGGGTTTGAGGTTGTGCACTTGATGTAACCTCTACCTCATTTACGCTAAACAAATCTACTTCTTGTTGTTCGAAATTGAGGAATTTCTTTTGATACAATACAAATGTAACATTTAATTCTAAATCAAGGACATCCGACCAATCCAATATTGTGAATATCAGTAATTACAAAAAACTACACGTATTTACAGTTGTACATTACCAGATGTTTAAAATGTTGAACCCAAACCCAATGTTATTCTAATGGGAAAATTTCAAATTTAATTTGTGTTTAGCGACCTTATTGTATGTGCGATTTTCATTAATTTTTGGCGGAAACAACTACAGACCAAGCCCTATCCAACAACACCAAAAATTTGAATATAGGTTGAAAAGTGTCGGAGGAAGTCTCAACACAAGAAACCCCTTAGCGTATTAGGCCTAAATACGTATAGATTAGCGTATTAAATAATTATAGATAACATAGGCAAACTGTTTGTAGATATCGCTGTAGCCCCGGTCCGTAATCGATCGCTTGCCCACGTATGTTAACAGTGGACGGAGAAACAGTTGTTTCCCGACTGTAAAATTGTTGTCAAAATGGGATTTTATCCGCGAGCCGGCGAAATTGCTTCGTTAGAAACACAATCGCCGCTGAAATCGAGACTGCAGCCGCGAGCCGGACGCCCGCCCCGCCGCGTCGCGCCGCCGATTTGATTTATTGATATACACAGGGTCGCATTTTATTCCGGCGTTACTTTTAATATGGGAATCAATAAGTTCACCCGCTAAAATCTCGGGTGCTTTCAGAAATTTGGTTTTTAAACAGGGGGTTTGTCACTCTCGTGTGATTCAAGTTTGGGTGATTTTATGTAAGGAGCTATAAATTTAAGTAGTTTTTATTTGGATTTGAATTCTTGTAAGCATATTCTTGCAACTATTCTTTTTGCAATTTCTTGTGGCATGAGGATTTACATAATATTGATTTGTAAAAAAAAGTAAGAATAACGTTTAATAATGAAAGTCAAAAGCGGGAAATGTATTGCAAACATTTGTTTTGACAGTATTAGTTTAAATTTAATCATTCACTAATTTTAACTTTTTTCTGCGTCCACCATCTAGCATTTGCATCCCCCCCCCCCCCCCCCCCCCAACAACGAACGAATGTTGTCTTCATGCATATGACACGAGTTGGAACCTGCACCTCTACCCGGTGTCGCCTGTCATCAATCCTCGTCAACCGTGGCTCCTATACACACTCTGTACACCGGCCACTCTCACAATAACGACGATTCACCATGCCGATCAGACGAGAGCCTCTTTCATTATTGACGTATCCTTCAAATTATCCTCCGCCCCTTGACCATAATTCATCGTAATGCCGTTAGTTAAATCCGCACCGGATCGATCCCATTAATGTTGCACAATGCGAGTCCGACATCCAACATCCAACATCGTAGGCCTACACGGTGCGCGGCGGACACCATAGCCAAGCGACGTTACAGTGCGAAGGAGCCACGGGCTCGGACTCCGATCAAGTATCATAATTTCCGGAAGAAATCCTGGAATACTTTTTCATTCTAATTAGCCTTTTTTAACTTATGGCCATAAAACTTTATAGATGTTTTTTCTTTTTTTTGGAGGGTGGGTCCAATTTAGGAAATAGTTGTATTTGACCCCCAACCAATTAAGATATTGAAGGATAACTATTACTACTACTACTAATAATAATAATTCTTTTTTGTCACTCAGCAATACATCATTACAATAAATAACGTCACAAACAAGTAAACAATAATAATTACAAAATACTAAATTACATATATTTTGCCAATACATAAAGAAAAGAAACCATAATCATCAAAACTCTCTATAGCAAAAACTAATAAAACCCCAGATAAATTATTATGCAGACTGCATGTTGGAGTTTAAAAGCAACTATAAAAGTCAGAATTATAAAAAAATAATCCACTGTATAAAATGCGTGATTAACTAATTTGATAATTTTGCTTTAAATGTATTTATTTTGTTTTCTTTAATTCTAAATGAGAAGGGAAGTTTATTAAAAAGTTTAATTTGTAGATATTTATGGATTTTCATAAATTTTGATACTCTGACAGGTGGGATGTACAAATCATTTGACTGTCTGGTCAAGTCGCTATGAATTAAATTGCGTGGAGTAAAATTAGTTGTATTTTGTTGTACAGAAATTAAATTATGCAATGGATTAAAATACTTGAAAGTGTCATGATTTCATTTTCTATTAAGAAATGTCTCCAGCTAATCTTATTTGGAAT
Organism: Neoaliturus tenellus; assembly: GCA_030545055.2. Lineage (NCBI taxonomy): Eukaryota > Metazoa > Arthropoda > Insecta > Hemiptera > Cicadellidae > Neoaliturus > Neoaliturus tenellus. The sequence goes on along the minus strand of CM061531.1, from coordinate 239,643,848 downwards.
TTCGAACAAAATCCGTAATGCTTTCTTTTGCCATATGAAAACTTTACCAGCTCCAGTACTATTTCCCCATAACAAATTCGGTATAATAAATGGGAATGAAATGAACTATGTTAAACTGCAAGGAGTGTGTGCTTTGAAACATGACGTTTTAATTTTCTTTGTAAAAACAAATTCTGGATAATGTAGGCATTAATAAGTTGTCACATTAAAAAATCATTTAATTATTTGATCCCTATAGGTTTAAAATAAACCCCCTCGCGCACAGGCGTTTGCCCATAGAGCCCTGAATTGTATCTATTTTTGTATTTTTGTTTTACCATATGATGGTATTATTGTTGAACAAAACCCGGTTCATATTAAATGGGGTGGGCATGAGAACAGGATTATGTTTAGTCAGTATAAACTTGGAAGAATGCTTTATAGTAGTTTTTTTAAGTTAAGAAACATTACCAAGTAAATAAATAATTTCAAGCTAGTAAACCTAAAACATACAACTTTTTTGCGAGATTAAATTGCCTGCAATGATGTTTAGCTAATACAAAAACAAATAAATTTTAAAATATGATAGTTTTACATTCATTTTATTTGAGCTGTCTAAAACATTATAATCTAATCAGAAAGTTCCTGCTCATTTTATAGGTATATTTTATACATGCATTCCGTTAATTTAATGTAATAATTTAATGGTTGAATAAAATAAGTATTACATAACAAATGAAACATTGTCTTATTTGTGTTTTTGAGATTCTCACCTAAGTCTTTTGGACACTTGCGCACAGAGCAACATATTTTATATCCTGAATCTCTCGTCTTTTGCAGTATGTACACAAACTCGTGCTACTTTCGAGCCAAGAAATATTCTCCGGGAACGGAATGAAACCTAAGTTTATTGCCTAGGGCGAATATAAATGCATGTATAATGCAAGCGGAGTCGTTCTGTAGACTTTTAATGAGGCTTAATATCGACCAACAACAAATAATTCACATGTCCCCCTCGCCCCGCGGCGGAATTAAACTTGCAGTGCTCATTCGCCGCCGGGAGAAATCTCCAACCACTTGCTGCCAGACGGCGAGGCTCCATTGCCGTGCACCAATTAAATACTTTGCAACTTATCAATGCGGATGAATTCGGCGCGACAGCGGAAAAATAACTGGTCGTCTTTTAATACGGAACGGTACCCTTTTAAAAGTCATTAACAGCAAACTTTCGATGAATTCTTGTAATATTTTTAAGTTAATGTGTAAATATTGTCATGTGTATACCTACAATTATTTCGGAAATTATCACTTTACATGTATTAGGCGTACTAATTTATCTTCTTGGGGGTGTTAACCAGGGATGCGTCCTTCTAAAAGTTGTTTTTTTTAATGATAAATTGTAAATGATTATAAATGATAATAAAAAAGGCAAAATCGGTTTGTTTTTGCTGGGTGTCAGCTTACCTTATCATAGTTTTGGAACTCCCAATATATACAATAACAAACCACCTTTATTGACTGACAATCAAAATATAATTAACACCACACAAATGAACCAGTATAGACTTTTAACTAAAAGAAAAATAATGAGTAAAAAACACTAAGCAAGCCCGCTAAGTACATGTAATTTATTGAAATTTTTCAAAATGGTAAAACATTCGAGAGCTTTTATGGCCATCTGCTTGTTTAATTACCTTTATTACCTAGTATACGTGTTGCTCGAAATCGAGCAATTTATTTTGATACAATACAAATATTAGCTCTATCAATACAAATACAATACAATACAAATAAATAGCTCTAAATCAATGACATCCGACCAATCCAATATTGTGAATAGCTGTAATCACAAAAAACTACAATTTACAGCTGATTACTAACAAATGTTTAAAATGCTTTACTCAATACTAATGTTATTTAAATGGGATTTTTTTAGATTTCAATGGTGGATAGCGCTTTTATTTTCAATCCAATTTTCATCAGTTTTTGGCGGAAACAAATACAGATCAAGCCCTATCCAACGACATCAAAAACTTTAAAATCTGTTGAAAATTGTCAGAGGAGTTCTCAACAAAAAACCCCTTAGCGCATTAAATAAGCATAGATTTATTTTTATTACCATGACCTTAAAGATCAATAAAAAATACTTAGGTCATTTAATGCAGCAGTCGAGCAGATATGACAAAAACACCGTTTTGTTTTGTAATAAAACAAGATTACTATTTTTTCATACTTAAACAACGTATAGTAATTAAAGTTACTCTAACTTTACAATACCATTATTTTATTTTTCGACCTCTGATCCTTTTCCTTATTGTAGGATTAAGATAAACAGAATTGCTTATCTTCGGGTGTAATTAAAACACAATACTATTGACTCTGGATATTTTTCACGCGAGAATTAATATGCAACGAAATATCAACTTATAATTGAAGTTAAATAAACGAAATAAACAACAAAGAAACGAATGTGTTCATCAATAACATTATCTTATAGCTGGGAGATAAAAAAACAAAAACGAAAACACGGCGACCAATGAAACGAATACAAAAGGACAGGATGCAAAAAATTAAATGATCCATTCAATTTGGTTACAAACACAAAGTCTGCGTTGCAATACATAAATTAAAAACTCATATTTTCAAACATTCTTTTACACGGACAGAGTGATGGAAAACAAATAGGAATGGCTGTCTGAAACGCGTTTTCTGTCTAATAGAGCGCTGCAAGAATGCGATTTGTCATTAGCGCGCTTCTCTTTTCCTATAGTGATTTTTTATATACATTTATTAAAAAATATTACTTTTAACTTTTTTTGCCGTGTAATAACCTGCTTGAATATAAATTTCGTTTAGTAAGACATTGAAGAACATTAAGGATAAGTACTACCATAGATGGTACTGTAGGTTTACCGATGATTCTCTGGTAGGTCACAGAGGAAAGTTGATGTGCATTACGTCACCCAGGAGTCAACTCCTCCCCCGGGCCGGCTCCACTTCGTCAAGCACATAAACCTGTGGCTGGGAACTCTCTTGAGCTGCCGCTCTCATCCTGAAACATACTGAAACTGTGATTTTTGTTTTGCTTTACATACCATCATTATCACAGATAATCATGCCATCGAAGGACTTACAAATACGGTCGGTTGTTGATTTTACTGCCGTCGTGTTGTTTTACGGTTGAGACTAGAACCAATTAATTTTCTTTCATCAAACTTTGTTTTAGTTTATTATTTTTTAACAATGTTTATACATTGTTTTACAGCCACATGGAGATATTAATTTAAAATGTTTTATGTAACCCAAGTAAAATAAAACTACCTTTGTTACATGTGGATACATACTTGTTAAATAGTTAACGTGGTAGCTTGTTTCTCCACGTAATATTCTAGCATTAAAATTTGCTAAATAATTTGCAACTGAGTTCAATAACAAAATTGGTTGAGTAAAGCGATTGCAAACTGAAAATTCCATACTTACCTTTATTCTACATTTGTAAATTGGCTGTAAGTGAAGCACAGGCAGCCAGTGGCTTACAGCGAGGCCGGCCAGATGCGGGCCGGTACCCGGTATGATTGATGAAATGGGAAAGACTGCGGCATGATTATACCTGTTGATTAGTGGACCGGCCGGCGAACAAGTGTATCAAACGGCCAGGGGTATTTATCAATTAGAAACAAGAGAATCGAGAATTACTGGCCACATTTCGATCTAATCAGTCGCCGGCCAATTGACATAATTGTTGACAACCCTAGATGCAATTGGTGGACGTTCGATTGCACCGCCCTCCTACGTTCAATGATGCACGCACAGCTTGTTTTACCCCCAGTTGCAAGACTTGGTTTCTATTAGGACTAGTGACAATGGTTGAGGATGATATTTATTTTAATTCACTATCATGCTATAGGGACGTTAATTAATTATTCTTGCTTGTTTTATTTTTGAAAGGACAAATATTGGATCTTGATTAATAACGTATGGTTTCACTTCAAAATATAATTATTAAATATTTGATATTTGCTTTTTACAAAGTTATTTTTTTGTGTTTTACCTAAAAAGTTATTACAACACTTCGTAATTGTAGTTTTTGCCATCTACTGAAATATGTTCCAGCTCTTTCGCTTTTGAACTAAGTCGAATGTGATAGTGTCCATTTAACACCTTTAATGATAAAAAACTGTGTAGATGTTTTGATAATTGTTGTGGAAACCTGGACTCAGTAGGTTATGCATTTCACTTATAACTATATATTTTTGTTTCACTCACGATTTCATTTGGTTTTCAGCTTGGGACTTATGAGATACATGAAAACTCAATAATTATTGACCTAAACTTAATGAAAACCGAACGCCGAACCATCTTGACGGTTGGGCGTTCGGCCCACGTTCGGTAGAAAAATAATATTTTAAGAGTACCTTTAGACACTGAGGAAGCGGAACGATTTTAATTAATTTCGGTCCCGCAAAACATCAGTTTCATTATGTTTGGGGCAATATTGTGTTTTCGAGTACAATGTTTGTTTTTTTGTGTTTGTAAATATTTGAAAAGTACTGAGCTGACAATTAAAAAGGTGAATGACACAAAAAAAATATAGTTAATAGTGTACCTCCACCGGAACATCTCATTCACAAATAGTTTGCCCGCCACGTAAAGTTGCGATTTTTTACAATATATGAATTTTGCCTTATTATTGCGTTCAAGTATTGCGTGAAATTTGAATATAATATCGTCTTGAAGCACGAATGGACGACCCAGTGTACCCAACCATAGCTTGTTATCTTAAATTTTTTACACCTCATACTGTAAAACAATCTATTGGTGCTACAGAAAATTAAATCAAAAATCCAATACACATTTTTTTGTAAAAAAAAAAAAAAAACCAAGAAATATTCCGGTACCAACATAACTTGCTCTGTATGTAAGGGTCATGATAATATAAGTAATTTGTCATTACTTACTTTAATAAGAGTTTCTACTTGTTGTGGATTAGTTATGAATTGTTTCCGGTCGGCTGCAACTTTATTCAATAATGAAACGGCGTCACTTATAGCTTAGCCAATTAGCCTCTGTCACCAGCACTTAGTCGTTACGCACCGTACGCCGGACTTTCAGTAATTGAATAGGCATCGGTGGATTTGGCCCCAGCTTTTTAATATAGCCGGTTACGCGGCCGATATCGTTTTATAAATTAATCTAATTGCTCACTAATTTCTTTAATCTTGTTGTGACTGCTTAATTGTCAGTTGGGGAAACCGTGCGGAGGGGATTTTTTTGTTCTTGGGTCGGTAAAGTATTTAGAGGAAGTTACTTTAGTTTTAGATCTTATAAAAAACGACACTGGAAACTGTTTTAAATTTGTTATTCACTTGCTATATTTGCTAATTGTTATGTTCATTTAGTTTCATAGTTTTCATGATTTAATTTTGGTTTGGAATATTTATGTTACACATAAGTATAAATACACTTCCTGTTAAAGACACTGTAGTCTACCCTCTAAAGTGACACTTTATATTACTTATTTATTCCTTGTATTCATTTATCTATTTCTTTGTCACTCATTTTTGACCACCTCACTGGAAGATGAAGAAAAATACGTTTGAGGTATATCTACAATGTTTCAAGAACATTTGCTATGTTTGTGATTTTTACACACCATGTTAGCGATGAAACACAATTTTTGAGTCTTAAACTAACATCCTACATACAGTGCATTATGGTTTAAGGTTTAATGTGACTCGGGCACGTCCGTTTAAAGTTATATACAAAGTTTAATACCATTAATGCCGTGCTATTTCTCAGTTGCGAGTCCCATTTATTATAAGGAGCTCCTCTCCGCTTATTCCTTGTTATAGCAATCATTAGTTTGCAAGTTGTCGTCCGTACCTCATTGCTTAGTGATAAGTTTTAAGTATTCTAAATTACATGTTTCTATATTATGTTTTATTTAATTTTTTGGCAATTTAACGTAATTACCACACTGACTTCTGTTTAGATTTCAAGAAGTTTCCGTTTTCTAAAAATACAAGTGGGAAAAGAAAATTGACAATGAATTTATAATTTCCAATTTTCAGTAGACATTTTAAACATTGATAGTAGTTCTTTAATACCTAGTAAACCTGCTTGTTTGACATTTGCGGATGGTTTTACCAATACTCTTCCAATTAAGTATTGAGGTTCAATATTGCTCATTTGAGTGAGCTATTTTATTTAGAAAACGCTTGTCTCTTTCTATGTCTTTGATACTTGTTATATACAGTATTTTTTCACATTCGCGAATTAGTCTTGTATATTAGTTTCTGTTATGTATTTATCAGTATGTAGGAGCTTTCACTGTAATTTTTGCGTGGAGGATCATTTGAATCGGTTTTGTTACACAAATACCCGCTAAAAATACATAGACAATTTTCACCGTTTTACAAAAGTTTTCACTCTATTTGTGTCATTAACTAGCCGCTCAATTCCCATCCAATTCCATTTAAAAAAGAGTGAATCCCGCCTTTTCCTTCAGGTGTAATATCTCAAAATATGCAACAGAGGTTTTTTGTACCGTAAACTTCCTCGTTAAGTTAAAATTTCACAGTAAAAATGGTATTTCCGCTGCTGGGGACGGAGGCTGCTGTAGCGCCGGTACAGCAGCAGCTACATCCACAGCAGCTCCAGTCTCCGGGCCGGAGAGGACAACACGTGGCAACCGTCACACCGGAGGAAGTGTACACATTTGTCATTTATATAACAGACCGCGCGGGGCTGGGGGAGAGGGGGAGGTGTTTAATAATTCATCGCTCCACCAGACAGGACAAAGAAATAAACGTTAACGATTGTTAAATAAGGCAGACGTCTATGTTGTGTGCTTACTTTATTTATACTGTTTACATCGCCGGTCAACAAGTGCTGCTCGGATCGGCTCAGACACGACACGGGCGCGGTCGAAAACGTTGTGCTGTAACGGGTAATAGAATACTGTGCTGGGGAAACACTGTTGACCATTTGGTATGCCTACAATATTGGGTTATCAAAATAATAGTCCTTGTTAGTGGGGTTAAAACATTGGAAAACTGGATTACAGTGTAAAAGCCACGGATTTTACAGAATTTATTTCTATACTTAGTTCTATGTAAGCTTAAAGGCTTTTCTTTTTTGTGTTAAGGTTCTTCTGATAGTCATAAAATACGAATTACATGTAAATACAGCTGAACTTAAACACATAAGAACACAATGGGGAGATCCCCGGATCATCCTTGCAACGACCACATTTGTCACTCAGAATTGAAATTTTCGATGCTACCTAGTATGGTTAAATAACATGATTTAGATTACGCGGTAATAGTGTAAATGTAACGTTGAGTATTCTGTTTACTTTCGGTGTTGCCACAATTCCAAGGCCTTCACTAGGGTCAACTTATGTTAAATTGTACAGTACCCCCGTAATAGCAAACTAATTATCTTTCCCGTATAGAAAATCGAGAAACCTCAGAAATCAGTTGGACCATCGCTGATGAGTGTGCAGGTCTGCCGCGAGAGGTTTACAGTATTTACCACCTCGTGCTCGCCCTGGGGCGCGCGCTCGGCAGCACCAAAGCTGGTTATCCTCTGCGCCGCGCCGCCGCCGCGCAACGTTTATAGGCGCTATTACCTTTACGTCGGTAGCTTATAAAACTATTCGCCACGACTGCGCATCGGGCCGCGCACAGGCACAACATTGTTCCGCTCGTACAGGTAACAATTAAGCGCATGAATACGCCGTTACGGCCGACCGTAAACTACCGGCGGCCTTAAAAATAATAAGTAGTAAAACTAATGCGCAATATTAAAACTTGTAGGTTGGGTTCGCCACGGGACGTTGGCGCAGGGCTCGGGTACTGGGTGCCATGCGGGTCTAGCGTCAGTGATGTAGCATAAATGTTTTATACTAAACTGAGTAACAATCGTATTTACTTTATTATTTAGTAGTATGAAAAATTTCTTATTTAGTAGTAGGTCGCGCGCATTTTTGTGCCCCATACCTTTGTGGACTGAGATTCTTTCGCTTTATAACACGTTATCATTGATTCGTTTCGCTAAATTGTTATCATGAATTTTATAAGAGTGGTCTCCTGACAGGTTTAATATCTATCAAGTAACATTTTAAAACTACACTGCATATAAAATCAAATGAAAAACCATTTATTTAGTTAAAAATACAGAAGTGAATACAAATACAAGTTTCAAATACTACTAAAATACCTAGTCCCGCATGGGTCGAAATCGACCTGTGTGCGGGCGAGATCTTATACAATTAAAAACACAATAAGGATTTTCAAAATCAACCAAACACTTAATATAGATAAAATTTGTATAAAAAATTAAGAAGTATGGGCAGCTACTGCTTTTAATTTTATAATACATTGCAGTAATAATTTGATAATGCATTAGAATAAGCTAATCAGAAAGATGATTTGATTTAGAAAGTTATTAGGCTAGACATAGCAAGACGTCATTAACAAAGTAAAAAAAGAAAAAAAGAAAACAAGGTAAAGGAACGTGTCAGTAAAGGTTAAAAAGTCAGGAACTGTGGTATGACTTAGAATCTCGGAACAGATAAGGGTCTCTGCGCGGCCGAGTCCAAGTTCCAACCCGTTTATACATATTCCTGGATACATTCAGAGTTCTAATCCAAGATGGAATATTGCGATAAAGAAAATTCTCAATGTAAAATTAATTAAGAAGGTTTGACAATTTGACTACCCTAGGAACCTGATCCCCAACATTCGTCGCTCTTCTGGTGTTGTATTGATGTACCACTGGCGCGATTATTATATCTTTGTGTGTATGTAAAAACTAGAAGAGTTTTAATATACAGTTGTCTTAGTGATAATATTTTAACTTCATTAAATAATTGTTCAGTGGGGTATCGTGTACCTCTATTAAATGCTGTTTAAATAATCAATTTTTGAATAACAAATAAGGGTTCTATAAGATTTTTAACTAGGCCCTCCCCAGACTAATATGCCATAGGCTATTGTAAGAAAGATTGTACGTAGACAAAATAAACGAATTTATTTTCATTTGCACTGAGTATATTTAATTTAGCTGTCTAAACACAAAAATGAGTTTCCTAAGTTTATTTTTGAAATAAAAATATGATTTTCCCACCTTAATATTTATAAACATTTTAAATAAACTTACTTACTAGTTATCAGTATTCATAAATCCATTCGGGTTCTAGTAGGAACCCGATAAATAGTAGGACAACTGGGACGGTGGCGTCGTCCTGTAATCCAGCTACTTGGAGGTCACGAATTGTGGGTAGTTATAAGCAATGGCTTGTGGATGCGATACTCCCTGGTGGGGATTTCACTAGTCCGCACTAGTGACTACTATCTTTAACCCTTAAAGACCATACTCATAATTAGACCAATTCGAATATATGAGGTCGAATTTGTGGTTCAGATCCCACGTTAAACTGTCGGTCCCTATTAATCATATTGGTTGTTGGCTATTAATTATCAGCAGTCCAGTCTATGGAGAATGTCAAGATCGCTCATTTCGCATTCATATTCATGTTAAAATACCCACTATGTGAGGTCCCTGTCTCAAAATAGTGATATAGTGATTAGAAGATTATGGATCGAAGACTATGTAACTAAAGTTTTAAACCAAAACTCAGCTGGTACATATAGTTGTTGAAATTGAGTTTGGATTTTGGTGGTTAATATTTTGAACTACCTATGACCTGCCTTCAATTATCATTCATTCCAACATCTTCGAAGCAGCCAGTGTTTTCCTAGAAAATCCGAATAGTTTAGATGGACTAATTGTGTTTTAGAAGCTGGAGGTATTGTAAATTTTTAGTTTACATCTGCATAGCACCTTCAGACTTAACACCCAATAAATTTCACACCCACTTTCAAAATTACAGTACTAAAAACCTATTAGCGATATCCCTGACGGTTTTTACACATCTTACGTAGCCCAAAAACAACAGACTAAAAATTTCAATCAACATTAGGTACGTTGAAAACTATATGGGCGATTCCGCAACGAAATCGCCAATGATATCCATTTATGGCGCAAAGTAAGCCTCGTAAAATGATCATAACAAACCGAACGAACGGACAAACAATGTTTTGTATCACATCGCCGGTCAAATACAAATACAGTGAAATAAAACAGTGATTAAATCGAGTATAGTTTAGTTTACGGGGCTTTTAAACGCGGCCGAATTATATCCGCGGTTTTAAATATACTCGGTGACTGCACTGGCTTTATTCTTCTGATTCCATTCAATTACCATTAGCATTAGTGGTCGTTAAATCGCGGAACAATCGTCGTTATTGTTAGTTAGATAAGCAAAAGTAGCAGCACCGACCGGCGGCCGTTACCCCAATGATATTGTTATTGCTTAAGAGATATTGTAGACGGTAGTAAACTTTATAAATAGGGCGTCGTTTTGTTGGAATCGACGTGTTAGTGTGTTGGTTATTGGTATTAATGATGTCGGCGTTAACGATTTTTATGGGTTTCATTTTAAAGTATCAAATCCTCAAAAAAAAATTATTTTACGGTTATTCGTTATTTTTTGTCAATCCTGAAAAAACTACGCTGTCACCAAAACAATTTTTATTGTGTTATTTCAGCGAAGTTCATTCTTTCTTAAAATCAACTGTAGGTTTGCGTTTTGCAAATATTTTGCTTTAATTATAGAACTTAAAATGTTGACTGTATATAAATTGTGGCTCAATGTAGATAAAAAACCGAACGAGCAACTAGTACCTCTATAACTCCATTCGTTAAGTTCCCTCACACTCGTATGTAGAGAGTAAAGGGAAGAAGTAAGTGTGCTACCAATAGTTGGCGAATATCACAGATGCGGTAAAGAAATTTTTTATTTGTTGATTCGCTTTTTTGTTAATTTCTTGTTATTGAAAATGTCAGATCTTACAAGTTAACTCATCTAGGTATTTAAATGATACTGGTTTTTATTGTAAGTCAAGGTTAGGTTTGGCAAAAAGGTACTGTAAATGAGAGGTACAGTGGTTATCAATTTTATCCTTGTTTTTATTTGAGTTTAAAGGGAACTTAAGCATAATGCGACAAATCAATCCCGTTAAAGAATTCCCCCGAATCGCCGGGTTTACACTGATTTTAATGAAGGACGGACCCAATTCCATTACGTATTACCACGACGAAGGAAGCGGCCAAACCCAATATTGTGGCGCGAATTTGTGGAACGACGAAACAAGAGCAAACAGCATTAAAAGGTTGTTTGAGACTGGCGAAGTCAATCAAATTAAATCTATTAGAGGGCGAATGCCAAGGAAATAATAACCTTTCATGTGCGGCGAACGTAATTATCAGCGCAGGAAGTCGAGGAGGAAGTTGAATTAGCGGCAGCTGCTTTGTCGGACGAGAGCGAAGTGGAGCGACTTGGCGGAGCGGAGCGGAGTTTAGGTGGCCGTAAACGCGTTACAGCCACGGCGGCGGTGTCACTCAGCCCAACCGCGTTACCAAGCAATAATCAGCTGGAGAAACACTATTGTCTTAGAATAAGGTTAGCGAAGAGATTCGGCGACGGCGCGGCGCCACGGCGGCGTTGGGTAAACAGAGAGGGGGCTATGCCACGGCGGTCGATGTATTGTAAGAGGATTGCCATGTAAATTATAAACATTTTAGGTAAAAAACCATATCGTAGGGTAATGTTTTCTTGAACAAATTCTTAAGCTATAATGAAATTACTATTTTTGCGTGGAGTACTGGAGCCATAACATGTTGCGAAAGTGAATTTGGAAAAGAATGGAATTTCATTAATAGATAGGGCAAGGTCGTTCGCTCCGCTTAATATCCTAAAATTATAGTTGGTGAATTTTCGCCCATTCCCTTGGTGAGCTCGTTTGAGCTCCCTCCCTTAATAGGAGTAATTCATACTCCTAAATTTATTTTATATTTGAGGCACCGTCGCGATCTACTGTATGGAACTCTTGTTGTGGCTCATTAAGCCTATGCATAAGGTTTGCATGCGGTGGAAAATTACAAAGCGGTTTAGGGAGCAACCCTAAGGTGAGATCGGGATATAAATAAATTTCTTTCCTACGATAAGAGGCGGCAATAAGCCTTGATCGCCGAAGATTACAGCGGTAAACAGGTGGATTTGTAAGTGCGCAAGTGTAACTTTATTTTTAAATAACATCTACCCAAACTAAATCAATAGGCGTCGAATTCCTTAAGTATTTTTAATAAAATACTTTATTTCCCAAACTTATAAAAATCAATATCATTCAAACCATTAGGACATTAATGACTAAGCGTGCCGTTGAAGCACAATATATTTTGAGAGCCTTAAGATCAAGTAGAGACAAGTTTATGTTGCCCACAATGCTCGTAAATAAAGTACCGTGCATTTTCAAAAAACATTCTAGATTTAGTAAAAATCCGGCCGATCTAAGTCCATAGCCTGTAAAATCAAATGCTGTCCGAAGCGATTGATAACACATTGGGAAGTTTGCCGCTCGTTGTGAGAATGACTCAGAATTATCGAACGGCAACTGTTGCTCGCGTGAGCGGCGCGAAAATAATTGTGTTGAGCAATAAATAAACGTTTACTTGTGCATGGAGAAGCGGCTGTTAATGAATAAAATGGGCATCAATTGTGGCCAAGATATCGGGGAGGTGCGTGCGGCCCCGCCCTGCACGATCCAACGCCGCCAACACTACTGTTGCTGTTGCTCTTGTAGAGTACAATACTTACCTGTGTTGTGAAAACGAAATGATGTAGACGTAGACTACTCTCGACTGTCAAGTACTGCTAATATATTATGGTTCGTTCGTCAAAGGGGGATGTGAAATAATCTTTGCAACTACAAACAAGATACATTGTCCTCTTCACTTTTTTGTAACATTTAGTTAATGTGAATTTTGGAAGGTAAAGTTTTTACCTGTAGCTTTTATAAAGATACCGATTGTTTAACTACATCATTGCTAAATGTCTTGAAACAATAAAAGTCTAAAATTATTGCAATTAAGATTAACTAAAATTATGTTGCTCTACGAGTCCTTTCAGTTCTTTTTTGTTGAAAACGATTGAGTACTTGAATAGGGTTTTTACTATTAACTCAACTTTAACCCGTGTTTATAATCAACTATATTTTCCGTTAATACTAATAATGGAATCATTAGGTTGTTTTAGGATCAGCAAACCTTGTGTCCAAAACTCCTTCTTGAGTACAGTATTACCTAGTTATTTTTGCGTGTAGGCATATCAGGTAATATGTACCAACTATCTTATCAAGGAGTCGTGGGAAAAATTTAAATAAAATCAAACATTTAAAATAAAATTATATCATAATAATTATTATAAAATCTACAAGTGGAGCATACCCTTAACAGTTGTAGTGTTTGCGTTATTCGGTCGCCGATGCGCATCGTGTATAAACCATTTGTCACGGCGATAATCGCTGAATAACGGATCGCAGATATTATAAATGTAATCACAAATCAATGGCAGTTGTACACACGTTGGCGCGCCATCTACAGCTACAGCGCGCAGCACGGCCCGGCGGATGCGAATGCGAATGCGATATTCATTACTTTATATTTAACCCGCAATCAAGCCTTGTTACACGGAATATCTCCGCTGCTCTGTCCTGTCATGTCCAGCCCGCCGGCCTCGGCTGATGGATATGTTGCATGGCGGCGGAATACTTGATTCCTCTAGTTTCGCTGCTGTGATCTGTTGATTCGGTGAGTTTTGAGTCAACAGATAATATTAGAAACAATGTTTCGCAACATTGTTGGTTAGTAATCAATAAGCTTACGAATCAGTAAGTTACGTTTTACATTCATTACAATAAACTAAGTCCTCGGTATTTCAGGAAACGGATGGCGTCCTCAATCTATAACAATATTTAGAACTTAAAAACAATTTTTAAAACACACTAGAAAAACTTGGATAAAAGTGTAGCTAAACATGAGAATTGCAAAAATCCATGCAATAAGTATTTTCTGATACAGTACTAGCCTATAGGCATTTCTACCACCTGATCCCAAAATTAGAATACTGTATGTTGAATATTAAACATTTTCATGCCCTTTCATAAATAAATACTGTCCCTGTATTAGTTGAAAATAAACATTGTATTACTGTACTAGTTTTGTAAAATGCATTGCATTGTCTGAGACTAAAATCGTATTAAATTTAAAATGTTCAGAATACATTCTGTGAGAAAAGTAAGAATTTATGCCAATTTTCTCAGCAACAAGTTATTGAAAAGCTATGAGTGTGGTATCTCATTGCTCATACCGCTTCATAGATTTTCTAGCTGCTTTTATTATTCGTTCTTACTTGGATCGAACCGATCACACAATATAGCCGTATTATAGTCAGAATTATTGGATGAAATATGACAAACACTTGCCTTAATACTCCATATTTAGGCCGTTAATCACAAATAGTGCAGAGTGGTTACGACATATTAACTTAATATTGTATGTCGTTACTGTATAGTTAGCCGTAGTAGAATATTTTGCTGCGATGAGATACGATCATCGCAATGCGTCATATGCTTTGTTTGATAGGCTAATTTATAACAAGGAGTAAAGTCAAAAATGTATTTGAAATTTTTCCCTATTGTAGAATACAAATTTCTTTGTTTACATTCAAATTTTAAACTTAATTTTTTTATTGGAAATAGTTTTTTTTAATAAAAGTTTTAGCAATTAATTTTAACAGCATATTTTTATAATCACGTATGTGCGAAAAACACTTAATGCAACACGTTTAGATTAAACACAACCGTCCAAATTTTGTTTTACCTTTAATTAGGGAACATCGAGAATGATTTTTTTTATACATCCTTTGTTGGTTTTTTAACAGTTTTATTCAAAGTGTATAAGATGAATCCAAATCTCGAAATAAATTAACAGAAAATACCTAGGTATATTGTGAGACGCATAGGCCTACTGGAAGGTTTTCCCTTTAGTCATTATCAACCTAAATGAGTTAAGTTTGCCTTTGATTTAAAAAAAAACAGATTTTTTCTAGTAATTTTTTCACGATTGAGTTACTACTTTCTTTCAGTGTACTTTTTACACTTCAATTTAACATACTACAGAATTAAATGTTTTAACTAAGCAGACTTAAAACTTTTCGTTTTGGTACACACTGTTAAGAAACAAGGAATAAAAAAACCCCAACCATAATACCGCAGAATAACAAAATTAGTATACAGGGTGTCCAGCTTCCACCTTTACAAACTTTTCCAGGTTATTAAGCATGCCAAAACAAACAGAAAAATCATATAAACATATGTCCGGAAATGCTTCGTTAAGCCGCTAGCCGCCATTTTGTTTTTTACACTTAAGAATTTTTATTTCCGTAACGGGTTGTTGTATAAAGTTCATATTTTGCATATACTTTAATCACTCCAATGCTCATTTTTAGAAAAAATATTATTTTTTTCCGATGTATATTTTCAAAATGGCGGCCATATTAAATTTTTAAACTTAAATATCTTAAAAACCGTAAATTTTATAAAAATTCTACTAGACACAAAAAAGTTGACAAATTAAATTATCTAAACAGTGATACCAAGTTTGTAAGGATCCGACAACAAATAATGGAGTTATGGTGGTTTTCCTGTAGAAAAACACTGATTTTGCACTATGATTAATGCCAATTTAGGTTATTTTAAAAGAAAAATCTCAATAACTCCGTTATTTGTTGTCGGATCCTTACAAACTTGGTATCACTGTTTAGATAATTTAATTTGTCAACTTTTTTGTCTCTTGTAAAATTTTTATAAAATTTACGGTTTTTAAGATATTTAAGCTTAAAAATTTAAAATGGCCGCCATTTTGAAAATATACATCGGAAAAAAATAATATTTTTTCTTAAAATGAGCATTGGTGTGATTAAAGTATATGCCAAATATGAACTTTATACAACAACTCGTTATGGAAATAAAAATTCTTAAGTATTAAAAACAAAATGGCGGCTAGCGGCTTAACGAAGAATTTCCGGACATATGTTTATATGATTTTTCTGTTTGTTTTGGCATGCTTAATAACCTGGAAAAGTTTGTAAAGGTGGAAGCTGGACACCCTGTATAAATCGAGTCAATTGGAAAATATGTCAGTAGTATTTTTTGACGGGTCAACAACTAGTTTTATCACAACACTTGGATATGTTTCCCAGTACGTGTACTGTACCAACCGTTAGCGCCTCAAGTCTTCCACGTGGTGGAGTAACTGCCGTGTTATTTTAGCCCGACCGAGTTAACGTTTCATGCCGTTATAGCAAGCCCAAGCAAGGGGCCGTTGAATAAATAACACCGCTCGCGCCGGCTATAGTTTGTGACGTTATACTACTACTGTAATTAACAATCACAGAAAACATATTTTATGAAGTCTTCGTTACAATATCGTCTTTATTGTTTGCCAATTGACGACAGAAGCGAGTTGTTTGCTCAGAGAATTATCACTCCTTGTTGTACGGCATTTTCCTCATACAGTACAAGTCTCTCGCTTGCTAGGGGAACGCCCTACGTGCAGTATTTGAACAAATGAACTGTTCACTTTATAGTACTAGTTTCAAACAATCACCAACATTGTCTGAATCCCACGAACTATTCATCTGCTAGCCGGTAAGATAGTCAATACCTGAACGTGGACGGTTTCGCATGCAATTCACTGATTACTGCGAAGTGCTTAGCCCGCGAAACCCGCGATTGTGCAGCGATGATTTAAAGTCGAGAAACACCCATGACCGATTGTAACCCGAGGGAAGGCAGACGGCCGGGATGGGATGGAGTCAGTTAATGACCTTATCATTATAATGACAAACGACCGACATGTGGATCGTAACTACCAGTGACACTTAGTACCCGGCCCCATTACACGCGCGAGGCTACTGTGCTGTGTGCTGTGGCTCTGTACTACACCCGTGCGAGGCTACTGTACCGCACACGCGAGAGTGGGATCGGAACATTTCACAAGAATTAGACGTTTTATCAGACCATCTTAGAGGGAAATTACTCACATGCTAAAAAGTATAAAAATAATCTTCTATGAACAAAAATAACTCTTGTGCGTAATTAGCATTCCTAATACATGTAAGGTATGGTCAATGTATAAAGAATTAAATAAGTAAGGGCATCCTTATAGGAAAGTAAGAACCCCGCCACCCCATAAACACAGAAAGTACCACCAAGATTTAATTGTTATCTAAGAATTATGCTGATTGGTAGAATGGAAACAGATGGCTAGGATGATTTTTCAGAAGTTTTTTTTTATGTTTATTTTTACATTTAATCTGTATAAATAGCGTTTCCTATGAGAATTAGAAGTAATAATAGCATCAGAGTTTTATTTTCTTCTAGTTAGCTGGTATGGTACAAGGTTATCGATATCGACCGGACATCTTTCCATAATTACTGTAGGCGTTATGCGAAACGGCATAGCAAAAGATACTTCCCCTTGTTAATTTTTGTTGCATGTAATTCCATGATTCCCCGAAACGTATCGTATGATTCCACGATGCGATTTTTAGTTTTAGAAAATGGATATTTCTGTTAAGTTACTTTTTATTGTTCTTTTTTCTAGGTGATAGAAAACATTTAAAATTGCCAAACCAAAAACGTTTTAGAAAAACTCCAAATAATATTTGCAATTGGACAGTAGTGGTAGCTTGGTGGGAGTTTAGGGTTAGGGGGAATAGTGTAGGGTCAAGACAATTTTCAGCGTAGGGTAGGTCATAGCCTCCTCCGGTGTTGTTGGGGGGGGGGGGGGGGGGGGGGGGGTGCGAGAGAGACAGCGACAGCCGTGTGGCCGCATCAGTGGCGCACCATCACGCTACGGTCCTTGTTCACACATCGTCCACATACTTGCCGCCGCCGCCGCCGCACTGCTCATCTCCATATTCATCGCCCCCGCATTCTTGCTCTTATCTCTCATTCATTCTTTACCACCATCGCGACGTTTTTAGTGGGTTTTAACACAAGTTGCGCCGACTACTGTGTTACTGAAGTAGATTCGCTTTGTGAATTATTGCTGTTCGCGTAATTGTTTCCAAAAGTAACCGAGAAGGAAAGCTTAAAACAGAGAATACTGCTGTAACTCCTCGATTAGACTAAAGAACAGTATTAATGTCAGAGTGTTTACACTTGACACTAGCTAGTGTTTGCCCGAATTCGTGATGCTTACTCAATGACGTTATTTTGATTTCAACGTTCTCAAATAAATGTCGCACTCTGATGAGCGAGTATGCTGTTTGCATATAGTGTAAACCTGCCCTTAGTTTTTACAATCACCTTGAAGCAACGTTGGATACTACATTTCTTCGTGTAAACCCAGTTATTAAAATAATATGACCAAGTTCGCCTCAAATAACACCCTTATTGTAAGAGAAAATTGAAACAGGCACCAACATGTCACGGATTTCTATTTCATTGAACAGCCGTGCTATCAAAATGCGGTAGGCCATAAATGTTACCCCAGGTTGGTTATCGTGCTCCCGCAGTTACTAAAGACGGCTCACCAACAAATTGATATGTAGTTTTATTCTTTGATAACGAACGGTTATGTTTTTAAAAAAAAAAAAATTCTTCATCGATATTCATATATTTTTGCTGTGTATTCTTATAATTATGTTACGAAAATTACATCATGTTTACATCTAAATTATATTTTCATTTAGTAGTGGATGTACTTGAAGTGATTGAAGGCTCTATAATAAGTCTTCAGTCTTCTTGATTCAATAACCGAGCCTTTAAAATCAACTCAAGGATGATTTTAATTATGAATTATATTTCAAATATTAAAATCCCATCAGTGGTATAACAAGCGCACGCCCACTCCGAGCCCGATGCACAACAGTACTGTACCATGTATACGGTACGCGAGAACACCAGTTGACACGCGGACATTGCGTGCTCGGCGCCACCACCATCAAGACTTCATCATCGCTTTTTATGCCATCCCCATAAATTATTCCATTACTTTATTAATTTCCGAAAGAAGTAGTGTGATTTACTCGGCCATCTGATGTAAATCATTTTAAAATGATCACATTCAATCTTTCAGTCTGATTTGATGAAATTAAAATCGATTAAATCTTTTATGGTCATAATTCAGTAAATAACCTTATAGAATTAATGTTGACAAGTCAGTTAGTTTAGGAAATGTTATAAATTCGTATAAACAACTTAAATTACCGTGATATTTATTATGAATGAAAAAAAGATCCTCCGGTTATAATTTTTCTGTTTGCGATTTCGTTATAGTTGGCATTAATACAAATTTGTTTTCGTGATCTTGGTGAACAATGGCGTGTGTTGAATAATGTCATAAAAAATATTGGCCTACTTATATTTCAAAAACTTTTTGGAATTTGAGTAGACTTAAAGTATCTCTCATACACTAGAACACAGGTGTGTGTTAAATTGTTTTATTTGGCGTGGTTCGAAATTTATGTCTTCCACCTTATATTTATGCATTTTTAGGTCTAGTATTTTAGGAAAAAATTTGGTTTTTGGATAATATACAATCAAATGGCATTAGACAACAAAATGGTAGAACACTTCCAATAATTATTGATCATTTCTAGTCATATGAAACCTGATCGTCATAGTAGTGTGAAAACGTTCTATGAAATAAAATTTTGTTTTATAAACATTCGGCTTAATGATAAAGCAGTTGCTTTCAATATCGCGTTTATAAAAATATTTCAAAAAATAAAAAATATAGTAAAATAGTTGTCTTCTTGGACGAGATTTGAACTTACCGGTGGTAGAAGCGCTCTCAGCGTTTTCCGTTGTTTTAACTTTTCCATCCATCAGTAGTATTAGCCAGTATCATTCGAAAGTGCTCCGGTTACCCAATAGGTTCTGACATGAGAGAAAACAATTGGACTACTCAGTGATGCCTGGACATACAGTACTCTTGCCTCTTGGATAACCTGCCTGGAGTAAAGACTGATATTCCTGTCAAGTGGCTCTTCCATGCGTTCTCACAAATCGTTCTTAGTGCACAGTAATGAGTGACTAAACTGTAAGAGAACACATCATTGTAGATACATTTTCTCCATAGTTTCGCAGGAATCAAAAGAAACAAGAAAAATACCAAGTAAGTTTCTGCTGCCGAATTCAACATTTAGTACTGAGAAAATGTACAATTAGTTGCTAATGAATTATAGAGTCTAAATTCTGAGTGTCTAAAAACTCTTTCGTCCAGGCCACCCCAGCAGCATCGTCAACGAGGGCCGTGGTCGTTCACAAGATGACTGTAGTCTAGAGACATGTGAGCTAGATCGCATGAGAGCAATGGTGCCACGGAGTATATAACGGTTAAAAAGTGTTTAGATAAATCAACATTTTACCCTTTGTTGCATTCAACTATTGCCAACGCAGCAGGAAAAATAATTAATTAATTAATTAATTGTTCTTGGTTGCATGCCGTGGATTGGAGATTCTTTTCTTAACCGTTACTACAGTTTTTAATTTTAAAATACTAGTGTAGAATTTATAGTTGCGTATTTACTTTGATTGCTAGTCGACAATTCGACATTTATCTAATTGTTTATTGATAATACTAACGTAAACTAGTGTAATATTGTGTCGGTACGATAAATATCATATACCCGTAGCAACATTGCTTCCGATTAATCAGTAGGCCCTATGCTGTGGATAGGTAAATATTTTAACTTGACTTCCCTTTTAGTTTTTAATACTTATATCCGGAACACCTAAAAATTTGTACATCAGCCATTTATAAAGCAGCTATGCTTTTCCAGTAGGTTCGTAGGGATGTCGGGTCGTTCACACCTGGCGGGCGTTGTTTAGACTCGCCGCTGTTGCGCTGCGCTGGCGTGACGATCGCCCGGGAACGACTCGTTACGGCGGTATTAATTGTCGCAAAACTGCATCGACGCTCGCATGTTGAGGACATTTCTATTAGCGGAACGTGCCTCCGCCACATCAACAACGCCCGCCATTCGTTTCCTTTGTTAATAAAGTCGTCCCGCGCGGCGCGCCTATCGCCAGCGGGATCTGGCGGGGAAAATTGCAACCGTGATGGTAATGGAGGAAGTCTTTAGCGAAACGTTTCTTTGGCTCGATTGTTATTAATTACGGTGGGAATATTAATATGTCTGCATGCCGGTGTTTTTAGCCACCCCGAGTCGCATACTAACCCCTCAAGTCTTGATACACAGTTGAAATTTTCTTTTAAAATATGTACATGCCAATAATCGAAATGTCATTCCCTCCAAAAATTCTATGATCATACGAATAAAAATTTGTTTTAATGTCAGGTGTATTTAGACTTATATTTCAATTCTTAGTCCATATGCTACCTTAAACAAGATAATAAATATAGTAGACGAATTGTTTTTCTAACGAGTGTGTGCATTTTCTGGGAAAACACATTTTTCGAAGATGAATGAAACGTTTTTTTTTATTTTGCATCCAAAGTTAGGGGCACGTGGCCCTTTCTTATACTTAACTTGAGAGATCGCATACTGATAAAATTTAAGTATCATAGTTCCGTGGAGTAAATACAATTTTTGTACAGTTTGTCCCTAAATCTTAATAAAAATAAATAAAAAAACAATCTAGTACATCTATTTAATCATTTTTCACGATAAAAAATCTTGTTAAGTACAAATGCCTCAAATTTTATAATTCGTAGTCATATTTACATAAAAATAATAATTAATGAAGCTAATTAACTCATTAATTTCATATAGTTAAATTATATTAGTCTACAGATTTCACATAATGATAAAACTTTCATTATACTACTTAATGTCACGAAGTGATATTAAATTATATCTCCCTGTTATAATGATCTTCCAAATATGTAAGCGTTAGTAAAATTTAATAATGTGTAATAAACTTTGAGTAAAATAAAGTCGCAGCAGCAGTAATCGCTTAAAATACACCGAAAGTTAATAATAAAATAATAACGTTGAAACTGAATAAATACTAAATAAACAAAAGAGATCCCAACTTATTAAGCTGCATATTGAATAAAGCATGTTTTTAATATAAAGCTTCCTTATGAAATTCAGGGAAACCCCGTCTTTGTATTTAAATAAGAGATTTTCATTTGGAGAGGAAACAAGTTTTGGTTATTAATGCAGTAGAAGCCTGCGCTCGGCTATATAGTGGTGAAATATTAACGATTCTTGCAGGTACGCCTGACAAATAATTCAGCTCTCTTTCTTGCTGCTGCTCCACTTGCTTATGTTATTCCAATCCACACTATTGCCTATGGAAGGTTAACTCCACTGTTAAGCCATATTTTATTACAAGATGAATCAATTCTCTGTGGGCTTCTGTCTTGTGAATGTTTAGAATGTAGTGTCTAGTGCGTCACAATACTCAATATTATTATTATATGGTGGTCCAGTAAGAATTTTTCGTACAAGTTAAATCCCGGAATGTTTTATTGTCGAAGTAATAATTAATTTCTAAAGTCGGTTGTTATGTTTGGACATTATGAAATTACCAAAGGTGCTTGTGTCAGTAAAATACTTTTCTTTCTGTTTTACAGTAGTTGGGAAAGCCACTACATGTCATTTGCGTAGTTTTATTCTAAAATTGAAGAACTTGCTCGACCTTTATTGCAACGTAAGTCATCTACATATAATTAACTCAACGTGCTCTCAACAAAATATTTATTATATATCAAAAATGTAAATTATAAAATTTTCAAATTTTCATCGGTATTAGCCATTATTTTGGTTCTTTACTCCTTTTAGCGAATTTCCCATTGGGAATAAGCTATTACCGTAGGTCTCATGGTAAGACCTAAGCCCGGGACCATGTTACTTTTTCGTTTTGAGGTGCCTAGAGACCAAAAATAATAGTCATTAAAATTTATATATATATGTATATATTTATATATGTATATAAGTAGATAGTATCATGTTGGTTCTAGGAAACTTTTGGAGACAATAAAAAATCAAACAAATTTCACAGTTTTTTTATACAATTATGCAATATTTTTGCCATTTTTTGGCCAATTTTCAGCTTTTGTCAAATTGTCATAAAAAATATGCAATTTTAATGAAATTTTCAACAAATATGCCTAAATTTTCTACAAAATAAAATTTTTTTAAAAACAAGTAAAATTTGGCTAAAATAGTATCCAAAATGAATAGTTTTATGGAATTTTTAGTGAACAAAATTAATGTTCAAAATGGATAAATATAACAAAAACTAAGTTCAGTGTGCATGGTATGCACGCTTCAAAGGTTTTTATTTTTAAATGAAATTTTAAAATGATTATTCTATAACTATTTTATTTCAGTAATATCATTTTTGATTATATTATATTCAAGTAATTTTTCAGATATAATAATAATATAACAATTTGTTTTACTAGTAGCTACTATATCATAATCAAAATCTGCATTAATAATAATATCATTTTTTGAACTTGAAATATTTGTTGGATTTTTTGTAAATTGGTCTATTTTCTAGAAATTCTGTTGGACTATAATACATTTTACTACTAATATAATAAACTTTTTTGTAATCTTGATACATTTCATACATAATTCTAAATTTTTCATTGTTTATATCAAAATTTTCCAATAATTCATCAGGGTAATAATGACCATTTAGTTTTACTCTTATATTTTTTACATACATACTATCAAATTTAGAAGTATCAAATAACTGATCATTTGTTCTTGATTTTTGAAATCCAATTACAATAAATTTTGGATTATAAATATTTCTATAGATATTTGTTATATCAAAACTTAAATTCTTTCCTGTAATATTTTTTTGTTCAATGCATTGCCAATGATTAAAATGAAAATTTACTTTTTCAAATTTGCTTAGTTCATTAATTAATTGAATTTTACTTGTTGTTTTGTATTCAATTATAGGAACTCTAATAAAAAATTCATCAATTGTTATTTTACCTTCAGTTGGTAATGTAGCATTATCATAAGATCCATCAGCCTTTTTAGTTTTCCATCTAAAAATTGCATCATTATCTTCTGATCTAATAAATGTTATATTAAAACCTCCTTTGTATATTGGAATATTTACATTTTCAAGAAATCCTAATCCAAAATGAGATAAATTACCAATTGCTTCAAACTTATTTTTAAAATTTGATTCAAAACCATTATTTATTTGGTTTTTTCTGATTTTGAATAAGTTATAGTACCTTTAATTGTACTTAATAGACCAGGATATTCAATTTCATCAATCAATTTATTATGTTTTCTAACTTCAATTTTTGAAAATAAAAATGGAACAAAATTATCAATTAATTTTATATTAGCACCATTATCATATGCATTTCCATCAGATTTAGTCAATTTACCAGATATATAAAATTGAAATTTAGAAGTACAAAATCCATCTCCAAAATCTATATTAAATTCAGTTTTTTTTATTAGGTTCATTTAAATGTAATTTAGATAATGGATAGAAATTTTTGTATTCAGCTCTTTCAATATCATTTATATATTTTTTGTAATCAGCCATTTATTAAGGATAAATTTTTTAAATCAAAAGCTTTTTTTAAAACAAGTAAAATTTTTATAATTTTATGATGTCAAATTTTATAATTTTTATGAATCAATTTCATTTTTACTTTTAAAATATTCAATTTCAGTAGCATGATCAAGTATAAATTTTGCTGATATTTTTTGATGTTCTAAAATTAATTCCCAATTTAATGTAAATGCATAATCATGAATAAAATATTCAGTTAAATCTTGATATTTACAAATCAGATCAATATAATCTTTTAATTGATAATTTATGAATTCAGTAATAAAATCTACAGTTAAATTTTGATATTGGGCAATTTTTTGCCAATTTAATTTATTTTGAAACAATCTCATCATATTAATACTCAATTCATATTTTTCAGAAATATCATCCCAATCATCTTTGTTTAATTGATTTTGGTTTCTGATAATGAATAAATCAAATGAACTGTATAGAGCCATTTATTAGGGAGAAAATTTTGTAAAACAACTTTTCTTTGAATTACAAATACAACATTTTGATTTAATTACATTTATATTTTTCAATTTTATTATCTGAATATCTTTAGAATTAGTTTTTTATTTACATTTAAGACAATAAATCAACTCCATTTATATAAAATAATTATTGTAACTTATCTATATCATCTTTAATTAGTATTATTTCAGCATTTAATTCTTTTATGGATTCATTGACTCCATCAAATAGAAATTTTAGTTCTTTTTCTAATTTTTCTTCTAAATTTTCAACATATTTTCCAATATTAATTAAAAAGTCTGTAATTTTATTTAAATCTTTTTTAGTTTCTGAATGATCATTACCAATTTTAATAATTGAATCTAAAACTTCATCTAATTCTGATTTTATTACAACATCATATTTATTTATACTTGGTTTAACATTAACAATTCTTTTACCATTAATACTTATATAATTTTTTGATAAACCAATAGCATTTACTAGATTTTCAGTCTTTTTTACATGACTTTTAAAACTTTTACTAAAATTATTAAAAAATATATTTAATTTAGAATTTATATAATCTTCTTTAATATTAATTGGATGTTTTTTCTGTCTTCCAAACAGATCAAATATATTTTGTGAATCCATATTTATTAAGGATTAATTTATTTATTATATTATCAAATTTTTTATTATTATTTAATTCATTTAATATAAAAATACATAAATGACCACAAATTGGTGGATCATTATAATTTTGAATTTGATTATCATTATAAAATATATTATCTTTTCCTAGATATTTAACTAATTCTATTGGTGGTTTATTAACTATATTTCCATATGAATCAAAATAATATTTAATTTTATCTTTTTATAATAACAAACCCCATGAGTTCCATTTCCATCAAATGAATCTAAATTTATAATTCCACATTCAAATTTATTAACTTTATTAGGTAATATATCTCTCATAAATACACCTCTAAAATATTTTATATTTTTACACAATTTTTCTAATTCACCTAATGTTAGTGGTTCAAAATTTTTTTATAATTTTGTTTCATATATTTTAATGTTTTTTTATCTAAACCAGATCCTTCTACATTTTTTAATTCATGATCTAACCAATCAACAAAATTTCTAAATTTAGGAATTATAGATTCTTTTACTACTTTTGCTCCCTTTCTAACATTTGGTGTATAATTTTTAACTATAGGTATATTATCAGCAAAATCTAAAATTTCTTTTAGTAATCCACCATTTTTTATTTCTTTTAATTGATTATATGAAAATTCAAATCTTAATCCTTTATTTAATTTTTTATGTTTATTTAGTTTATTAATTTGTCTTTTAGATAATAATATAATATCTTTTCCATTTTCATTAAATTGATCAATATTAAATTGAATTATAACTGATCTTTTATTTTTAAATGCTAATTTTATTTTTGATTTTTGATTATCTGTCAAGTTTATATTTGTTTTTTCCATTTATTAAGAAAAAAATTTATAGTTTTTTTATAATATAGATTAACTTAATTAATGAAAAATTTTATTAAAATTTTAATCCTACTTCTAAACCCATACCAAATTTTCTTTTCATCCACATAGCACCTGATGTTGGTAATGCAACTAATCTTTCACCAATTCCATAATCATTTGATGTTACTATATCCCATGCTTTATTTTGTAAAATTTTATCAGCTATTTCATTTCTAGATTTTGTATCTTTATGATCTCTATAAAATAAATCATGTTCTTTAGCAGCTTTATCTAAATCATTTATTCCAGGATCACCTCTTTTTACTCTTTTATTTAATTTAGTTCCAGGCCCTAGATATTGATAACCAGGTACATGTAATTCAAAAGGTAAATTATTTATAACATCATTTAAAATACCTGATCCATCTTTTAATAATGGTGATGAAATATTTGCCAAAATTCTTTTTAAATACTTAATTCCTTCAGGTTTTTCAATTAATTCATCTAATTTATTTGATATAAAGTCTTTAATTGCTTTCTTTTCATTTAAAAAATTATTATTACCAGCTTTTTCTTGTGCATATATATAATTAATAATATTATCTAATTTATTTAAATCATCTATAAATCTATATTCAATTTTATTTTCTGTATATTGTCTGATTCCTGAACCTTCAATTTCCCCTTTTAATTCCCAAATATGTTTAATTAAATTAATATATTTATCACCTTTACTAGATTTTGGTTTTTTACTATTTGGATCATTATTTTTATAAATTTAATTAGTTTCCCATAAAATCTTTGAATAATTATTTAAATCATCTTGTGTATATAAATTATTATCTGGTTTCTTTTCATAAGTTAACAATCTCCATAATCCATGTGTTCCATTATATTTTTTATCATCAATTATTAAATCATCATTATCAATTACAGCTATTTTATCACCAATCATAAATGATTTTTTATGTTTATTCCAATATAGACCAAATTTATCATCTTTTGTTCTTGGTAAATATTTTTGTGCTAATGGACCAATAATTTTATCTAATGTTTGAGGTGAAATTAAATTTGGGTCAATAAATGTCGATTCTTCTTGAATTATTGGTTGTCTGATTGGTCTAAATGGAGTACTTGAAGGTAAATTTAATTCTTCAGTTTCTGGTATTGATATATTGGCAAAATTATTAACAATAGGTACCAATTCCATAAGGTTTTTATTTTCATTTAAGACTTCACCAATTTTATTTTCAACTTTACCAATTGCTAATGTTATAGGTTCATATGCTTTTTGTTTAATTTTTTCATAATTATCTTCAATTTTAATTTGATTTTTAAATTCTTTTATTAATTTTTTCTCAATATCATCTAATTTTTTAGCTTCATTAACAGATATTTTATCCATTTATTACAAAGAAAAATTTAGGTTCAAAACAAATCATGTTAACATAAACACAAATCATGTTAACATAAACACAAATCATATTAACACAAAACACAAATCATGTTAACACAAACACAAATTATGTTAACATAAAAACAAATCATGTTAACACAAAACACAAATCATGTTAACACAAACACAAATCATGTTAACATAAACACTAATTATGTTAAACACAATTCATTTTACTTTATTTCTGTAATTTTCATTAAATATATAAATACTAATGAAATAAATAATACTAATAAAATAAATATTCTATCAATTATTGAATCAAACATACAACAAGCCATTATCATTATTTAATATCAGAAAAATTTTTCATATATTTTCCATCATTTGATTTTTTTAATAAATTAATAGTTAAAAATCCATAGTCTTCTTTCCAACAATCATTACAAATAGTTTTAAATTTATCAAATTTCATATCTGATCCAACAAAATTATTATATATTTTTTTCATATAATGTTCATTTTGTTTAAAAATGCATAACATATTTAAATTATTTCTAATTAATTGCATATCAACTTTTGAATAACATTGTGATAAATAAATACATGATATATTTTTATGTCTACCCATTATAAAATATTCTTTAATTTTATCTTGTTTTTCTAAAATACAATCATCAAAAACTACTAATGAATTTGGTTTACATTCATTTAGTGGAATCATATCATCACATGAAAAATGAGAAATTTGTTTATTAATATTTGATTCTATATTTTTAAATCTTTTTTGTAATAATTTATAAGATGGTTGTTCTAATGATTTACTAAAAATATATAAATTTGAATTTGGAATTAATCTTTTGTAAATAAAATTTAATAATAATGTAGTTTTACCAGATCCACTTGTTCCTATAATTAATAATCTAATAGGTTGATCATTTTTATTATTTTTTTCATATGATTCTAATTTTATATTATCTTTTTTTTTCTAAAAATTTCTCCATTTAAATAAGATGAAATTATTTAAAATAATTGGTCATTCATCCAAACTAGAATTAAGATTAGAACATCCAATACATTTAGATGGAAAATATAGTATTGGTTTAAGTGGATTTTATTCAGATAATTTTATATCAAATATACCAAATGATTATAAAAACTCTTATGGATATTCTATTAAAGATGAAGATGATAAAATTATAGATCAATATTTTGATATAAATAAAGGAAATTATACAATTGAAGAAATAAAAAATATTTTTATTAATAGTTTAAAAGAATTTAAAAAGAAAATTAATAAATTTGATGAAAATGATTTTTTATTGAAAAATGATGGACCATATATTATAATAAAATCTCCTGTTAAAATTATAGCAACAACAATTATAATTGATTTATTAGGGTTAGATGATAAAATGATTGAACCAAATGTATTAACAAAAGGAATAAAACTGCCAAAAATTAGACCTTTTGATGTTATTGAAATTCATTGTAATTTAGTTGATCCTAGTTTTGAAAATCATAAAGATTATTCACATTTACATAAAGAATCAGAAATTCTATATTCATTTTATCCAAATGTTGAATATGGATCAAAAATTAGTGAAAAACCAAATGAAATTGATTATATTCCTTTAAAAAATATAAATAAAATTCAAAATATTATAATATCTATTCAAGATAGTGATGGAAATCTAATAAATAATGAAAATATTAAAAGTATTATATATTTAAGATTAAAACAAAATTTGTAATATAAAATTTGTCTACATAAATAATAAAATAATTGATTTAATTAACAATAATTTTATATTTAATAATAAATTAATTGTATTTAATAAACAAAATAATCCTTGGTTTAAAGGAAAAGATATTTGTAATATTTTAAAATATAAAAATTCTAGAAAAGTTTTATTTGATAATGTAAAAGAAAAATATATAAAACTTTAAAAATATCAAGTGTAACCAACAGTTACACTTACATAATGATGATAAATTAATTTACATAAAAATTATATTTGTCACAAATTATGACACCCTAAAAATTGATGTACAAACATGTTTTTAGATGCCCTAAAACAGGGCGTCAATAAAATAGATATTAAAACAATATTTATTAATGAATCTGGTTTATATTTATTAATTTTAAAATCAAAAAAGGTAGATAAACAATAAGGATAGTTGATGATAAATTAAAATTTATAGATATTTTTAGAGGGGACAATTTGTCCCCCCTATCATATAATAAAAAACATACAAAACTTATTAAAATTAGGTAGGACCCAAAATGGGTCCCATATAAATTATAATATTTATTTTAAAAATTTTTAAAGGAGGTAACCTTATACAATAAAAACTTAAGGGTAACAAAACATTACCCTTTAAACATTCAAAAAATATTCATAAAGATAATTAATTATATACAAATTTGAGACCCGTCTTAAAGACGGGTCTTATTTATAATGATAATAAAGTAAAATTTATAGATATTTTTAGGTTAGATATTCAATAAATTATTGAATATATTTAAATTTATTAAAGAAAATATTTAAAAATATACATAAAATTATAGTACAAATTCAATATCATATGGTTATAAATTATTAATATAATTTTGATCATTTTCTTTAAAACTTTCTTTAACATAATTTTTTATTATATTTATAAATGGTTCTATTATAAAATTAAACTTATAATGATATACAAAATAATTTTTATATTTAAAAATATGTATTAAAAATTTATTTGATACTTTAGTTTTAAATAAATATAATTTTATATCAAAATCATTATTTATTAATTCTTTTGGAACAATTAAAATTTCCATTTATTTATAATTATTTTTATAACCCCAAGGTAATGTATCAATTTTATTTTCACAAATAAATCTTTTGTCATCTCTATTACTTAAAGCTAATTTATTTATTGTAATTGTATATAGTTCATGTTTAAAACTTCTAATACAAGTCATTTCTCTATATTGTTCTTGATCATCAAATAAACATTTCTTAAAATCATCCATGTGTAATGTTTTATCTACAACACTTTTCTTAATTCCTTTACATTTTACAGGATTTTTAATATTAAATTCATAACTATATAATTTTGATCTTAAACCACAATATTCTTCTAATATTTCACCATTTAACTCATCTTTAAATTTACCAATTATTTTTTTATTCTTTTCACTATAGCATTCATGTTCTTTCTTATAATCACTTGTATCAAATTCATTAATATTTTCTTTAATAATTTTATATGGATCCTTTTTAAATTCTATAAAATAACTGTCTGTGTCCATATATAATAACCTTATATTTGGATCAAACTTCTTTAATTTTTCATAATAAAATTGATACATATGTAATTTTGATAAATCCAGTACTGAAAATCCTATATAGATTGGTTTATCAAACTTAACCTTTTCTTTTATCATATGTGAAGCAATACAGTCTTTATCAAATATACTAAATGTTTTAAAATTAGGTTTTTTTGCTTGTTTTAATGAAAACTTTTCATCACCTAATTTAATATCACATCTATTTCTAACATTTTCCATAGTTTTTTCCAAAAACACTATTATTCATAAATTTAAAAAAGTCTTTTTCAAAATCTGATGTTGATTTGGATCTTAATTTAGTATTTAATTCAATATATTTTTTCATATAATCATCTTGATCAAATGCTATAACTCTATTAACTTTCTTTAATTTGAATCCTTTTTGTAGATAATATTTTAAGTTTCTTGAATGAATAACATAATCTTTCTTATCAAATAATGTTGTACAAAGCTTATTATTATAATGTTCAGGTGCTAATGGTAAATCTTTATGATTATCATGTAATTCAATAGGATATTCTAAATCAACATCTAATATATATCCATATTCAGCATTTTCATCTAATTCTAATATTGTTTCTACCCATTCATTTAATGTATATGTATTAGGATTCATCCATGTTATATCTTTATAAGGTAATTTTTGACTTATAGCCCATCCATATAGATTATTTGGATCTATATATAACATATAATTTTCAGGTTTTGTTTTATCATAATTTTTTGTATATTTATTGTTTGCTTTACAATATCTAGTTATACATTGTGAAATACCACCTCTAATACCTTTTTCAATCATTAAATACATATTATAATCACTTATTAATTCTAGTTTAATTTTTGTTAATTTTAACATAGAATCCCAAGCTAACGATGGTGATGTTAGATAATGTGCTGGATCTAATTGATAATTTTTCAAACAAACAGATCTAAAATTTTCAAATATATCAGCTAATAAAAGAACATCTTGAATATTATATAAATCTGAATAATTACCTAATGCTTTTACTTTTAGTTTATTCCAAACTTTTATATAATGTTTATAATCATCATCACTTATATTTTCATTAGTTAAACAACTATAAAATTGATCTTTTTCTAATATTTTATCATAGTTTAATTTTTCAACATTATCAATAAATTCATATGGAAATATACCTTTAGAAGTTAATATTTTTAAAGTCATTATCATATTCAATTATATCATTTTCTTTTAAAAATTTATTTATATGCTTAAATTCTTTAAGATTTTTAGCTAATTTTTCAATTGATGTAGCCATAAATCTAAATGTATCTACAAATGAGAATTTTATAAATTTTCTAGGTTTATCACCTTCAAATTCATAACCATAACCAGAATTTACTGAATAGTTTATATATTTTTCATCTGTATTGGCTAACAAATCAATTTTACCATATTTTTTAGCTAATTCTTTTATAAACAAATGTGTATCATAATTTGAACTATTATGACAGAATATAGGAATATTTTGAGGGAATTTTAGATTTAAATTACAATTTAAATGTGCAGCACCCCTAAATTTTCCTGTTAAATGGCAATGATCTCTTACTTTTATTCTTTTATCATTATCAAAACCAATTTTTTCACAAATATGACAAATATTTGTTTTCTGATAATTAATTTCTTCTTCGTTAGTTAAATTCATAGGCTTTTTATTTTTTTAATTATATTTTTTAGCTATATATTTTGAAATTTCATCTAAATATTCAAATAATTTATTTAGTACATTTATTAATTCCTCTTCAGTTTTTGCTCTATAACAAATAGGTTTATACATTTTATTAGTTACTCTAGATACTAAATAGATTGTGAATCCATATGGTTTGTGTTTTTGAATTTTATTTGTATATGAGCAATTTGGATTATTTTAACAATTATCAATCTTTTCTAATATACTTTCAAAATCCAGATAAATTACATATGGATGTTCAAACTTTTTATAATAATTTTTAAAACTTACAGTTTGACCTTTAAATGGCATTATAGGTCTACAAGGTTCTAATAATTTACATATTTCTAAATGATTATTCAAGTCTTTGTTTTTGTAGAAATGAGTTAAACATCTTCTACAAATATATTTTTTATTTGTATTTTTTTGTGTTAATTGATTAGATACTAACTTACTTAAATCTGTAATCAATATATAATGAGAATTATTACCAATTTTATAATATAATAAATCAATTTCTAGTTTTGTATTATAATGTTCAGATATTTGTAATGGCACTATTTTTTCATCTTCATCAATTCTATAAATATTTATTGACATTGATGGATAGTTATATTTTTTGAATTAAATGATCTTTTTTCAAATAATTTAATATCTTTCAATGTTATTGGATAATCAAAACCTTTAAAAATATCATCATTTATACATTTTTGATATTGTTTAACTCTTTCAGCATGTTTGTTTGGTTTATCAATAGCACATCTAATTGCATAAATAAAACAATATTCATCTTTATTTTTAAAATTTACACAACATTTTTTATTCTTAATTTCATTTGGTAATTCTATATATGATCCAGCATTTAATGAATTATTTTTAGATAATTTTAGATTTAATTCAACACATCTTTTTAATGACCAACCAGAGCCTTTTGATGGTTGATTTAGTTGTTCTCTAACTATTAATTTCTTAAATTGATCATCAATAAAATCATCTATATTTAAAATATCTGAACTTTTTATACAAAAATACATATTACTATTTTGAATTTCACCATTTATTAATTTTCTTTCATATTCACATTCTAAAGCCATCTGTCCTTTAATATTTTTGAATTTTTGTTTTTCTATCAATTTTTTTATTTCATTTCTTTGAGTTTCTAAATAATTATTAATATCTAAATCATCATTTGAATTTGTTAAAATATAATCTTGAAAATATCCTTTTAATGACGAAGCTTCTTGAATATTTATTATATTTTCTTTTGGAATTGGTTTATTTTTAAAATAATCATTTAATAATCCAATCAATTCTCTCCTAGTTTTATTAACAATTTTAATACTATTTTTAATTGCTAAATTTTCAATATATTTTAATGATCTATATTCTAAATTATTTGGATTTTCTCTAATTTTGTTTAATCTTTTAATTAGTTCATCTCTAGATAAAATTTCATAATTTTTAACAGATAATTTTTTTTGCAATTTCATTTATTTTTTCTATATTAAATAATGAATAATTTGTAAGATCAAATGTTTCTTTAATATTTGTTAATTCATCTAAAGTTTTATTTTTATAATTATATATATCATTATTTTTACACCAATGTTTTAATTCAAATATTTTATTAT
Source organism: Neoaliturus tenellus (assembly GCA_030545055.2). Lineage (NCBI taxonomy): Eukaryota > Metazoa > Arthropoda > Insecta > Hemiptera > Cicadellidae > Neoaliturus > Neoaliturus tenellus. The sequence continues at coordinate 239,609,377 of CM061531.1, read as the reverse complement.
CATATTTTTGTTTATTTAATAAATGTTTAGTTGAGTTATAATGTCTATCATAATTTTTATATAATATATTTTTATTACAATAAGGACAATTAATATTTTTATTTGTTCGTTCCATTTATTAGAAATAATTTTTACTTAGAAATAAAACTCTTAAAAATATGAGAAGTTTTTCCACTTTTTTCTAGGTAATTTATAGTTTAAATTGTATTTTTTCAATCAATAGTCAACTTTTCACAAGTTAATTTAAATTTTCTAGAGTATTTTTTCAATAAAATCAATAGTCAACTTTTCACAAGTTAATTTAAATTTTCTAGAGTATTTTTTCAATAAAAATCAATAGTCAACTTTTCACAAGTTAATTTAAAATTTCTAGAGTATTTTTTCAATAAAAATCAATAGTTGACTTTTCATAAGTCAATTTAAGTTTTCTATAATATTTTTTCAATAAAATTTAAACTTTTTTAAAACAAGTAAAATTATTATTTTTATTATATTTTTTAAATTTTCTAGTTTTGTTATATTTTGGTCATGAATTTTAGTTTCTAAATGTCTTAAATAATTATTAGTCCATTTAATATTTCTTCCACATTCACAAAATTGTGGTTTTAAAAACATTTCTCTAATACATTGTATACAAATTGTATTTTTTCTATCTTTACTATAATGATAATTATGAAAATTTGAAATATCTTTAATTTCTTTACATTTATGACATTGTTTTTCATTTAATTCAATAACTTTAATATTATCATATAATTTTTTATAATACTCATCCTTACATTCTTTACAATAATAATATAACCCATCTTTATTGTTTTTGTATTTATAAAATTTAGATAATATCTTTATATAATTTACACCTTAAACATTTCTTTTCCATTTATATAAAATAAAATTTACAAATTGGTTTTTTTCAATTCATATTCATAAAAATTTCCAATAATATCTTCATTATTTTGATCTTTTATACTATAAGTAACAGGATTTGTATTATTAATTTTAGAAATTATAAATATTTCTCTAGACCAATTATTTTTATATTTATTAGAAAATGTTGATTTTTTATTTCCAATTCTAACTCTATCATTTATTTTAAATTTTGATTTGGTTATTATTTTTTTTGGTTTATATTTAAAAACAGTATCTAATAAATCCTTTTCATTATTTTTATTTACTTCAATTGGTTTCATTTTAATTGTTGAATGATATGAGTTATTATATTCTTTAACAATTTTTGGTAAAATATTTGGGTGGGGTTCATAACTTCCAGGGATCACAACTACCAGGTCGCTTTTTATTTATAAATTTTTACAATATCATAACTTCCAGGTGTCAGTTCTACCAGGTCTGTTTAGTTTAATATAAATTATATTCACTTCATAACTTCCAGCTATTTTAACTCCCAGTTTCACAACTACCAGGTCTGTAAAATCAAATAATAATGTGAGCGAAATAACTTCCAGGCCTCACAACTTCCAGGTATCGTCTCAACCAAAAGTTGTAGTGCGGTTTGCCCCATCCTGACTGAAGGCATTAGCCAGCTCCGCAACGCTCGGCGCGCCGATCATCAGTCTTCACGAATAAATCCAAGGAACCTGCTTTGTGCTTAGGTCATTTATTAATTGTCAAGGTGTATAAAAGTATATCAACAACACCATTCATAAATGTGAATGTGAGTTCACATTCCAATGTTACAGTAATCTCACATAAAGAGAAATACTTGTTTCGTAATTTTCTTAACATGAAAAAGCTGAGATCATTTTGATTTCAAAGTGGGAAATGAAATGAACTTTCCACAAAAATCTGTTTATATAAAAACCAATGTTAAATATACTTCCGCTATTATTTATTTATTTATTTTTATTTTTCGTTATCAAGCCGGGTTTACACTAGTCAAGTTACTTGATTCAAGTTGATTTAAATGTTACGAGGTGGCCCGTGCTCAAATTGCGCATTTTATGATCTGTATGAGTGAAACTCACCTACGTAACAGTACGTAAATGTTGATTATGAAGTGAAAGGTGAAAGATATATATTTTTGTTTACTATCTGGCTTTTACATTCATCTGAAGGTAATCAGCTGTTAAATTACCATTCACATTAAAGAACTTGCAATAAAAGTTGGTCAACATTTTAAAGCGCCCTCTATAAATAAATCAAAGTCGAGGGGGGCGAAGCCCGAAACAATATGACCTTTTTAATTACGATTCGTCACTGCGCTATATCCTAAGATTTAAAATGACACCGCAGTCCAAAAAATCGGTTCCGTAGGTCGAGAGAAAAAGGGACGTAACAGACGAAACCCTTATAGAAATAAGAAGATAGATATAAACATTCAAGTAAAATTGGCTGTTTGTTTTCTATTTTGACTTGAATGAAGTAGGCTATAAATAGTTATGATTTGCCGATATGATCATCTGAATATGAAACAAACAATGTAAAAAGACTATTTTTTTTTAACCAATTTAAATGTAAATTCATAGTCTCTTAAAACTAATAGTCTCTAACTGTAAATTGTATACAGTAAAAACTATGCCTATTGTTTTATGTTACGACTAAACTAATTGTACATTAGTAATTTATCTTTTATTAATAATTTCGTAGTTTACATCTGAAATATTTATTAGACCAAATCATTGTTATGGACATAAATGGTTTATTTGGGCATTAAGTACATAAATATTCATAACTTATACATTGAGGTACTAGGCTACATAAGTATTATTGAGTTTGGCCTAAAAAAGGATTAGCCACAGGTAAATCAAATTTTCATAAGGACAGACGTTATTTAAAAAAGGGGTTATCTAATGAGCCACATTTTAGCGACAATTCTTAAGTCTACCTGTAGTATGGCTTATATAGTCATAATATAGAAAAAAAATCATTAAGAATTCGTTTAAATATTTATTGTACATAAGAATGTTCTGTTATGAAGCGGAGTTGTCCCATCTCACACCCCTTTACCCACAACCATTTATATATATATATATATAGAAGAAGTGTATAGTACCCTTTGAGTGCTTGGAAAATTGTGAGTTGAAGAAGATATACTATTAGACGTAAAAGCGAACTATTGAGCGCCTGGCTGTATAACTTTATCAAACTACCCTTTGAAGGCTTGGCTTATACTTTATAACTACTCAAGACTTTTTAAGTTCTTGGCATTCGCGCGCTTTTTTTTTTTTTTTTTTTTGTAAGGCCTCTTTTATGCACGGCGTCGGGCGACGGACGCCTGGCGCGCGTCATTGTGATGTTAATTGAATACAATCCACACCGCTGTAGATAAAGCAAATACTCCATAACCCAAGCGCACTAGTTGAAAGTAGAATAGAATCAATCAAGATATGAAATATAAATCTAATTAATGTTGCGCCTTGTGCTGCGTCGGTAACCCTTGTATTTTAATAGACGTTAATACACCTTACGAATTGTATTATACTTTTTTAATAATAAATAGGAATCATGTTAGGAATCATATTTTTACATAAATAAAATAGATTATTATGTATATGCCTAAATGTGTTAAATGTACAGCTAGTCTGAAATTCTTTTTCACCTTATGACAGTAAGCATGAACCCCGTGGTGTTCAATGTAAGAAAATAGTTTAAGGGGACGCTCTATTTATACTTTTTTACTAGACGCAAAACATACATTGAAAAAAACTAATATTAGTTGTTGTATTTCGCTGATAAAAAAATCACAGTTTTAGTTATTAAAAAATGAAAACGTTGATAAACATAATCATACGTGCTGTCATAATAGTGAATAAACAAATTTAATGTTTCAATGATAGACTTTGATTGCATTAGTTCTTAAAAACGATTAAACCCATAGTATAGTTTACAGTTCTACAGAGCCTTATGAAAAGTTCTATATAAAATTGGAATTCGGCCAGATAAAGACTGTGGTAAAGGTGTGGCAATAGAAAGGTTAGTTTTTAATCAATTATTTAGTCTTAGTTGACACGTTAATCGTGTCACTATAATGTTATAAACATTTAAGAATATACCTATCATTAATAATATGTACGTCACTCCTATGAAGTACAAATTTCAAAGTACGTTGTATAGGCTGTACGTCACAGAAGGTCACAGTAAACGTCAGTTTGTACGTCCCCATCACCAGTCACTGTATATAGGCAGAAGCCACATTTACACTATTCAACATGTCTTATAAACTTAAGTTTGTAAAACATGTTTTATACAACTTTTGTTTCTAAAACTTGACCTTGTGTTTATAAAACTTTTGTTGTTAAACATTTCATTTTATGCGCTTTACTTCAGTCCCCGTTTAACAAAACATGTTTAACAAAAGGCCACAGTCCCCTGAGCACCATGAGTGCTTGCGACGATGATGTGGTGTTGGCTGCTGCCGCATGTGTTGTGATTTGCTGTGCTAGGAAGAAAAGAGAATACCCCCGTCGCAGCAGACCTGCGTACTCAGCGAATTTCCAAACGATCTTGAGATATTGTCTTTTCCCCATAAACACCATAGAAATGGGTATGTGGGTTTGCTGCCTTGGGATGTTGTTAGAAAATGTTAGTTTTGTTAGGAAATGTAATAGTTACGTTAGATAAATGTCAAACTGTATCAATATAAAAACGAACGATTTTAGACAGTTATAGCTGAAATTAGAAATTTTATTTTAAAATTCTAAAAACAGAGCCGACGAGATCCGTCTTTTTACTTACAATTACAAGATTTTTACTTACTTAATTTACAAGAAACTTTTGAAAATTAATTATTTAAAAATAAATATTTTCCATCATATTACGAGGTTGCATGTGAATTTGGGGCGAAGCGCGCATCTTATCATGTGTTACTAAAAAGGGAGCAGGGTCTAGTGAGGGGGGGGGGGGGGTGTTCGTCGATAGCATGGTGTTGGAAAGCGATGGGGGCGGCAAATTTAGTCTTTGGAGGGGCGCTAAAAAACTCACGAGCTGCCCCTGAGTGCGCCAATATTATATTCTAGGTGACTTTTTATTTCGTCCCATGTTTTGGTTAACATTTTTTTAGTAATGCACGTCACTACATTTATTATTCTCTCTCTTGTCTCAAAATTAGGAACTGGAGTAGAGTACACTTGACAAACCCTTAAATAAAATAATACAGAGAGGTCACGTGTGGTTACCGAGCCCTTTTAGGACCGAGGATTGTGTTGAAATGTTTGGCGTACACCATCAACTGTGCGTCGATCAAGATTAAAATGCTGAATAAAATGACACCACTCGCATCTCTGAGAAAACTGCCGTTAGAATATAATAGAATTCTAATTTATAATAGTCTAGAATAAATTATTCGGGTCGAAATAATCAGTTTACATCAACTATTATATCGGTACTAAATATAAGCCTCCTTGATTACGAACACAGGACGCCATATTTAAAAATTGAGATGAAACAATAACAAACTTTTATCACAGCTAACTCATTAAATTTTGCTTAACAATTCAAATTTTAGTCTTCCATAAGAAATGCATTGACCCAAACTTTTGAAGAGTTGTAGGGTGTAACCCCAAGGTTAATCATACACTTAAAAGAGATTCTGCAAATCTACGCATTATTACCTTTAATTTGAGACTTAAATCATGAGACTTAAATCAGTAGTTGCTGAAAACGTAGCGTTACAACCGAGTATTTAATATATAGAATACCACAGTAAATAACCCTACAGGAAGAACAGAATCAGACATTGATTTAAACAATTAGTGTACATTTTTAAACAATAACATATTTTATACTTGGAGTGGTAGAAAGTAAAACAACAATTTTAGTAATACAGTAATTCATGAAATAATATAAACTGGAAGAGCTTGAATATATCTGGTGTATGAGCTTATAATGCATAGGCTTTGTCTCAAAAAGAAACATACTAATAAATAACTTAATATATGACAGGACTTATCAATAATATCATATATATCAAAAATATCATATATTTTGTATATTTTCTTGCCGAAGAAAATCTGACAAAAATATTTACAGTTGTAGTATGTTGGGGCAGAGATATTTGATGACACCGATACCATGCTCCATTAGCTGGACGATAAATGCCTAGGCCTAATAGGAGGGAGACCCTAGGTCATGGAACCACAGAGTAAGTAATATTATGGAACTACGTTGGGGGCAGGATATGTCGACAAACAGCTTTTCTTCTAGTAATATAAAGAAAATGAATTTTGCAAAACTTCAATGGGGACCTATTTGTGGTATAAGACCCACCATGTAGTAAGTACACTACGTAGAGTATACCAAGCACTTTCGTGGTAACGTTCGGTAACGGGACATTTCAAATGCGTGAGGTTGGCAACACCTCTAACGTATATGAATGCAGATCTAGGCTGGCGCGGTAGGGAGGAAAAAAGTCCCGATCGCCCCTCCACGCCCCTCCCTACAGCATTAATTCTAAATACTGTAACTGGTCTAGTGATAGCGTTTTGAATGGGATAAAATAATTTTCAAACTTTATATTTAAGTTTTATTTGTTGGAAACAATTTAAATTAATATAATGTAATGTAATATGGACCTAAACAAAGCAATACTCGTAAGAAAGAAAGGTAAAAAACGAGTATTCATGTGAAAAATTAAATTCCTTGGCAAAATAGAGTCAAGTTCTATTCAACTACAGTTTTATTTTTATTTTTTCCTAACATACTTTTTGTGAAACGCATGTATTATCGTTAATAATACGTGTATTAGCGTCGATAATACTGATAATACCCTATAACGCTAGTTAGCTTGCTTCTTTTATCATGATTTATACAGAAACCAAAACACCTTTCCAATTTATTTTTTGTTTTTCATAATATGTAGAACAAATTAGCCAACAGTGCATCATTTTAAGATTTTTTACTAGAGTAGGAATTGATTCTGTGCGAGCTTTGAAAATCCATCGCCTAGCTATCTGTGGGACTTGATCAGTGAGATAGTGCCTATCTCCAAGGTCATAATCCAGGGCAGTGTACGTGGTGTGATGGCGCGCGGCACGAGCCGCCTGTACAACTTTCTGCCTCCCCCCTCCCTCCACAACGCCTCCACCACTGCCAACATCTGATTTTGAGTTTTATCAACGTGTCTCATTTCAATCACCAAATTTATTCCGTAATTTCTATCTATAGCCTTCCATTCTCTGCACCAATAAATATTTTTAGTGATTATTTTCTGGGCAATCTTAAAAGGTACGGTAAGCGGTTCTGCGGTAAGGACAGAACACGTGAAATATATCCTAAATGCACATTTAATGTATAAATATATTCCTTGTCAAGACCAGTTTCCAGATATGGGGAGTAGTTCGGTATGTTATTGGTCAAACCAAAAATTCTTTTTATGAAAAATCTAAGAACACCATTTACATAATCACCCTCCCATAGACCCCAAATCTGGCATCCATAACATAGAATAGCTCTTACTATTATACAAAGTAACATATAAAATTTCTGCTCAGGGGTACATTATTTTGGTTCATGAAATTTCTCCAAATCGAATTTATTGCCAATTTTGCCGAAGCGCATTTTTCTTTTAAGTGAGTCTCCCAAGTACCTCCAAAGTACCATTTTTGTCATTTTTACTTAGTTTCCCTCCGTTGCTAAAAACCATGATCTTAGACTTATTTAAATTACTTTTAAATTCCAAAGCTGCCAATATTTTTCTACGTCATTCATCATTAATTGTTGGCTAGTGGCAGTTGGAGCGATCATAACAATATTATCTGCATAAAACAATGCTTTTATTCTAATGCCTCAAAAAATACACCCTCCTCTCAATGAGTCCACAATATCGTTTACAAATAAACTGAATAACAAAGGAGACAAAATACAACCTTGTTTTAAGCCTACTTCTGTTTCAAAATACTCGGTGTTTTTCCATCTTTGCACCACACGGACGCTAAAGTTTTATCATACAAATCACTCAGCACACGTATCATGTGTGTGGATATTCCAAGGCAAGATAGTTTATAAAACAGTGGTTATCGGTCAATTGTATCAAAAGCTGCTGTAAAATCAATGAAAAATGTATGTAGTTTTCACCTTTTCTTATTTAAACTTAATTTTACAAAATTCAAAAGAATAAACACACTGTCAATAGTGGAATAGCCTTTCCTGAAACCAGCTTGGTACTCACATAATAATTCTTTGTCCGACGGCCATTTATTAAGGGTGCGCTCTACCTCGGCGTCAAAATCGTCGAGCGAGACTGTTAACTGCCGCTTTACGCGGAATGTCATATTTTGGAAAATGTATGAGGGGTGATTTTAAATTTTGTTACTTTATCTTAATGCTTTTTTTCGTTTCAGTGCGAAATCGATCGGTGGTCTAACGATGTTCTTAAAATTGCAGACCTTTCGCATCTCCCTTCATGCATCGTTATCTATACACTTTTTACCAATCTTATTGCAGATTCTTGTTCTTAAGATTATATTGTACTCACGTATCGTATTTTTTCCAAAAAAAATTGTTTTTAATACGTTAAAACTTGATACAAAAACGCTTATTTCAACATTATTAGCAAGCACCCTGCTGCTTAGTAATTTTAATTAATATTGAAATTTTAAGACGATAGCGGAGTACAAAATTATATTACGAAAAGAATGACACCAAAATATTTTAAATCGGTTTACAACTGGGGCGACAAACACGTAGATTCGAAACCCTTGCATCCGCCCGCGATAGATGGGTAGAGCGCACCCTTAAGAGTCTGCAGTACCTCCGCATTTTGTATTTGGTATTTTGTCCCATAAGAATTAACAACAATGTCCCATAAGAATAATGTTAAATAAAAAACACTACAGTGAGTTTGTTTTTCGTCCGAAAATTTCAAACTAGATGTCATTTTAAGTGTTACCATAGTATCTTTCATTTGAGATGATATAAAATTGATAAAAAATATCGATTTAAATTACTAATAAAATATAAATATATATATTAACACCATTTTAAAACAATGTTAAACCATTTGTAGTAGGTTTATTAATTTATCCACGTCATATGAACCGCCATACCACTATGGTGAACATATTTTTGATTCATGAAAATCCAAAGCAAGATTATCGAGATAAAGTAGACTCCTATAACAGTAATATTTTTAACTCAACATTTTTCTTATGGCACTAAAAATCCAAGATGGCTGGGGTACTGCAGACTCTTAATTTCTTATCAACTACTACACGAACATTATTTTAATTTAATTGCCAATAAATTGACACACGCTCAACAAGAAAATGTCTGAAACTTGACATTCCGCAGCTCCGACTAAATAAAATTGTAACATCATACCTTGTAAATTTTATACATTTTTTTATATAAATTCAGCCAGTCAGCCTTGGACACTACACTTACCAATTTTAAAAATAAGGTAATAAAATGGCTGTAACCAAATAAATTTGATTCTTCTTCTGGATTTATGAACAGTAATTTAGATAAAGCGTTTTGAGTTCTGTGCAATATTAATATAAGTATTTAAGTATTTCAATTTTGACGTATTTTTGTATGACAATGCCCATTTCTTGTAAAGGATCAAAGGAAAATAAATTATATCAATTTAATTTGACACCTCAAACGTTAAAATCCGTCACAAAAAAACTAATTATGGAGAACGAAAGAAACCCCAACGTCTATTTTTAAATCGATAACTTGTTACTGCTCCGTATTTAAATTTAATTTAAAATATTTATTTTCTAAAAAAAATAAAACAAAAAACAATCTAACAAATAATTTCATACCACAAAACCTACTCATAAACATTTTTATGAATATCGTAATACTTTCAACTATTAACGAAATCTAAGACAAAGTGATTACCCCAGTCAATAACTTCATAATGTATAATATTGCAATTAAACTGTAATTGAACTTCAATTCAAGTTAATGTAATTAACTGATTTGTTTTAATGATCTAGAGATTTAAAGTTCAAGCTAAAGTTGAAATATGATTAGAAGTGCGCGGCGGTGACGACTGCCGCGGAAGCGCCTGCAACGTGAGCGAGGCAACCTACCTACGCGCATCATGCGGGTTTTGACTCAGACTGTACACCTGGTAGTTGTGAGACCTGGTAGTTGTGAGGCGCTCACTTTATTTATATAAAAGACCTGGTAGTTGTGATCCCTGGAAGTTTTGATGCCTGGAAGTTATGATTTCTTATAATTTTGTATTGAAATAATTAGACCTGGGAGAAATGATACCTGGTAGTAGTGAGGTTGTTAATAAATATTAAATTTTAGCGACCTGGAAGTTATGAAACCTGGAAGTAATGAAACGCTCCCAAATATTTATCCATCTATAATTTTTATTAATTTCAAATTGTATTTTCATTTTTTCATTTTGTGTTCTATTGTACCTTTCTATTATACTTGATTTTTCTTCATTTTCTGTATGATACAATTTAATATCATATTTATTTAATATTTCATTAAAATCTTTATTGATAAATTCTAATCCTTTATCTGTATGTAAAAGATTAGGTGATTTATGATTAATTTTAATTGCATCCTTAATTATTTCTTCAAATGCTTTAGAAACTGTTTTTCAATTTTTTTCTTTAATGGTTTTGACCAAACATATTTTGAGAAAGTATCTATAACATTTAACATATATTTATAACCATCATTTTCTTTTTCATAATTTTTCATTATAATTAAATCTGCTGCCCATAAATCATCAATACCTAATGTAATTATTTTTCTTTTTAGAAATTTCTTTCTAATTGGAGCATGAATTTCATTTGCTTCAATTATTTGTTCATTTTTAGTTAATTCTTTTTTAATTATAGGTTTAACTTCTTTTTTCAAAATTTTACTTTTATTTGTTTTACAAATTGAACATTTAGTAGCAATTCTATATAATCCATTTTTCATTTCAACAATTTGTGGATTAATATTTTTAGTTTTTTTCTTACATTTGTGACAATGAATTGGTTCATTCATTTATGTATAATTTTTTTTAATAAATGGATATGTGTTATAGATGTCATAATCAAACTAATTTTACTATTATTGGAAATTGTGTGGGATGTAATATATGTAAAAGAATTATTTATGAAAAAAAGATTAAGAGAAAAAGTAATAAGAATAAACATCTTAAACATATTTTCAGAGAATTTAACCATTTTCAACCATATAAAACACAACAATTAATTAATGAATTATATATTTTATGTATTTCCAATCATTTTGAAATAACACCTAAGAATATAAAATTATTTTTAAAACAAAGGAATTGTACAAATTGGATATTTTACTATCAATTTTTAAACAAAATATACAATATTGATTTTGAATTGAATAATGAAGATAAAGAAAAAATTACACTATTTTTTAATAAATATTTATGTTTTAAGAAAAGTAATATATCATACAAAAAATTATTACCTATGATTTTTAAATACTTAAATATGGATTTTTGTATAAAACCTAATTATGATGATGACTTTTTAATATATCTATCACAAACAAGTTTGTGATATTTTTTCCTATATAAATGGATCTGCTAGAAGAAATTAATAATATTGGAGAATTAAGATTTAAAGAATATAAACCATTAAAAAGTTTAAATTTAAATGAAAAATATAAAATTGAAAAATTTGAAAGAATTAAAGATAAATATGGATATACTATTATTGTTGAATTAGAAAAATGTAAAGTACATTTACCAAAAAGATTTACTAATGTAATTGATGATAAATCAATTAAAGAATTAAATAAAAAAGATTTAAATTAATTGTCACTGATATTAAGACTATTGATGATAAAGAAACTGCTTTAGTTAAATTTGAATAATTACTACAATATTATTGATACTAAACCTTAATTTTACTTGTTTAAAAAAAATTCAAATTTTATTGAAAAAATACTACTAAAATTTTTAATTACCTTATGAAAAGTCAACTATTAATTTTATTGAAAAAATACTTATAAAATGTGATAATTTTACTTGTTTTTAAAAAAAAATTATTTTGTAGAAAATTTTAGGGATACAGTATTTGTTAAAAATTTTATTAAAATTGCATATTTTTTATGACAATTTGACAAAAGCTGAAAATTGGCCAAAAAATGGCAAAAATATTGCATAATTGTATAAAAAAACTGTGAAATTTGTTTGATTTTTGATTGTCTCCAAAGGTGTCCTAGAACCAACATGATACTATCTACTTAAATATGTATATATGTGTCCCTAGACACGATAACTCTCGTAAAAATGGTCCGATCAACACCAAATTTGGTAGAGATGTGTAATCCTACATTTATTCGGATGAGTTCGTAAACAAGACATATCGACCTACCGGAAGGGGTAGTTTTGGGGGGTTTTGTACCCCAAAAATGGGTTTTTTGCATTTTTCATATGTAAATTTAAAAAAATTAAAATTTTTATTTTGACCATTGGATTTAGCTCAAAAAAACACTCAATTTAGTATTTTGAAGCTTTGCTCCATCTCCATTGGTTACCGAGATATTACAAAGTCTAAAGACAGTACATTGTCTTTTGGGGCTCCAATGTTAATCTTATGGAGAATAAGGATGTGTTAATATTTCACTTATCAACCAATATTTTTGGATGAAACTTGGTATTTAGCTTCATTTGGTTGAGATTCATCCATTTAAGGTAAAAAATCTTGGTTTTTGTACTTATCATGGCAGCAAACCTGCATACTCTTTTCCCATGTTAATCATATGGAGAATAGGCAAACTCTTTTATTTATGGGCAGATATTGATGAAACTTACTATATGGCTTTATACGGTCGAAATAAATTTTTTCTATGCTAAAAACCTACTTTTAGTGTCCCCCATGGCAGCATACCTGCATACTCTTTCCCTATAGTTATCTTAAGGAGAATAGACATTTATTTCCCTATTTATGAGCACATGATGAAATTTTGTTTACAAGTTTAGCTGGTCAAAATTAATATTACTAATTTGGAAATTCGCTGAGTACGCAGGTCTGCTGCGACGGGGGGTATTTGCACCTCATTCTTGGGCAGTTCGGAAACAAAAGTGTCCCCCAATTTTGATATCCAGAGTCCAATTACAACGGCCATCTCTAAATGAAGGGTTTTCCCACCGCGTGCAGAATATAATCGGATGTAGACAGATAGCCTGGTGGGCCATACATTAACCACGGGCGTATGTTAGTTCTGTTGACATCAGATCGGTCTATGTACACCGCGCTTGTCACATGGTATTCTAATGTTACATGGCTATACTGTTAGCCCCGCTGTTTTGCTATGGTTTCGTTCTTGTCGTGTGGTATTACAAGATTCCTATCAAAACCGTTAATGGCTAACGTGTGCCCAGCAGTGTTACAATATCAGACCGAGTTGATCCGCAGTCTATCTGTTTGTATATTATTAGACTATGGTACACTACATTGTAAATCTTGATTATAATTTAAATTTTGAATAAAAAAAATATTGCTATAACTTTATTTATATTATTACTTGTTTGTAAAAAATGAAAATAAAAAATAGTTGACTGGGCCTCAATAAAGGAAATCAATAAAGGTGATAGGAAATCAGTTGTTGGCGGCTCCGAGTTTTATTGAGTTTTATGTCTTGAAATTTATTTTTTTAAGGGTGAGTAAGAGTTAAAATATCATATTTATACTTGTACCTTTTCCTTAATTGGTCGATTTTCTAATTGGTTTCTCACTAGCCTATTTTTTAAGTAAGGAAGGACTTTCATCCAAGATTGGCTCATCGGACATTGGCCAAAGGCTCCTCCCCCAATACCGAGTGCTGGCGACGGTGACCCAGTGAACTGCATTGGGGCGCAGTAGCCTATCGCCCCCGCATCTGACAGCTGACACCGTAACAACCCCCTACACCGCTCCGCTCCGCCACGCCGTCTGGTAAACCCTTCACCGCGGTGACGCTCCTGTTCCGAGGGTCTCCCTCGTGTTAAACGGTAGCCTATGGTGGGGTAAATCTAGCGGAAGTGGGTTTGTTTTACTTAGGATCTCTGATGCAGGATTGTGTTTTTCAATTAAGATTTAGTGTACATTACTTAAAAAAAAATCGAAAATGGGAATCTATATATTTAAAACACAAAGGTAAAAAACCTTTGGACAGTTCGTCTGTGACTTCTAATGGACCGATTTACATGCGGGTTGTACCAAAATAAACGTTTTCGGTTCTATATTAGCAGGTTTTATTCGTATTTCAAAAATATTTACGTTAAATCGGTCAAAAATGAAAAATAAACTTTTCTTATGGAGATTTAACATGGGGAAAAAAGCCAACATTTCCAATCCTTTGGACAGTTCGTCTGAGACTTCCACTGGACCAATTTACATGCAGTTTGTACCAAATAAAACGTAAACATTTGCATATTAGCAGACTTTATTTACTTTAACATTATCTTACTTCCTTAAATTAAAAATATCAACATTTTCAAACCTTAACAATTTATTTATTTTACACGATTTCAATCAGCTGATTGTAAACAAACGAGGTATTTTGTCTAAACACAGAATTGATGAACAAAAGCTCATGAAGGATTTGGTTTATTATGGCCAGTACCTAAAAACGTTTACAATTATTATGATGTATTGTCATTTATGAAAATAAAGTTGCTTAATTATGTAATTAACGTTATCTTACTCTCTTAAATTAAAAATGTCGACATTTTCAAACCTTAACAATTTATTTATTTTACACGATTTCAATCAGCTGATTGTAAACACACGAGGTATTTTTTCTAAATTGGTCTAAATACAGAGTGGATGAACAAAAGCTCATGAAGGATTTGGTTTAGGCCTATTATGGTCAGTACCTAAAAACGTTTACAATTATTATGATGTATTATCCTTTAAATGGAAAGAAAGTTGCTTAATTATGTAAAATAGCCGATTGCTATGAAATTAAGACTGAATTGTAAAGGTTCAGTTTAAATAAATTGTTTACATTTGTATTAAAAGAAACGGATGTATCGGAAATTCGTTGTGCAATCAATTTGTCGGTTGCCAGGTTGTAATGCTTTACATTTCTCCCACCGACCAACGGAATTTGTGGCACAGTCGGTAGCGTAACTTTATTCAAATCAGAGGGCCCGGGTTCCAAACCGAACGCCTCAATTATACTTTTTGTAATGTGTCTAACAACAGTGTCACTAAGTGTTTGACTGATGGTACCGATATAATTTATTTTAAGCAAAATAGAGCCATTAAAATATTTATAAGCCTTTCCAAATTCTCAAAAAAAACATATTTATTAAATAAAAAAAAATAATAAATACAACTTGATAGTTTAGGCTTGCTTATTTCTTATGTTTTGATTAGGCTACTAAGCTTTAGGCCTAAGTAAACAATGGATTTGTTATGTTTATAAAATACTAAAGAGTGTCTGTGTTACAAAGTAAGGGTGCAGCATTATTGTTTTTAAGGAATATGCCTCTAGGCCTACTTTGACAGACACTCCAACTAAAATTATGTAATTTTCTGTGAAATAAATTTGTATTCTTTAAATTTGGATAATTATTGAAACTTGCACACTACAGAATAAATATTGCTATATGAAAGTGGTTATAAATGGTTTCTCTACGTTCTATCCTACCCTAATACCAATATTTGTTAAAACCATCCATCATAAGTTACAACACTGTAGGCCTTTCCTAATTCTTGAAAAAAAAACTGTTAAGAACAATTTATCCAATAGGCCTACAAGTGGATATTGGTCTACTTATTTCTGATTTTGTTGAACCTAATATAACGGTTTCCTTAGGTTAATTAGGTTTGCGCCTACCTAAACAATCAAATTGACATGTTTATAAAATACTAAAGAGTAGGGAATATAAGTACAAGGATGCAACGATGCAACATTATTGGTTTTAAGGAATATGCCTACTTTTCCGACGCTCCAACTAAAATCGTAGTATTTTCTGTAAAATATATATATTGTTCTTGGTATGGCTGTTCAAAGAAGTACATTTTATAGACTACCTTACATGTTTGCGCTATTATAGCGTTTCATTTACCACTAATGGAGCTATCTATATCCGTCGACTATCGACGGGCAACAACTAGTATACTAGAAAACCGAACGGATTTTCGTTGTTCGAGTATCCTTGAGCGCGAAGAGCAGTAACTGATTCTACGACCTAGAGACGGAAATAAAAAAATATCTTTAGCTCATATTGTAGCTCATCCAACGCTGTTTTCTCTTTTCAGAAATAAGGTAAAGTGTTTTTGTTAAACAAATTATTCCAGTAGGTCTATACATACCTACATTTTTGAAAATTAATTTTTTAAATAACTTTCAGACTTTTTCTTTATTACTTTTTTACTGGGGTTAGTAAGGAGTATAAATTCTTGTGGAAAGTTATTCACCCTTCTATACAAAATTCATTAGAATCTATTTTTATGATACTTATTTATTTAACAGTTGCCATTTATTATTTTATTTGCACGCCACATTGTGATTCAGTTTGAAAATTGGATTTAAAAAATAGTGTTTATTAATACAAACTAATGGCGCAAAATCTTAAACCACAAGTCCACTACTACATATGGCAAGGCACGGGTATTTACAAAAAAAATATTTAAGTTAAAGAACAAAATCGCTGAGGTTGCCAGTTCGATTGCCGACTAGACTAGGCAGATTCTTGATTTATTTTCCGTTTGTCATTAGGCTATTAAATCATGCTTAATAACATCAGGTGGACCTTTGGACGTTTGTTAGTAGCCTAATAAGTCCAGGGTTTGAACAGTTTTATATTAAAACGTTAAATAATGTCACTGGTGTAGAAACACTCAAAGTAATCAAAATAATATTCTGAAATTTAAAAATATCGATCTCAATTTCCTTTTTAGTTAATCACATTAGCCTATAGTGGTGGACCAAGTACTGTATATCTTTGGTCCGAGTTATACTTGGTCCGAGAGTGGTAATCAATACGTCAACTTGCAGTGCTTTCAATAAAAATTATTGTTACTTAACTTTAACGGTTTTTCATAAAATAGTAAATGAGAAGTAACATTTTCATGTAGATGGAGAAGAGTGGATCGGTGTGTAACGGCACCGTTGTACTGTACAGTACAGTACATGTAATGGTAGGATGCCGTGCGCTGCCTCCGTTCTACCGGGGACTCCGGATGATTGTAGTTAAGTAATCTCTCGTTTTCTGTATTAGATCGCCTCTCGTGTATTTAGATTTTGATTGTGGCGCCGCGTCCAATAACGGCTATTAGCGTGTAATTGTTA
The DNA here is from genome assembly GCA_030545055.2 of Neoaliturus tenellus. NCBI lineage: Eukaryota > Metazoa > Arthropoda > Insecta > Hemiptera > Cicadellidae > Neoaliturus > Neoaliturus tenellus. Next base: position 239,592,190 of record CM061531.1, on the reverse strand, counting down.
TTTGCATGGGAATCTTAAGCGAATGTTCTCTGTAAATGCGAGCCAGTGCAGTGATAGCACCTTATAGTTTTGAATTCATCTATTGCACAGTTCATACTTGTTATATGAATCCGTTTCTAAAATCAACAATACAACTTGGAATCGGCACTACCCTGGCAATTGTACTAAACCGTTGGAAGAAGTAATTAAGGCATTCATTATGATAATAGTCCCTTATTTTCCTCGATTGATGACAATTCTTGGTGAAATGACTCAAAATTAGTCTTGAACCGAAGTCCAAAACTGATAAGGCCAGCGATTCTACCAACTAAAACAGTCGTCTAGCACCGGCTAAAATGTTTTTTCTTTATAGTCATAGTAGGTCTAACTTAGTAATGTTTTTTTTTCAATGTACTTTTAATCTACCTTTTTTATACTTAATTGATGATACACTACGAGGTATTACCTCGTATTATATTTTATGTTTGTATTGAATGGCGGTATACGGCGAAAAGAACGTCCGACTGTTATCTTCGAATACTGATATTGCAATTTTTATTTTGGGTTTTAAGAGTTGAGTAATAAAATTAGGACAAGATTTATCAGCTTTGATTTTCGTGGATGTTTAAAACAGCGTCTTGTCACCGTTCACCTATAGAAAAGGTCGGGTTCTGAAATCCTTTTTAGTTGTCAGGAGTGAATTTAGGTATTAAGAGATAAATTTTTGTATCGTCTGTCTATAGCCGTTTAATATATCCGACCTAATGATGACAAGTTTGTATTATATATTTTAACTTGAAGGTGCCAAATAGGCCTACCAAAGAGTAGGTAATTTTGATTTTTGAGATAATGCTGTTTGACAGGGTTTGCTTCCACGCAATCCACGGTCAATTTCGTGTTACTTTAGTCGCCTTGAGGTTCGTCAGTCGCTTAGAACCTCTCCTATGTTGGATTTCCTCATCCCTGCCCCCTCTCCCACGGATGCAACACTGTGTTGCCGTGAAGGGCGGACACCCCTCTCCCTCTCCCGTGCAGCCGACACACAGTCGACAGAAAGAACCGGTAATTAGGCGTTGTACAGATTATTTAATTGGGCGTGCTTGGCCGACCATCGATCCACATAAGCTAGTGGCACGGCCAAAGAGCAGTGAATTATTTCTGCGCCCTACCTGCAAGACCTGTTAATATTTCAGTCGCTTTATAGCGGGCGCAAGCCTCCCTGCTGAATTAATAAGCGAAACTTGTGCCCGCTCAAAAGCCGACTCACTTATTTAATAAATTAAACCTTACTCGATTTATTATTGAATATTCCATATCCTGGTGGACGCATTATTTGTCGGAGCGCTTCGTCACCTCGGAAATGGGATTGGGAAGGTACGGATACGATAGCGAGTCGGGGTACATTGAGTGTTATTTTAATGCGTGAAGTAACCCGAACAGGTACTCCAAACACTCAAATTCATGATTTGCGACAAACGGTTAAATGAATGAGATTTAAATTTAGTATTGTTATTTGGAATTAGTTCGATCCGCTCACTCGTGTTTGCAGCAGTACTATTTTTATCAGAAACTAGGTGCTGCATACTGTTGCATACTCGTTGAATTATCTAGGCCTACATATCATCTGGATTAAACCATGTCTTAAAGTCAATAAGACCTAGGAGTATAAAAAACCGTTTGGGTTAAGGTTTAAACTAAGTAGACCTATGTACAAATTGTAAGATCTCTTATTTACCGCTATAAGTATTTTGCTCATTTCGTTTGGGTGTTTCGCATACTAAAATAACAGATTGCAAAAACCATTAAATCTTTTTATAATTTCAATATCTGTTATATTCATAAAAATATAGATTTGAATTACTTCGCGTGTCATTTCATATATTTGGCTATTATGTTTGAATGTCATTAACCCTTGCTGCCATTCTTTCGCTTCTTTGCTTTCAGAATATGTTTTGTAAATAAGCTCTGGTGCACTTGAATCTAAACAAGTTAATGCAGTTGTCAGTAGGTTGTATGACGTACTTGGATTAAAATAAGAAAATACTCAGTAAAACACGCGCAAGTTTCTGACAAATGTTTCAATACTGACCGTTGAATAATGAGCATAAGGCTCAGTCAGAAGATAGAATCCAGATTTAAATTAGGCCTAAAATTTTAGACGTTAATTGATATAGGCCCAATCGAATTGCCCAATTCTGTTCAATTTTGGTCTTCATTTCAGTGTCTAATGCCTAATGCCATTAACAGTTCTTCTCTATTAACTATACGTTGCCGGTCATGTGTGTAAATTTAACTTCAACCGTGCAATGTATATTGATAGTTTTCTCAAGATGCTGATATTTAGGCCTTTTTGACTTCGCTATTTGTAATTATGCGACTATACTCATAATTCTTATTGCGATGAACCATCTTAATATATTTATTGAGTACTAGACCTACATATATTTATGCCGAATAATGTTTTTTCATCACACTTACATCGATATCACCTGTTTTCGACCCTCACTTCTACCAACGAAACACCTGTTTTGCAGGCCTAGGCCGGCAAAATTTTCCGGCCTAGGGCGGTAATGGAAACGGTAGCAGAAAAATATAGAATGTTAGAAGGTATTTAACAACAACAACAACAACAACAAACATCAAATCAGTGACGTAGTTAGTAGTTCAGCTGATAGCAACTGTTAAATATGTATGACGTAGATGGGAAAATAGTGCTTTTCCCTTGGAATCGCGGCTGTAGCCACTTACCGTTAGAGTATAAGTTTTGGTGGCCTTAGCTGATGTTATGTGGTTGCCTAGCAACCAGAAACTCAAGCAGTACATCTCGCTAGGTTAGTTGAAGTTGAGGTTATGTTTTGTTTATTATGAACGAAAAAGTAATTTTTCACTTGTTTAGAATTTATTGAATTGTGTAGTGTGATGAAAAATATCGTTCATAACTCGGGCCGAAAGCGTTTTGCCAACCCTCGATCGTTTCAAGTTCTCGACTTCGTCTCGAACTTGAAACACGATTTCGGGGCCGGCAAAACGCCACTTTCGGCCCTTGTGACGAAATATACTATTTCGTTTCACTTTTGTTATTTTCAATTCACGTTGTGTTTTTTTACTGTACTTTAAACAGTTTTTAAATATTATATTACCAATTTAAAATTTTGGGACTGATCGATATGTTTAGTTTTTTAGTCAATAATTTAAATTTAATATTCTACCAGGAAAAAGGTACAATATAAGTATCCCAGCGGCTCATCATGAACTCATCAACAGAGTAAAGAACTTTAGACACCAAGAGGCGTTTCAGTCGAGTTTTAAAATAGACATAAGAAATCTATTTTGTTTAATGGTAAAAAATGAGATTTTATTTAAAAGGCCCTAATTAATTGTATTTAGTATTTTTATTGGAGGAATGTATAAAAACTATTGAATGGATATAAAGAAACAATAATTTACATGACTTCTTTGTTACTTTTACTATGCTGTTTTTGCATACCTTTAAATTTTAACATTTATTCCCAGACTCACGAATTAGTGTCATATAAGAAGTAAAAGTATGTAAGTTCTTAAATTTACGTTTGATCATTGATAATTTTCTTGTGAAATTATATATAGTATATAAGAATTTATTATGATACGTATTAGATTTCATTTAAGATATTGCGACTCTTTTCCGTTTCTATTGTAACACAACCTTACTTTATGATGTTTACACAAATATACAAAAGGCAAACATGGGAAACCCTAAAAGTTAACACAAATTACAAATACAAACAAATATTGCCATCAACAATTAAAATTTGACGAAGAATTACGTAACTGATGCTTAAAATCATAGTCTTAGTGTAAAAAGAGTAAAGAGAGAAGTTTTTTCTGGCCTGGAGTAAAATACATTTAGATTTTAAAAGGTTTCTACATTTATCGAGTTATTCGTGTCGTAACAGATTTATTTGTTGTGAAATAAACTCCTGTAATTGGCCATTTATGTGTTTCGTTGGCTTCCTTGTGGAGTTCTCATTTTCTTGTTAATCAACTATTAAACCTTTTATTCCGGACATTGTTGTAACTATGAGATCTTTCTACGCTTAAACTGTTTCTCGAATTGAAGTTTATCGAGTTTTTCATTATATTCTGTGTACAAGAGAACATTTGTAAACTTCAAATGTACTGTTTTTAACTTAAAATTCTGTTTTTGGATTTTCTCAGCCGATTCCTATTGCCTGCTTTACTACTGGTTGACTTATCTTTAGCAATATGCCTCTTGCTCACTTTACATGCAAACAGTAATGTTCAGTTTCTCAATCTCCAATAAGAGATAGATCATAGTTACAGAACATAATCTTGATTATAAAATGTAACTTACATGGTTTTTGTAAGGTAATTTTCAGTTTTATTTGTATATTCGTAGTCTAATACTCTATAAAAACTTCATTTTAATACCCTCCACACCCTCTACATTGAACTTTTACATTGATACTCTGTATAAAGCGGATAAATTTTTGTCTACCTCACTAATAAATTATCTAGGCCTATTAAAGAAATATTTAAATCGTAAAAATAATCAACCACGATGCCGGCGGTAACGAAGTGAATCCATTTTATGCACTAACTTTATCGTCGTCTTTAATCAATAATCCAATCCTCACTTCATCAAAATAAACATTTTTAAACACTACTACACACTGTCAGAAATAAATTTACTGACAATCAGTGAATAATAATTATGAATTTGCCCCAGAACATTCAGCAATGTTAACAGACCATTATAAGATTTATCAACTTGAATGTTGCAGTGAGCGTAACAACGTTTGACCGGGGCTTTGTTCAGCATACACTTATTTATTCTCGGGAACGGTTGTTTACAAACAGAATGGTGATCATTAAAAATGTACTCAACACTCAGACCTTTGTTTCTTCCCAAGAAGAATTTTAAACAGGTGTTTTCGAATGCAGATGAAGCTAAACGACAGGTTAATCTGTAATGCGACAGAATCCTGGATCTCTGGAAATGAAGGACCGTGCAGTGAAAATGAACCCGGAGAAATAATTGAGGCCCTAGTTGAGCACGCAGCATGCTAACGCGAGGAAACACATCTACGATTCAAAAACAAATTTTAAATTTTGCCTGACGGTTTAATGAACTTGGCTTATTCGACAGCTATCTAAATTTATAAAAGAGGGAGTATGTATGTATGATGCCTGTGGACTCCGAATCCGGCCGACGGATTGTAATGAAACTTTCAGGCATTATCAAGCATTATTCAAGGATGGCTTGTGTGAAGTTTGGTACAATAGTTTGTACAAAATCTGAAAATCTCTATTTTTCTATTTTTATTTGTTGCTAAGAAACCAATTTAATGAAAAATTAGGTATTCCATCGATTTATTATATATAAGGTGAGCGTGACAGCGAGTGAGCGTAGCGAACTAGTTTACCTATAAAATAAATTAAATCACGGGTGAAGCAGTGACGGGAAACAGTTAGTTTAAGAATAAAAATATCTTATGCGATTTAAGACTGATGAAAACTTCATTGAATTTGGGGTTTGAGTTGTGGTTTCCTTTTTTCTGAAGGAACTGTTCTATAGTTAACCAAAAATATTTTTTCATACACTGGGGAGTTCCAGACTTCAGTATCACTACATGGACCATTTTAATTCCGTAGCTTACATTTCAGAGGTAAATAAACCCATAAAAACTCTTCTAATAAGTATATAAAATTTCAACGAAAAAACTTTAGATAGAAGAAACCACCGCCGCGCGGTCGACACAACAAAACTAAACACATTAAAACTATACGTGTGAAAAATACGGGCTATAAGTATTATTCGTAGTGAGGCACGCGGTTCGTTTCTTCCCTAAATACAGCTATAAACAAACGCCCCCATTAGTATAAGCAAAGAGTAAAGAACCTTTACTCTCTAAAGGTTCCTTACTCTGTGGTATAAGTTTTATTGAACACGCCTGATAGTGGCAGACCGGTGATTATTTTGGACGCCACTGTTCCGTATGGAGTTGCATATCAAACTAATCTCGCCATTATATGCGATCTCTCCTCATAACCTATTGGACTTTCTCTTCCTCGCTAGATGAACATCTTTCCAGTCCACTCGGCCGACATACGCCGGGGATCAAAACTGAGGAACGGCCCGACGGCCGCCTCCTGTGATAAGGGCCGGATTGCAAGCCACAACAATAGTTTTTACTTTCCCCTCTAATCAATGGTTTTTAGCGTATTGTTTTCATCAGATTTTTTAAAATTGAGTTGGTAGTTGAGAAATATTAGTTTTTGAAAGTCACTTATGCAATTTAAATGAGTTTTTGATAACGTCGGTACACATAGGAACGCGTTTTTTATCCGAGGAAGATTTTTTTATGAGAAAATTAGGTGAAGTGGAACCAGTGAGCTTCCAATGGTAACCAAGTTCATTCAGTGTTAATTATTTTATGGAGGGACCACCTATACAACATTTGAAAACTATTATAAAGTAACTTTAACTACACAATAGTAGATGGTACCAAAGCAATTATCATCATCATAAAACGTACTAAACAATACAACTGAATCTTTACACAAGTGTTTTGTTTTTATCCTAAGAAAATCGGCATACGTTTGTGCAAGTTCTATTAAATCAATTCAGTCGACAAAACTGCATTTACTAGGTATAAAAACAGCCGTTGTCGCGTCCACGATTCATCGCTCATTATAATACTAATTACATAGACGGCCAGTTATAATATTTAGATTATATTCAATTAACGCGTTGGACCACGCAACAATAGACATAACTCACAGTTTCAATAAACAGTCTTGTTTGTCGGACGGGCATGAGTAAACTGCAAGACTAGATAACGCGAACGTGCGCTGTTTGTGCTAATTATAATATAAGAGGAAATCAAAATACGACTATAATGTATGCGTAGATAAAGACCGGCCAGATTATTCGGACGCTATTTACTATTAATATTGCCACTTGTTATTTTAGCATAACTGTGGCCGAACTATTGCGGCGATGTTTTCATTGGGCTAGTGCGGTAATGCATTTCACCATCGGGTAGTTGTTGCGTTCGATTTCGTCTGTTTGTTTTAAAATTGTCGGTAAAATTGTAGTTAGTGATGAGAATGATGAATGTCATTAAAAAGCATGTTTTGTTATAATTGAATATGGTCTTAATTAAGTTGAAAACTTGTAAAACGAACAACGATATTAATAATGAACGGTTCATTATTATGAAGTCTGACCCAATGAGTTTGATTCTTCAGTATCCGCAAAGAATTAGTAACGCCAAAATTATCATATTACGCTTTTCCACTGTTCCTGACTGTTATTTGTAGTTTTGTAGTTAATCACATTAATTTGTTGCATTTTTTGTAATTCCCTATTCGAGGGAACACTCACATTTTTTGTCTCGCAACGTACAGTAATTTTTTTTAGAAATGCTACTACGCCTTTATCATAGGAACATAGAATACAGTATATTCGAAAATAAGAATGTGAGGGCTATATGTATTAAAGGTTAAGAAAACATACTCTTAACTGAACATTACTTTCATGTAGTTCGTCTTTGCTTTCAACACATTTTACCTTTGTAATATAAATAAGTAAATGATTACAAATATGAAGCATTGTTTTTCGCTCAATGTATTGGTCTGCGTAGCAAATCAAATAACCCCGTTATTTAAGCATTCGCCCGGCAAACACGTCAGTAGGAAAAAATTAAATAACTCACAACACCTTAAGGTTTAAGATAATTGTATATACTTTTTCTAAAGGAGAAACTTATGCAATTCAAAGCGTATTAACATTAGAATAGTTTTATGGAAAACCAAGGAAATAAATAATTACATACAAAAGCCTAGCTCAATAACATTGAATTTATAATTAAATTTAACATAGTTCGCAAGTTTAGGTAAATACACAGCTTATTTATATGGGTCAATAGTATAACAAATCAAAGCTACCACTGACTAAATGGAAAATCGTTTTAAATTGTTGATAATGTAAAAAAAGTGGTGGTGGTTTCTTGTTGGTAAAGGTTTTAAGGAGCTTCTAAGAACCTTTGCGCCGAACAGACTGGACAAATCAAACCGACGTTAGTCCATTATTGTTGATTAATTTTTGAAGTTAATTGACCAATGGAATTTTGTACTTATTTTCCAAGTAATATTAAAAATGCATATTTTAATTAATACACTGAAAAAACTGTTTTGTTGGGGTAACAAAAAAATTGTTGTCCCAACAAAAAAATTTGGTTGAAATAGGGACAACTATATTTTTTGTTGGACTAACAAAATAATTTTGTTAAAATTTTTGGTTAAAGCAACAAAAATTTTTTGTAATTGCAACAAAAAGCTATATTGTTATTTCAACAAAATCCTGATACATTTTGTTGAATTAACAAAACCATTTTGTTGAATTAACAAAACCATTTTGTTGGCCTGAGTTATTGAAAAGTATTATTTTTACATAAAAATTCATGAATTAATGCATTTATGCCAACCAACAGATTAAAAAAAAGTAAATAAATAAAAAAAGTAAATCAAAAAGTATAAACCTGTGACGGGATTCGAACCCTCAACCTCATATTCAATGTCCTGACGCTCTAGCCACCTGAGCCACGGGAGCTGTGAGAATAGCGGTTCTAATTTACTAATTAGCCATTTTTTACTCGGCCTCCGTTCAGAGCTTGGTTAAAACTCAAAAAGTTAGCCCAAATGTGAAATAACTTACTGATTCACCTTGAACGTTTATTTGACGTGAAATAAATATTCTGTGCTATGTGGGTAAACAAAATATTTGGTTGGGAATACCAAATTTTATAACCAAACCCATTTTGTTGATCCAAACCATTGATTTTGTTGGTTTGACCAATTTATTTAGTTCCCTCAACAAAACGAGGGCAACAAAATAAGTTTTGTTGCCACAACAAAACATTTTTTGTTGGGAATACCAAATTTTATAACCAAATCCCTTTTGTTGATCCAAACCATTGGTTTTGTTGGTTTGACCAATTTATTTGGTTACCTCAACAAAACGACGGCAACAAAATAAATTTTGTTGCGCCAACAAAACAGTTTTTTCTGTGTATTTTTGTGTTTAAAATAAGAGATGTTGATATCTTTATTTATTCACGAAATAGGAACAAATTATTAATTGCTCTATAATATCATATCAGTAGTGTCAAATTGTTGGTGCTGGCTCAGTTCAAGGTCACCTGAGGGATGACGTCATCGAGGTCAATGACCTCACCGATGACGTCATCGATGACTTCATCGATTGCGTCATCGATGACGTCATCACTAATGACGTCATTTCTATGACGTCACACCCATGACGTCACAGAAATGACGTGCTGATGACGTCATCACCCCTTACGTCATCAAAATGACGTCACCGACGCCACTGAGGTCAAGGTCACGCCGAAACTTAAAATTTTTTGGCACTTTTGCCGTTTCTCGCACTACGCTCCGAGTTTCAGTCAGAGTCCCCGTGACCTTGACCACTTGGAGCGAATTTTCGACGAGAAACGGCAAAAGTGCCAAGTTAAACTCGAGTTTCTGACATGACCCTGCCTAAATGGGCAATCGGTTATCCCTCAGGTGACCTTGAACCAGCACAACACCAACAATTTGATATTACTGTGACCTTGAAAACCTAACAACGGAGCGCCGACACCGATGCGCACCCCACGACAGCCACCGAGTTACTGACTGTCAGGCTCTGTGTATGCTAGGTATATCGGCTTGAGAGACTAAGACTCTAAACTGTCAGGAATGGGAGTAACTAACTGAATTTTGCAAGGAAAAGTCATTTCATCCAATATTTTAAACAAATCCTCATCAGTAAAACTGACATTAGTCTGTTTTGTATAAAACTTAGGGTGTCCGCGCAACAGTTTGCGCCACTTAGCTAAAGTCGAAACTCTCTTAACTTTGAGTGGTGGACAGTGAGCAACTAATAAAGCCTTAACACGGCTAAGTTTCTTACCTAAAGTGTCCCGCGACATGGCTTCCCCTCACAAAAGTCCGCACAATACTGAGAGACTGCTCGTAGCGCATGAGTCAAGGGAAAAGAGGTGGGGGAAACAACAGGAGTGGGGGAAGGTCACAGTGGTGGGGGAAGGTGAGGTAGTACGCTGGAGTATCGCATCACTTCACCATGAGCTGTCCTACAGTCAACACACTGTTCTCTTGGCCCGAGTTGGCACTAGAAGAAACATTTCTGTACAGCTTAGGCTGTGAGAGCCGAGGAAGCAAAGTCAAAGTGGAAATTGTGTTAAACTCCAAGATGAAGAGTCTCCTAAATAAACTAATTGTATCCTTGCAATCTCCTATAACTTTAGAGAAATACCACTTTATTAAGCGACACCTTATACTTTGGCAAAACGAAGCGGAAATGGAAAAGATTACAGTAAAATTCATTTAACTTAAAACTTGGACTGGACACTCATGGCGATACCACGTGGCGTGAAAACGCCACCCTAAACATTACAAGTTAGGTTATTGAGCACCTCTGGTACGATAACCGATGTGCTAGAGTTAAAGTGTGATGACCTTGAGTCAAAACACTGAAATACTACAAGTCGATATCGTCCCAGAGTTAAAGTGTAGTGACCTACATTCAGAACTTGTAAAATTACTTACATATAGAGAGCTAGAGAACAGCGAGACGCACCGCATGGAAGCCGGAGACATACTGGCGAAGCGGTGTTGTGCAGCCTAGGGACCCAGTTGTGGTGGGGGTATAGCCAACACTTAGAGTACAAGTGTTGTGGGTGACCTTGACCCACATAACTTACCTGACCCCCCCCCCGACAAAAAGTGCGAACCCCCCCCCCCCACCCCCACCCCTGATATCCTGGGCGTGGCAGCCCCGGTGGGGATATAAGGGGCCCAGCCAGAGCCGGCTCGCAGTCCGCTCCCGCGCGTTGAACGTGAACGATCGGGACGGACCGCCATAGGCATCACTAAACATTGAATGGCGCCTTCAGTGTTTAGCGAAGTCTACTCTAACTTTAAGACTTGTATTAGTTGTAAGATATTGCGCTTGCGTTTGGGTATTGCGAATTGTTTTATATGAGAGTGTTTTACTTGTACCTTATGTCTCCTGTGTGTCTTTTATCCTTTGTGTCTTGTTTGTTATATGTGTTTAACATGTATGTGCTTGTTCCAGCATTGACTACGTTGAGCTCAATTGTGTGTTGTAAGTGTGTTATATTTTTCTAAAGTGTATACGCTTGTTTTAGCAATCCCCCCTTGAGCTTTTGCAATGCTCAAAGTAAATTGTAAAGACAGGGAACGGGAGTAGGCCCCCGTGTAAAGTTACTTTTGTATAATTGTTAGGCTCCTCTCATGCATGCTTTAATGCGGCTGAGAAATAGGAGCGTCCGTTTGTACGCCTATATGGGGGTAATAAGCCGATGGCCTCTGCACTCGGACCGAGGACGTAAGCCACTAGGGTGTCCTCAGTTAGTTTCCCTTCTGGAAACTCAAAATTATGTAAATGAAACTTTATTAGCTATTTGTGTTTTTTTGTCCCCAAGGCCCCCGAACATTCGTGGTTCGCCATGGATGTACGGGGGCCGAAATTTTTTAATGTCCGTGTGGCCTTGACCCACATAGGACTTGTAAAAATTACTGCATTGCTAAATTAAAAATATTAAAGATAGGGTTACGGGAGTAGGCCCCCGTGTAAAGCCACTTTTTTTATAATTGTTAGGCTCCTCTCATGCATGCTTCAATGCGGCTGAGAAATAGGAGGTGGTCCGTTTGTACGCTTATACGGGGGTAATGAGCCGATGGCCTCTGCACTCGGACCGAGGACGTAAGCCACTAGGGCGTCCTCAGTTTCTTTCAAAATTATGTAAATGACATTTCGTTAGCTACTGGAAAAGTTATTAGTTGGAAATGCAGTAAATGTTTACAAGTCTCGCGTGGCGAAGGGTACACGACATTGGATGTTGCCTTGTTGTCATAGTTGGGTCTCTTCGGAGGCTACAGCGATGACAACCCAAGTGCCCCACACCCCCATAGGGGGTGTGGGGCTTAATTTTTTTAAAGTTTTTTCGTGACCTTGACCTAAATATAAAAGTTTTCAAAATCTTTAACAGTCAGATCTTACTAACACAGTTTATATATATATATAGAGGTCTTTTAAAAGTTAACAGTTAGGTATTAGTAACGCACAAGTATGGAATTGTTTATAGTTGGGTCTCTTGGGAGGCTTCAGCGATGGCAACATAAATGTCCCAAGTGGGGTTTATTTTTTGAAAAAGTGCGAGCCCCCCCCCCCCCCGACAAAAAGTGCGAACCCCCCCCCCTGATATTCTGGGCGTGGCAGCCCCGGTGGGGATATAAGGCGGCCCGGCTGCATGCACTTCTCATTCCCGTCCAAGCTCCCGTACGGACAGGTTCTCTCTTGTTCTTGAGATCATTTTTAATAACTTCACTTTTTTATTCTCATCTATTCTTTTCATTAAGTCCATTCATTACAATGGGTAAAATGGGCCTTAAACTGAAAAACTACCCGCCAGCTTCAACCTCAACCGACACGACTCAACCTCCATCATCCTCCACCTCGATCATGGAATATCTGATGACTGCAAACATCTTGAGCTGCCTGACGATGCCACCACCGCCGCCGCCGCCACCACAGCCCGCCTCAATGCCCAGCCTGTCGCCATTACCGCCGACAGTGGAAGAGGCCGGTGCACCTCCACCATCGTCAGGAAAACTCAGCGGTCGAGTCCCGGTAGCCTCTCCAGCACTCTCGCTGCTATCGGACTCAGGATCGGAGTCTGCAGTCTTCGAAGAGACGTCCAGGTCGAGGATAACCCCCTACAGCAGAACCCGAAAAATCCTATCCTATACCAAATCACAATGTCCCTCACCCATATCCCCCATGCCATCCACACCAACCAAAGCACCCCGTAAATCCATCTTTTCCCCTGAACTTCCCTCCATAGACCTAACACGCTCTCCTACCCCACCCAAAATTGTTTGCTCCATTCCTTTTGACCAATCTTTGCCTCTTCCACCCCCTTCCACCCCTATTTCTTCTAGCCAGCCTAATTCGGAGAAGCTCCAAAACACTAAGAGTCCAACACAAAAGAAACGTAATCGTGTTAAATGCCCTGCTGGCAAGCGTGATAAATGCGATTATGTTTGGTTTAGCAGAGAGGCTGTGGTTCTTTGTTGTCCGAGTTTTGCTCTTCCAGAAAAAGATCGTTGCCAACGACACTTGAATAAGAAAATCAAAATTCCGACACCAAAGCCCTATAGCCTTAATATTATGCCTGAAAAGTCCAAGTTCAAACACCCCAACAGTCCGCAGAAGCTGAAAATTAATAGGCTCAAGAGGGACAAAAAATATTATTTCATTGTTCAAGCTTATGGAGCATTTAACATAAATGTGCAAATCATTCTAAAAGGTGATGGCCGCCTTCATAGAATGAAAGTACCACCTGCGATGGTACAAAGAGAATTTTTTGTCCCCGGGGCTTATTTAATTCGAAGAAAAGGATGCCGATCTGTTTGGGAAATGGATTAGGACATGGGCTCACTAAAAAAGAAAAAGCCAAAATTGTTAGGTTGTGTTGGACAATATTTAAAAGTCTTTTTCCAAATTATTTTTCCAAATTTAGTCTTAACCCTCTTAAAGTAAGGGAGAGGGGTATTATACAAGTCAACTAATAAAAAAAAAAAATAATTGACTTGTATAATACTTTAACCTGGCGGTGATGTAAAGTCACTGGGACAATCTCAAACCGTGTCCTTGAGGGTGAAGACTAAGTTACAAATAAATCATTAACAAATAAAAACTTACCTCCAAACACTTGTAGCTTGCTACAAGTGTTTGGAGGTAAAAATTTTTCAAAGTTTGAATGACCTTGACCCATATAAATTACTGTTTAAAGTAAAGTGCTAACCTTACAACTAATGTTGTGTATCACGTGATACCCCCACTCTAACGCTCTTACTAAGCTTGTATGAGCCGTTCATTTGCTTCAGTCTGTTTCTGTGCTCCGTGGTAAACATGTCACGGTACAATTACAAAGGTGGTGACTTCTTGATAGATCAACACAATGCTTGGGAAGTGCTAAACCAGCATAGAATGGAAGTTGAGTATTGTATAAGACAAGACGGGTCTACATTTTATCTATGTATTATAAACAACCAAACTCATAAGTATGAACACTGGACAAAAATTAATTATAACAACATAGACGAGCTGTTTGCTTGGGTGTTTGAGGTGTGTAAAGTTATTGAAGAAACCAAAATAATGGGTGTGCTAAAGGTATGTAAAACTGATGACCGGGAAGACTAAGCAAAATTTCTTTTAACCCCCCCCCCCCCCAGTGTTATCCCCACCACTAAAAATGGGTATATATAGGAGTGGTGATCAACCGTCCTCTCATTCTGCTTTACACCGTTAAGCTGAACACCACCATGTCTGCTATGAACGTCCCAGCCTCTACCTCTGGCCCGGTCGCCTCCAACTCCAGCCCGAGCATTGGACCAATCCGATCGGGGCCTTCGTCAAGGAGTCGTGTCCGATTCTCCGGCTTTGGTCCTGTGAGGAAGGAGTTGCGGAGCAGCGGAGCGTCTCAACCAACCACGACGGATGCATCAACTCAGACTCCACCAAACATCATCGAGTGGTACGACGAAGTGATAGAGCAAAGGGACAGAATGCTAGAGAATACTCGCAGGGAGCTACTTTATGTCAGGAGTAAATGGGAAAAACTGATTAAGAAGTGTGAAAGCCTGTTGGACAGTGATGATAGTAAGGATGAGAGTGGATAGGTGTGTGGGTAAAGACTTGGACTGGGACTTGTGTATATGTATGAATGTGTGCGTGAATGTGAAATACAGAGCGGGGGATAGATCACTCTGTGGCAATGGACTAACATGCCACTTAGTGATCTATCCCCCGTTCTGGTAATGTTTTTGGATGGCCTTGACCCACTTTACCAAGGCTAGCTAGTACCCCCACCACTGATAAGTGTATATATACGGGTATTGATGTGCAGTTTGGTTATTCTGCTTTGTATCGCTTAGCTGAATACCTCACTTCAACATGGCTTCCAACTGCAAAACTTCTCAGGCTTCCTCTTCTTCTTCAAGAAGGCGTGCTGCCAACGTCCTGCCTGCTACTCGTGGACCTGCTCGACCATTCCACAGCATAACTGTTGCTCGGGCAAACGCCTGCAAAGCTCCAATGCTACGGACCTTGCTGGAGGTGAGCCAAGACGGGCAAGGCTTGCTCAGTCCTGGTCAACGGCAGGAGCAAGAAAGGCGTATGGCGTACTACAGGCTGCAGGGTGTAGTTCCCAGCTTGAAGTTAGGCGATCCGAGAGTAGCAAGCATCAACGAGGCAGCGGACTACATATCACACCTTCACACTGTTTTAGAAGTAAAGGACCAACAAATTGAAAACTTAAAAGAACAATTGAAACAATTTAACTTTAATCCTGTGGAGTTTGTGGAAGCAGTGATGAGTGATAGTGATGATGAAGGAACTGAATATATATTGGGTATGTAATGAAAGACTTGGACAGGGACATGTGTGTGTGTGTGTGTGTGTGTGTAGAATACAGAGCGGGGGATAGACTACTTTGCGGCAATGGACTAGCATGCTGCTTAGTGGTCTATCCCCCGCTCAAAGGGTAGCATTGGATGACCTTGACCCACTTTACAGCAAGGACAACCGGTTAACTGGTATAAAAGAGGGGGGTCTGTACATCCCGACTTCATTCTGCTTTGAACCTTCCAGTGGAACGCTAGAAAATGAGTGGATCACTGATCATTGGTAAGGAGTGGGAGTATGTAACCATAAACTATTTAAACTGTAGAGGGATGTTGAAGAAGGTGTATGATAATGTTAAAAGAATGGTTGTTGAAGAAGGTAGGGTAGTGATTGTAGCGTGGAAGAAGAAGCAGTATACAGGACAACAAGTGAGAGCAAGTGACTTTGGGGGGAATAGTGTGTTTCAAATTGGACGAGCGAACTTGGTTAATTTGGACATTGTGTTTTGGGACTTGGAAAGGTTAATTGAAAATAGTGGCAAACATGGGGAACTCTTAATTGGCAGGGAGGACAGAGTATATGAGTAAGTGTAAAAGACTGGGGGGCTTATGTGTGTGTAAAGACTAGGACTTGTGTGGAATACAGAGCGGGGGATAGATCACTTTGCGGCAATGGACTAGCATGCTGCTTAGTGGTCTATCCCCCGCTCAAAGGGTATTATTGGATGGCCTTGACCCATATAAAGGTAGAGGGGGAATAGGTAATAGGAGGGGGAAATTGGTATATATATGTAGGACTGATGAATAAAGTATTTAGTCAAGCATTTGTCTAGACACTATCAACAACAACAATGGAGAGCTTCAGTGTTGAGTTCATCCTCTTGGAAGAAGACATCAACGAAGTGGTGGAACTTATAGAGGATAAGACCAGCCAGGGCACATTGGAACTTGTGAATTGCGAACCGTTGGACAATGCCGCAATCGATAAGATTGCATATTTCATGATGCATTTGTATAACGAACAAACAACCAATATGGAGTTTGTGCAGTA
Organism: Neoaliturus tenellus; assembly: GCA_030545055.2. Taxonomy (NCBI): domain Eukaryota; kingdom Metazoa; phylum Arthropoda; class Insecta; order Hemiptera; family Cicadellidae; genus Neoaliturus; species Neoaliturus tenellus. The sequence goes on along the minus strand of CM061531.1, from coordinate 239,575,641 downwards.
CCTTTATCAAAACCAAGTAAATGTGCGAGTGACAATTACTTGGTGGCAGTAATAATAAAGTGTAACATATGGATGTGGACTTGGATGTGGACTTGGACTTGAGTGTGGTCTGCGGAATAGAGCGGGGGATAGATCACTTTGCGGCAATGGACTAGCATGCTGCTTAGTGGTCTATCCCCCGCTCAAAGGGTATCTTTACGTGACCTTGACCCACATAAATTGTATAGTTGGTGGGGGTATAAAAAGGGTAAGCAAATTGGATGGATACAACACTTCCATACCATGGCTCCACTTGACAACACCGTGTTCCATCGCAACAGAATTGTCTCTATTCTGGAGGTAATACCTCTAGAAATTATAGAAGTAGAGGACCAACTACCTGCGGTTGATCAAGAAGAGGAGGAGGAAGAGATAATGGATATTGAAACGGACTCTGACGAAGCTGGTTCAACGGACAATGAGGTGGACTTGCACGCCTACGAAACATTAGAGTCGTCATCTGAGTCGGAAATGGAATTCCAATTGGAAATCGAAGAAGAAGAAGAACAAGAACAAGACACTCCCCATCGTCCAATGGATAGGATGTTAGTTGCCAGAAGAATTATGTATTGTCATCGCTGCCTATTCCGTGATGAGGATGATTCCGACTCTGATGGTGATGTTTCACCCTTGTAAAAAGTTTAAACAAAAAGTTAAAAAAGAATGTGAGCGGGGGATAGAGCACTTTGTAGTAAATGATGCTGCTTAGTGCTCTATCCCCCGCTCAAAATAATAATTCCAAATGACCTTGACCTACATAAACTTGCTCAAACAGACATCTTTGAAAAAACTTGTACAAATTATTGAATCTAGACCAAATATCATCAATTTATCAAGCCTACTGATAAATGTATTACAAACGGTTGTGTAAAGGCTAAATTTAGCACATGAGTGATAACCTGTTTCCATATGACGTCACTTTCCCCACCTATCTGCCTCGGATATAAAGGGTCCCGGTGGAGTGCGCTGCTCATTATTGCGTGGACATTCACAGAGTGTGCATTCAAAGCCAAACTGTTTGAAATGGCTCTTTGCGACATTTGTGGGGAAATCTTTCAAGACGAAGATCTTTTCACCATACACAGAGAATTACATGAAGACGAAGATAGAAAAGAAGATATTACCATGGATGAAATAGACTTAGACTCAATTGACCGGTTTTTGGAAGAGCACCAGAAGCAGACGGACTACTGGGACAGCTATCTACAGCAAATGCAAAGAAGAAGACCTAGTGTGATCCAATTTGCTGGTGCTGGACCATCTACTGCTACAAGACCTATTGAAGAAGAGGACACCGAAGAAGAGGACACCGAAGAAGAGGATATGGAAGAAGAAGAACTGGAAGATGTAAGACAACTGCGCACCACAGCCTTGCCAGGACGAGTTGTAACACATTTCAAAATTAATAACGTTCAATTGGAATTGGAAACATTCATAACCCAGGCTAAGGAACTTGTTGGTCAAACGTTGAGGGAAGAATTACAAAGGCTAAATTTTATTAAATTTGGAATGGTGTTAGAGGCTATGTTTAACAATACTGATGGTGAAACAGCATTGAGAGCATTCATTACCAAAAACCGAACCCTTACCTTCACCTCCGACATTGATGATATTATTGAAGAATGCTTGGAGGAACTTATAACCAAACTCCAAGAACATGAAGGAAGAGGATCTGGATGGACTTTGTCATCAATCGAAGGTATGGATGTTAGGGTTCATAAACATGGATATGGTTTAAGAGGTAGTAGTTTTATCCCTCTACCAAAGAAAATCCAAAACACTAACTCGTGTAGAAATGTTCAAAATGAGGGTAATGAATGTTTCAAGTATGCAATGTTAACCAAGTATGTTAAAAACAATCCTTGTAGAGTTGGTAGAGAATACTACGAAAATGAACACCGCTACAACTTTCAAGGTCTTACTTACCCAGTTACTTTAAAAGATATTGACAAATTTGAAAAGAAAAATCCTGGCGTTTCAGTCAATGTTTTTGGTCTGGATGATTCCAACAACGTTTATCCTTTGCGGGTAGTAAAGGTTGAGCAAAGAAACCATACGGATTTGCTATTGATAACCAAGGGTGAAATTTCCCATTATGTATGGATAAAAGACTTTGAAGCGTTAGTTGTAAAACAATTGACCAAAAGAGTAAATAGGATTACAGTTTGCAAGAGATGTTTCTGCTTTTCTTGGAAAGATTCAAGACGTGGAGGATTGGACTGGTTATTGGAACATAAAAGACTTTGCAACGAGAACTATGAAGTAAAGATAAGTCTTCCACCGCCTACCCGAGCTTCAATACAATTTAACAAGACAGTTCACCAATACCGAATTCCACTAGTGGTCTATGCAGATTTTGAATCAACGTTAGTACCACAGGAGCTGCCGGACGGCGAAGTGACTAGAAGAACAAAATATCAGTTGCATCAGCCCAACAGTTTTTGTTTACTAGTTAAATCAACCTTGTCTGAAAACCAATTGCAAGACTATGGTTTAACATCCACTCCAATACTCTACCGTGGTGAAGAAGCCGCTAAGTATTTTGTAGACCAACTGTACGATATTGCTGGAAAGGTTCAACGCTTGTTCGGTAATATTGTACCTATGGAACCTTTAAACCAAAATCAACAAGAAGAATACAACTTAGCGACAAGATGCTATTTATGCAAGAAGATGTTCAGTGAAGAAAATCCAAAAGTAAGAGATCACGATCACCTGACAGGGTTATACAGAGGAGCTGCTTGTAATTCATGCAATATAAATTACAAACTGCCAAACTTTATTCCTGTCGTTTTACACAATCTTAGCGGCTACGACTCCCACTTTATTATCCCGGAGTTAGGAAGAGATGACGGTCAAATTGATGTTCTTGCTACAACATTGGAAAAGTACATCAGCTTTTCAAAAACAGTAGGTAAAATTAAACTTCGCTTCGTAGACTCTTACAGATTTATGGCATCTAGTTTAGCCAAATTGTCAGAGAACCTAAGAAGAGAAGACCTAAAAGAAACCAGAAAAATTGTACCTGAAGATAAATTAGACCTAGTATTACGGAAAGGAGTGTTCCCCTACGATTACATAACTTCTACAGAAAAATTTGAAGAAACCAGTCTACCGCCGATTGAAGCCTTCAACAGCAAATTAAACGAAAGTGAAATCTCCGTTGAAGACTACAATCATGCATGTAATGTTTGGAACCAACTAAACATTCAAACCTTAGGGGAATATTCTGACTTTTATATAAAATTGGACGTAACTCTGCTGTGCGATGTGATGGAAGAATTCAGAAACACCTGCTTCTCCGCCTATGGACTGGACCCTCTACACTCGTACACATCTCCAGGATTAGCATGGCAAGCTATGCTAAAGTCAACCAACTGTCGACTGGAACTTCTAACGGATATTGATATGGTGCTCATGATGGAATCTGGTGTACGGGGCGGTTCGACACAAGCTGTAACACGTCATGTCAAAGCCAACAACAAGTACATCCCCGGCTTCGACGAGCAACAACCATCGGTCTACCTTGGCTATTTTGATGCAAACAACCTTTATGGTTGGGCAATGTCAAATCCGCTTCCCTACGCTGACTTCAAGTGGATCGACCCGGCCACCATCGGAGACATCTCACAGATTCCAAAGGATGGTCCAAAAGGCTATATTTTGGACTGTGATTTTGAATACCCGGAGCACCTTCATGACCATCACTACGACTTGCCTCTCCTAGCCAAGACTGAAGTTTTACCGACAGGAAGATGGCCAAAATTGATGATGACCTTGGAGAATAAAGATCGCTATGTGGCTCACTACTGGGTAGTTCAACAGGCTCTTGAATTGGGTCTACGTATAGTGAGAATTCATAGAGCAATTGAATTCACCCAATCTTGTTGGTTGAAACCATACATTGATTCCAACACTACAAGAAGAGCTGCAGCAACAACAGCATTTGAAAAGGACTTCTATAAATTAATGAACAACGCCATCTTTGGGAAGACCTTGGAGAACAAAAGAAAACATAAAAATGTAAAATTAGTGAGTGATCCTAGAAAATTGGAAAAATTAGTGCAAAAACCAAATTTCGGAACATCCATGATTATAAACGAAAATCTAGTCGCTGTCAGTATGAAGAAAACAACAATAGTCATGGACCGTCCGTTATACATAGGTATGTCGATTTTGGATATAAGTAAAACCCTGATGTATGATTTCCATTATAACAAAATGGTTAAACATTACGGAAGGGAAAACATTGGAGTCGCATACATGGATACGGACGCGTTTATCTACTGGATAAAGACTTTGGACATGTATGAAGACCTAAGGACTTTTCCATACAAAGAAGATTTCGATTTTTCTGACTATCCGAAGAACCATCCAAATTTTAATGAAAAATATAAAAAAGTAATTGGAAAATTCAAAGATGAAGCAAATGGAATGCCTTTAGAAGAAATAGTGGCGCTGATGGCGAAATTGTATTCATTTAAGATGTACCACGAGAACAACACACCGACAGTGAAGAAAGCAAAAGGAGTGAAGACATCTTATTTGAAAAAACACGTGACATTTGACCACTACAAGACTTGTTTGTTTGAAGATACTACGATATCAGCAACATTCAACAATATCCGAAGCTTCAAGCATCAAGTCTACAGTGTCACCGAAATTAAAAAAGCGTTGTCAGCTCGGGATGATAAAAGATACATTATGCCCGACAAAATCCACACTCTTCCTTTTGGCCACTACTCTCTAAACCCTATCAACTAGTAACCTATTCTTCGTCCTTCTACAACTACGACCTTATTCCTTTCTCCTTCCGTAAAAAAATGGGGAACACGGCAAGTCCAACGCCGTGTTCCCCATTTTTTTTACACAAGTTTGGATGACCTTGACCCATATAAATGATGTGAATATTTAAAACAACATTCATTGTGATTATACATGTGATACAACAAACATTGAAACCTGCAATATGAAGGACTTGAAGCAACAAATTGTCAACGAACTTCATAAACCTGCAAGAAGAAAGTTTCCACGAAGAAATACGGTGATAAAAGGAATTAATGATTTATATCAAGCGGATTTAATCGAAATGATTCCTTATAGCAAACAAAATAAAGGATATAAATACATATTGACTGTTATTAACTGTTTTTCAAAAATGGCAGATGCTTTACCACTAAAAGATAAAAGTGGCAAAAGTGTTACAAAAGCAATGGAAACAGCTATACAAAGAGACAAACATACTATTAAACATTTACAAACAGATGATGGAAAAGAATATTTTAATAAGGAATTTGCAAATTTAATGAAAAAACACAATATAAACCATTACTCAACCAATTCAGAGGTAAAAGCCTCAATAATCGAAAGATTCAACAGAACTTTAAAAAGTGCAATGTATAAAATGTTTTCCAACAGAGGATCACACATATGGATTGATATGTTACCAAAACTTATAAACGATTACAATAACAAATTTCATAGGACTATCGGGATGAAACCAAACCAAGTAACTAGTAAAAATGAAAACCTTGTATTAAAACGTATAAAAACGAATACTAAACCAAAAGTTGAAAAACTAAAGCCTAAAAAATTTAATGTGGGTGATAAAGTGCGAATAAGTAAATATAAAGGTGTATTCAGTAAAAGATACCTGCCAAATTGGACCAATGAGGTTTTTACTGTATTCAAAGTACAACCTACAGTACCTGAGACATATATTTTAAAAGATAATAAAGGACAATTGCTTGAAGGAGGGTTTTATGGACATGAAATGTTAAAATCAACAGTAGGCGATGTATATTTAGTTGAAAAGGTGTTGCAACGGAAAAAAGATAAGGTCAAAGTACGATGGTTAGGATTTAATAAGACGGAAGATTCTTGGATACCTAAAAAGGATTTGATATAACGATAGAGAATCATTTTAGGTTGAACCATTACAAAGGATGGAGATAGTACCACAAAAAGAGAGTTTTACTATTAATAATATAGATGAACTCACAGTGGATAATTCAGAATTCAATAGTGGGAAACATGGCAATTTGTTACCAAACACCGTTCGTTGTCTGGTTACCGGACCTTCCAACTGTGGAAAAACTAATGTAGTATTCAATTTGGTTACAAACCCTAAAGGATTACGATTTAACAATCTATATGTATTTTCAAAATCACTACAACAACCAAAGTATCAATTATTGGAAAAGATACTGACTAATGTGCCTGAAGTTAAATATTTAAAGTTTAATGCAAGCGAGAGTGTCATGCAGCCACAAGAAGCTAAACCATTCTCCGTGTTTATATTCGACGATGTATCTTGTGAAAACCAAAACACAATAAGGAATTACTTCGCTATGGGTCGACATAACAACATAGATAGCATTTATATTGGCCAAACTTACAGCAAAATACCTAAACAACTCATTAGAGACAATGCAAACATGTTAATTGTATTTAAACAGGACGAAACCAACCTAAAACATATATATTTTGATCATGTAAATGCGGATATGACATTTGAACGATTTAAAGAGTTGTGTGGAAAGGCTTGGGCTGAAAAGTATGGGTTCCTAACAATTATGAAGGAACAAACGCTAAACAATGGTCGATACAGGATAGGATTTGATAAATTTATATTAATACATTAAACGCGGTATAACACATTCATTGTTGTACAACACGTCTTGCTACAAACATGGTTAACCAAGAAAAATTAGTAAAAGAAATAAAATCACTTAGTGATTCTATTCGGGCTAAAAACAGAGCATTGAAACTAGGTATTAGCGAGAGGGAGAAATTCCTTGAATCTACTTTTAAACCTATTACTGAACCCTTGAAACAATTAAACAAAAAATTTGCTAAACCTGTATTGGAAGGAGATGCGATTGCACCTATTACGAAGTTTGAAAGAGAAAATGTAAAATCAGAAGAGTTTAGTGATGAAGACCCGGAATCCTCTACGTATAGTGGTTTTACCGGTGGAGAACCCGAAAGAGAGCTAGAATCACCGGACTATAGTGGAATAAAAGAATTATATGAAGTAAAAGCCAAAAAAGGACATGAAGTTGTATCAACTGCTAGTGAAGAGGAAAAAGAAGAAGAGACAAGGGAAGGTCCGTCAAACATAAGCTTGTTGGGTGAAAACATTCATAACAAAGGACCTTTAGGAAGGAAATACATGGTAAAAATGTTACTCGGAACAATTCCTAATAAGAATTACCATAGTTATGGAGCGAGATTAACAGAAGACGGTTTAATGATAGGTAATAGCCCGTTAAACGTTGACGAACATGATAATATTGTCATTGGTGATCAAAGGTATAAGGGCACAAAAGGATTATTTGAATTATTATTTGAAAATAAGCCTTCATTATCGGTAGTGAAAGAAAAAGACATGGAAGCATATAAAAATATTTTGGAACAGACAAATGCATATAGGAGAAAGTATTTACCTGACCAGCCTCCTTTTAGATCTAAGTCTTTAAAATATAAAGAATTTGTATCCAAGTTAATACCAACTAGAAGACAAACAATGCCGTTAACACAAAGAAAACCTGTAAAACGAAGATTTATGGCATCCACTTTGGATGTAAGTGCTCAGGAACGAAGAAAAAGAAGTAAGTCCGTTACGGGTACAGGTTTAATGAAGAAACTATATAACACAAATGTGATTTATTACAATAATATCAATAAATTGGTGGATAGAATGAAACTAATACATGAAGCTAAAGAAGCGGGTCATACTGGATTGGAAAACGAATGGGTGGCTTTAGTGGATGAACTCCGAAACCGTGGGGTAATCTCATAAAAATGCGTTACTCCCTAGAATACTATTCAGTTGCACCATGAGTGTCGACAAGTTCGGACGTTACTCCTCGGATGGGTTATATTATGCCAATAGTTTAAAAAGAAGTGCTGGTTTACCACAAACACCTGATGGAGATTATGATATGAGTAATAAAAGGTTAAAAAACATAAAAGATCCTTCGGATGAAAACGATGCAATAAACTTAAAAATATTAAAGGAAAAGATATCGCCAACATTAAAACTACAAAATAACACATATGACGCAGAAGATCATAGAATTATCAACGTTGGTAAACCAAATCAAAACGGTGATGCGATAAACAAAGGTTATTTGTCATCTGAATTAAAAAATATGTTAAAATTCAATGGGAAAACGTATAGTGCCAACAATAAACGTATATCCAACGTAGATGACCCTAAAGATGCAAAAGACAGCGTAAATAGACGCTATTTACATTCTTTGATACCTGAAAAGACAAAAGATGGATTTTCTTTTTATAAATTTGTTATTAACGATATAGGTTATCCAAAAAATGAAAATGATGCTGTAAATCTCAAATATATAAAAGATCATTGTGTCATACGTGATGTGGGAGTTATCGATTGTCTTGGCAATTGTTTGGCGAATGTAAAAGATGGTTCAGCACCATCTGATGGTGCAACAGTGGGTCAAATGAAAGAGACTTTAAAACAAGAAACAACTGGATTTGCAAAACGAGATGAAGTATTATCAAAGCAAGGGGATGACTTTATTCAAGGTAATGAAAAATTTCATTTATTGACATACAAAAACGCTTATTGGGATTGCATGCATGGAAGGTTATCAAATGTGTCATGGGGTCATGCAGATAGAGACGCGGCTGCCTTAGGACAAACAGTACATCTAGATCCAAATAATTACCATGCGTTTTTTATATGTAGTAATAAAAAATTAACAAACATGGCGCAAGGAAGAGAAGCAAATGATGCTGCAACTGTAGGACAGGCTATCACATTATCACAAATGGATAATAAAGTGTATACTTGTAATAATAAACGTATAACAGAGCTTAAAGACCCTGATCATGCAGATCATGCTGTAACTGTTAATTTCCTTGTAAAAGTAATAGGTAATTTATTATTTGATATGCACAATTATATTGCAGATAAAACATATACTTCGCTTGATGAAAACTTGAGAGGAAGATGGATAAAACAGGAAATTGTTAATAAATACTTTTATAACCCTAAAACTATAAAATTTAGAACTTCTAACATTGCTAATTGGGGTACTTTTGATATATAACTTGAATATCTTAACAAACAACTTCATTTATGTTTAACTCCTCATAGAGGAAACACATATGTTGCGAATTGCAATTATAAAAGACATTAATGACATTTCGGTATATCAGTCCAAATCGGGACATTGCGAGGAAAGGAAGTGGGATCACATCTACAGCGGTTTCTCTGTTAAGTAAAGCTTTAAAACGAATTCCAGTAGGATCCATAGTAAATAGAGCAATAGACGCATTACCATACGAATTTCATATACCGGGAGGTTATCAGTATTGCGGACCAGGAACTAAATTGAAAAAACGACTGGAAAGAGGCGATCCTGGCATAAATAAGTTAGATCAGGCTTGTAAAGAACACGATATCGCATATTCCACGTTTGCCGATTCAAAAAATAGATCAAGAGCTGACAAAAAGCTTGCGGACATAGCTTGGCAACGAGTAAAATCAAGTGACGCTAGCATAGCAGAAAAAGCAGCAGCTTTAGCAGTAACAGCAGGTATGAAGGCTAAAACAGCAGTAGGAGGTGGAAGAAGGAGGAGAAGGAGAGTAAAAAGGAGGTCAACCACAAGAAAACATGGAGGAAATATAAAAAGAAGACGACGATCTACAAGAAAAGGCAGGAAGAAGCCCACCGTGTGGTCAATGGTAAAAAACGGGGCAGGTCTTTACCTAAGACCTTATCGTGCATATTAAATGAAAGAAATCAATTGGTCATACCACATAAAGCATTAACCAATATTGAATTATTTAAATATATTTCCTGTTTAAAAATACCATTTTTCCGCGGTGTGTTTATGAAAGACAGTTTACCAAAGAAAATGTGGCAAAATGAGACTGGAATTGTAAATTTGGATAATACTGAAGGGCCTGGCACCCATTGGGTTTGTTATAAGAAACTAAATAACAATGTATATTATTTTGATAGTTTCGGTAATTTGCCACCACCAAAAGAACTTCAAAATTACTTTAAATCTGCTAAAAACATATATTATAACTATAAAAGAGAACAACCTGATAATACTTCAATATGCGGCCATTTATGTTTGGAATTTCTAGCTAAAAGTATCAGTCACTATTGAGATGTCTTCCTATACGGTATCATTAACAGGAAAATCGTCCACTTTACGAAGTATCCTTTTTCCAGCGTTACGCTTGCAAAAAGGAAGGTTTTGGGAGGCGGCACTATTGGATTTACAACTTACAACTCTATCCCCAATGTTACGGAAGGTAAAAATAACGTATTGCATTATTATAAGGGAAAGGATGCCAGTGGAAAATTTACAGACTTACAAGAGTGCAGGTTACCCACAGGTTCTTATGAAATTGATCATATAAATGAATTTTTGCAAACTAAAATGGGAAAAGACAATATAACATTAAAAGGTAATAATAATACGATGAAAGCTGAAATTACTTCCAAATATTATATAGATTTCACTCAACCAAACTCAATTGGTGATTTATTAGGATTTTCCAACGATGAGCCTGTTTTAGAACCAGATGTAACACATTCCGGTAAGAATACAGTAACAATATTAAAAGTCAATAGTATAGACATAACTTGTAACATTATACAAGGTGCTTACAGGGATGGGGCTAACACCCACATCATACATACTTTTTACCCAAGTGTACCACCTGGATTTAAAATTGTTGAAAAGCCACAAAACCTGGTATATCTACCGTTGAACACCACTTTCATTTCAGACATCGTGTTGAGCGTATTGGATCAAGACGGTAACTTGGTAGACTTCAGAGAAGAGCCTATTACGATTAGATTACATTTAAAATCGACACTTTAATACAAAACCATGGGTTTAACATTTAAAAGCGAACAACCTACGGGAAACCGCATTAGTAGCTCTTCAGCTGTGGAGGAGTTAACACGCGAGAACATTCGTTTCTTAGAGAGAATTGGATTAAAATTAACCGAGTATGGATATACTGGATATAGCGCAGGGTCCAACATTCGACGAAACCCTATGGGAAAAAGAATATCACACCCACAACCCTTACACTTCATCGAAATTAAACAATAACGATGAAATTCGTATTCCCATACAAAATCAAGACATTTACACACTACCATGTGAAAGTTACTTGTATATTGAAGGACAAGTTACTAAAAAGGACGGTACTACTGTTGGTACAACAGTTCCATTTATAAATAATCCTATGGCTTTCCTATTTGATGAAATTAGATATGAAATATCAGGTGTAACAGTTGATTCCACTAAAAAAGTAGGTATTACGACAACTTTAAAAGGATTAACATCTATAACACCCAATGAAACCAATTTACTTAAACCTGCCGGATGGGTATTACCTACGATTGACACGATCACTCCAAATCCAAATGGATATTTTGATTTTCATATTCCATTACTTTTGCTGCTTGGTTTTGCTGAAGATTATAGGAAAATAATATTAAACGTTAAACAAGAATTAGTTTTGTTGAGATCTTCTAACGATAAAGACATTATTAAAGCTGCAGATGCTACTACAGATGCGACTTTAGAATGGAAATTAAAATTAGACAAAATTGTATGGAGAGTTCCACATGTTAAATTGGCTGACGAGCATAGAATGCTACTTTTAAGAAAATTAAAAGCCGATCGTGATATTGTTATTCCATTTAGAAGTTGGGAATTTCATGAGCATCCCAGTTTACCTACTACGGATCGACACACTTGGACTGTTAAAACATCGAATTATGTAGAACGAGCCAGGTATATTATATTTGGTTTACAAACAGGTAGAAGAGACGCCATTACTAAACATGCAGGACAATTTGATCATTGTGACTTGAAAAATATTAAAGTTTATTTAAATTCACAATTCTTTCCATACGACAATTTAAATGTGTCATTCACTAAGAAGAAATACAGTATATTGTACGATATGTACGCGAGATTCCAAAGTTCATATTACGGTAAAACAAATACACCTTTATTACCACCTGACAAATATTTCGATGCCTACCCAATAGTTGTAATCGATTGTTCTAAACAAAATGAATCAGTAAAGTCTTCAAGTGTGGATATAAAAATAGAAATGGAATTCAACGATGCTATACCGGCTAATACAACTGCATACTGTTTAATTCTACATGATAAAATCGTAACATACACACCTTTAACTGGAATTGTTAAAAATGTATTGTAAGAACCGGTTTTGTTTCATTCCGCGAGTATAAAAGCAGAGCGTACAGACCGCTCCTCATCAGTTTGTTGCCTACTGTTGTATGGGTAGCATCGTATTCAATATGGCTTCTCCTAGTGGTACACCTGAAAATGTGGTAGATATTGAGAAGGAGATATCTGAGTTTTTAGATCCTCAAGGTCACCAGGAAGGAGGTGAACAAAACGTTTGCGGACAACTTCACGCCAGTAATAATGTTGAAGAAAAAGGTAAAAGAAGAAAGACTATACAAAAGAGAAAAAGGGATATTGAAGATAATATTTCTCCAAACATATTGAGTGAGGTATTTTTGCGAATATTTTACCCAATCTCTTCCAGTTTGGATAAAAGTGTTTTAATCGGTGTTATGAAATCTACAGATTATTCCCCTACTGTAATTTTAACTCATGGACCCAAAATGATTTTGTTTACGGACAGTGCTTGGGAATCGTTTATGAAACATTTGCATCTACTAGAATGCTATTTAAGTAGTAACATGTTTGGAAGAAAGACAAGAGTAGGACTTTTGGATTCAAATGTGGAAATTGATATCATTAAACAACGTGGTGATCATCAGCTACGGTTTAGAGACACAACAAGACATGATAACAAAATTCAACTTAATCGAGAGGAGTTTTTCATTTTAACTTGTGCTACTGAACCTATAACAAGATACTTGAGACAACTGGTGTTTTCAAGTTCGATTATTAAAGATTATCTGGAAGACACTTTGGACAAACAACCGGACGCACCTATATTATACGGACCTGTGGATACTTCTATATTTAATAGAGTTCCTCATGAAGTACAGATGTGGAGACAATTGGAAAAGTACGCTCAACTACATAAGAAATCAGTAAAACAGGAAGAAGAGGAAGATGGAGGAGAAGAATCAAGTGTTAGTGATGAAAATGAAAATAAGGAAAATATAAAGATGGAAACTTAAATGACAATGGTTAGTTTTTAAAACAATAACCAACATTTTGTGGGGTTAGGCCTATTGGGGACGGTGCCCACGTTAAATATACACCAACGCGCCAACAACTGTACGGCCTGGTATAAAAGTAGTACCTACCGTGGTGTGGAAATCAGTTGACCTCCTGACTTCGTAATGAGCAGACGTGTGACCTTCAAAATGGACAAGGGAGAAGAACAACAAGTAAAGTCCAAGCCTGGTATTATTGAGTTTCAAGCGTTTCGTGGTAATGATGATAGATTCATTATAAAAGAACTTGTGTTTTTGGACATGAATACAAGTGTTCCTTATTCGTTTTTATTTAAACCACCATGTTCTTATTCGTCTTTAACTAGTAAAGCCGCTACTACCAACAGATGGATTTCAAAACACTTCCATCATATCGATTGGTATGATGGTTTTACAAGTTACACGGACTTGTATCACATTATGCATCACTTTTCAGACAAGTTTACCAATATTTACACAAAGGGGCTGGAAAAGAAAAGATGGATCGAAGGATTTACTCATGTTCCGGTTAATGATGTGGAATTGGATAAGAATTATCAATACATGCTGGAAACCATATGTATTTGTACAAAAAGCCCAGAACATGATAAAGATAGACATTGCGCTTTGAAAAATGCCTATAAACTCGCCTCTTACCTTCAAAGTGGGGAATTGGGGAGTGGTGGGGGTAACGGAGAGTATATAAGTGGGGAGCAGACAGGGACCTGGCATGAGTATTACTCGAGATTCCGAGACGACAACATCTCCGAGCAAGAAGACGATCTGTAACCTGACCATGGCATCTCACCAGTTCCTTCAGACTTTGGTCGAGCAGTTCAATGCTCACTCCAAGTCAACAATATTACCTGTAAAGAAGTGCTCGGAACTAAAAGACGAGAAGCACTACATAATCCATGCTATGAAGAAGATGGAGACTACAGTTGGGGAGGCCATCTGCTGCAGTCTCAGCGAGGCACCGTTTACTCCGGGGGATGAACCAAAGTTCCAGGTGTACCTGCCCAAGAGATTCGTCCATCTTCTACAAAACGAGGATCTTCGCTCTATTCAACCCGGGTGTCTATACCTGGTGTCCCACGGCTGCACGGGTAGCAATTCTACAGAGTTGACCATCCACATCGCTGACAAGCAGCAGTGTTAGATTTAAGTTTTAATGTTGTACATATGTTGTTGTTGTAATGTTTTATAAATAAACGAATCATAAAAGACAACAAAAAAAAATAAAAAAAAAAAACAAAAAATGCAACATATCAATATGTGACAGACTTCACGTATTGATATGTTGCATTTTTTTTTTAAACTTCGCGGGTGACCTTGACCTTTGACCTTTGCATTTCACAATTACCCCCACTACTGTAATTACCCCCACTACCGCACTAGGATTCAAACCTGCTTGGATGCGAAAAACGGTCAGTCTGTTGCCAACTAGCAAACGATGAGCACCTTGTACGAGCTTTGCATACAACGAGTTATAACTCACAAGGACTTGTTCTCAACATGTTTACAAGACAATATCCCACTAACAATAAAAGAAGATGTCAAACGCTACAGGAGGGAAAATACAGGGTATTCGGAATACTCCTGGTATAAGTTCCACGACGGGGAAAAGTTTTGTAGGCCTTGTGGCGAGGCCGCCGTCAGAGACCTTCGGCGATTCGTACAGGATGGTGGTATAAAACAATTCGGATTTCTAGCGCCACTGTTTCGATTTGAAAATTACAAGGACACCTGCGCTATTTGTTCCATTCCATTGTATCGATGGAAAAAGTTTAGAACTGTTTAATTGGATTTTCTATACCCCCACCACTATTACCCCCACCACTTTTTCATGTACCTCCAAGCGCTGTGCCTCGGCTTCATTTCTACTCCAGCAGCCAACCTAGCAACATCAAGATGTCTCTGAACGTTAGTTGCGCAAGTTACGAGGAGGTGAGCATCAAGACTCAGCAGGAGCTAAACGACTTATACAAGGAGTTGCAGCTGATGGTGGCACGAGGCTACCGTATAAATGTGCAAGTTTACGCTTGCAATATACGGAACACCCGGCAGTCAAAGGAAGAGCCTGGACACTCCTCGACGGCTTCCTCACCAGCGTCCATGAAGACCGAGCCAGACAACTTGGACTACTTCAGCTGACTAGCAGTTGTATTTCTTGTCCTAACCATTGTAGAATATGTATATTTTTTCATTATATTAAAGAAGTAAAAGAGCAAAAACACCTATCTTGTTACTGACATATAAGCTCAGTAACAAGATAGGTTTTTTTAAAACACAATTTGGATGACCTTGAAACTTCCCCCTCCACTGCTTTGTTACCCCCACCACTTGACTATTGGTGTACATGGCACATCGCAATTGGAAACCTCATTCCACCTTCAACAGCCACACCGACAACATCAACAATGGCAAACCTACCAACAGATGAAAGATGTCCTCACGCATGTTGTGACTTCGTCCACGAGTTGGAGAAGAGGATGCAGGAGAGGGCGATAAGAAGAAAACAGATCCACTCAGAAAATATCATGATAGTCAACGGCTATCTTTTATTGTTCGGCCTTATTATGGTTGTACTTTTCATACTGTACGGCATAGTCACATGTGTCGGCAAGGTTGCAGAAGAAAACGCTCGCCACCATCAATTGGAAAGTTTCAATGTTACTTTGTAAGTTTTCCTTTTTTTTTAAAACTCCGTTTGGATGACCTTGAAAATTCCCCCACTACTCCACCACACCCCCCACCACTTCACCATGTTCCTGCATGAGCATCACATCAACCGTCATTCCTTGTCCGACAAGCAACCATGGCAGACAACAACACCATCAGCCAAGCTGACTCCACTACTGATGTCGGTACAAGTACGGGTTGGACACTGTCGATCGATAGTGTACACTATTTGGAGTCAATTTGCGAACGTATGAAGGAAATACTGCGGGACAACCCTGGGATCATAATACAAATGAATTTAAATTATGATTGGTCCCAAGTTAGAATGCAAGGGGACGACAACAACGGTCAACAATCTCCACAATATTCGCCCATGTCCCCGATCTATCCTTACGGCGAGTCTGACGTCGATGAAGATGAGGCTGATGAAGATGCAGGGGACAACGAGGCTGAAGAGGAGTAAGCTTCATTCCTTTTTTTTAAAACCTAAATTGGATGACCTTGAGAATTCCCCCTCCACTATTTCCTTTTTTTAAAACCCAAATTAAATGACCTTGAAAATACCCCCTCCACGTACTTTTGGTTTACCCCCTCTACTTTTCAATACTGTTACCACAGTCTGTAGCTCACATCATTCCTTGCTTAGCTATCATGGCGGACAGCACTCTTTCTCGAGTTGACTCCACTACGGATGAAGAATGGCCATTTTCCTGGAATGTTCATCTGCAAGACTCGGCAGAAGTGGATATGTTGCATGAGAAATTGGTGTATGTATTAAACGAAAACCCCAACATTGAATGTAGAATGACTATGGATTTCGATGCGACAGGGGTCCACACTCAACCTTCCACTTCCAGCCAGCCTGAACCTCAGCTACAGCCAAAGAACTTTACACATCTTTACACTCCAATACGGCCGGAGGATGTGGTTATCAGCGAGGCAGACTCTACTACAAGTTATATTAAACCAACGAATTGGAAGCTTGTTGTTGACACCTTACACAAGGTCGACTTAGTATGTGACAAATTAAAGGAATTGATGATGCAAGATCCTGGTCTTCGTTTTAAAATTGATTTGTTTTTCATCTGGGGAGCACCTGCACGGGGCTCTTCGTCTGACAGCTCTCTAAGTACAACGGATGAGGAGGAGGAGGAGGACGACTAGTTATCTTTTTTAAAACTCCGTTTGGATGGCCTTGACCTTTCCCCCTCCACTGAGTTTATTTAAGGTGCACTCTCAATGACTGCAGCATCATTTCATCGCGCACCTTCACCACAGCAACATGGAGAGTCAACTCAACCACTGTTGCGAACGGAAATGTTTTTCATGGCCGAATGACATTGATGTTGCGGATGGCCTGGCGTGTAGAAAATGTGAAGCTTTTGGTCAATGCATGTGTAAGTGCAAGTCTTGGAAGAAGCCGAAACCGGAGTTGAAGACATTCCATGTGTACCAGATGAGAGGGCATAAGTACACTTGTTGCCCTGAACGTTGCATTGAATTCACATTAAAACAGCTAACTGGCTGCAAATTGTGCAACAATCATTTTGCAGGTTTTTGCAAACATTATTTAGGAGCCTGTCAGTACAGATCAACTTGGCATACAGAAGCACTCACTATCAATGAAATCGCTATAGATACACAAGAGTAGTCTTTCTACTCTTTTCTTTTTTAAAACTCCATTTGGATGACCTTGACCTTTCCCCCTCCACTCACCTTAGTTTATATAAACCCCATTCCCACTGACCACAGCATCACTTCATCGTGCTCCCTCGTCAAAGCAACATCAACTATGGAAAGTAAGCGCATCTCATGTTGCGAGCATAGGTGTTTGGAGATACAAGGCGTCACATATTGTGCAAAGAAGCGTTGGGAGGAAGAGACGGGGACAACCTATTGCTGTGAGGATAAGTGTTTCCTCTTACCAAAGTGGCAAGTGGATGGGCTGGCCTGCCGGCAATGTGAATGCTTCGGATGTTGCAGGTGTAGATGCAAGAACCAACAGCTGCCACCGCCGGTACTACAAACTTTCAAAATCTACAAATCCAAATACTTTTATACTTGTTGTCCGCAGCGGTGTATTAAATTTCACTTCTCCAATCTTACCAATTGTCGGAAATGCTACGGACAACCTGATGGGTGGTGCACCTGTTTTCTGGACTCCTGCCGCTACAGATCGGATTGGTTTACAGATCCATTAGAGGTTGATGAGGTCGCCCAGGAAGCACAAGAGTAGTCTTTCTACTCTTCAACTTTTTTAAAACTCCATTTGGATGACCTTGAGATTTCCCCCTCCACTTCCCCATATACCTAGAGTACACAGAGCCTGGCAGTCAGTAACTCGGTGGCTGTCGTGGGGTGCGCGTCGGTGTCGGCGCTCCGTTGTTAGGTTTTCAAGGTCACAGTAATATCAAATTGTTGGTGTTGTGCTGGTTCAAGGTCACCTGAGGGATAACCGATTGCCCATTTAGGCAGAGTCATGTCGGAAACTCGAGTTTAACTTGGCACTTTTGCCGTTTCTCGTCGAAAATTCGCTCCAAGTGGTCAAGGTCACGGGGACTCGGACTGAAACTCGGAGCGTAGTGCGAGAAACGGCAAAAGTGCCAAAAAATTTTAAGTTTCGGCGTGACCTTGACCTTAGTGGCGTCGGTGACGTCATTTTGATGACGTAAGGGGTGATGACGTCATCAGCACGTCATTTCTGTGACGTCATGGGTGTGACGTCATAGAAATGACGTCATTAGTGATGACGTCATCGATGACGCAATCGATGACGTCATCGATGACGTCATCGGTGAGGTCATTGACCTCGATGACGTCATCCCTCAGGTGACCTTGAACTGAGCCAGCACCAACAATTTGACACTACTCATATCAATAAAAAAAGATTTATTATTTGTTTAATTAGTTTTATTGCGCTCATTTACTTGGCACACACCGTCAATCAGAGCATATAAAAACGGCCGCCAATGCTAGATACACATAACAATTAAATATAATTGTACATGCGCTGGAGTCTTATTAATTTTAATTATATAGGTAGAGGCATCGCTCCGTGTTCCCTTGATTATATTGGTTGGTCTCGTATCTTATTATCTTATCGTATTGTACTGTATTGTATTGTAAAAGAAATACTGTAAAAATACTGCAATACTGTATTATTGAGGTCGAGCTCTCCAACTTCGTTTTAGAGATTTTACTCTATCGTGCGTTTTTTACAGATTTTCCAAAGTAATTAAGCATTGATTAAATAATTTTAGCATTTAAATAGATGTTATTGTATTTATTTGATTGTGAGCATATATCGGTACAGTAATTTCATTTTCATTAATTTTCATTTCATTCTCAGTCCAACTGTTTTTAATTTTTAAGTTTTTTAAAGGTAATCATTCAAATAATTCCTCCCCAAAAAAGGACGTGTACTCATACTTAGAGAGAGAATGAAATAGTTTTAATTTGTGTACTGTATGGTGATATTTTCAATCGCTTTTTTAATAGTATGATACGTGTTGTTTGTTATCAGAAATGAAACACAAATGTCTTCCACTCTGAACCAGTGTCTCAAGAGTCTGCAGTATCCGGCATCTTTAATTGTTATTCCCACAAGGCTAATTTAAAATTTCAAACTTTGTCTAGGCTTTTAATTTTGGTAGAAAAATATATTTATGTAATTTTACGGGGAATTTTAATACCTATGTCTGTACGAAATCAAAAGTTTTATATTTATTGAGGTTTAGTTAAAAAAAAAAAAAACTATGCTCATCATTTTTGTTTGAAAATGAATGAGTGTTTTCAGTGGTTTAGCCTCAGAAATCGCTCTATAATCGTGGTTTTTATTTCACAGTCCAGTAGCTACTACAATTCCCTTTAATATGACGTAAAGGTGAATCTTCTTTGATTAATATTAAAGGTTTAGTGGACGTTTCAAATTTAACAATAGTCTTATGGGAATAAACATACAGGGTGGTGGGTACTGCAGCCTCTTAAGTTAATTTGCTTATATATTTTAAAGCTATTAGTTGTTACGTTCTTTTATTCCTAAGAAATCTTGCGCAGGAAGTGCAGTTCAATAGGAATAACGAAAAAGATAAAGAATAATAGATTAGACATCGCGAGATTAATCAACCATAATTATAAAAAATCTATGTTTGGCGTGAATAATTTGGTATCACGTAAAAATAGTTGTAGATTTAATGTTAGACGTGTTATGCACTGATAAAAGTGTGCAATATTTTAAGATAAATCCCAATTCCCAATGTGAACTTCTAGCAGATCTATGTTGGTGCCCTAATTCCTTTTGTACGTCACTAATTTGTGTGAGGGCTGGGTTTTTTATTGTTACTATTAAATTGGCTATACAACAAAATGTTTTTAAAAATTAACACTTTACATATCTAATTTAAATTAAAATTTCTTACTAAATATGCTGAATTTTACGCACGAAAGTATTATCCAAACAAGTTCACGTAAGACAAAATCAAAGCTTCCTTAACATCTAGTCGTGTAAATTATATTGATTTACACTCGGTGCGGACTTTGTTTTCTATCCGGGATTTATATTTGATCGCGTAACTGCCCACGCCTCGTAATGAATTGCTCGACAGTTAAATTGAAAAGGAAAATTATAGATGTATGTTTATATATTTGTGCACAAATCATTCGATCGCTGGCACCGCATTTATCTTTAACTCATGAATAATAATATAACACCGGACATTTCGCTGCTGCGGCCACGCAGAAGGTGTGTCTTCTGGGGCTTGCTTATAACAGTTAAACAAACAATACAAACAATTAAACTGCATATACGATCTGTGTTGATTTGTGAGAGTTTTCACTGGGTAAAACTCGGTGGTCATGATTATAGCTAAACTATACCCGGAACAAAATACTAAATTTTATTCCGTCTGAGCTACGTCCTCCATCAAAAACGGGGGAAAAACAACCGGTTATAATACATTTATCGTAGTTTTGCCAAGGAAATTTTCAACCAAAACTTGCTAACCGCAGTATTTAAACGTTTTAAAAATCAGTTGGTGATCCTGAACTCAAGTGGGATGAGGTTATATGTACATTCAGCACCTATACACAAGTAGAGCCATCATGTTCATTCTACTTCATATTTATTTCTTTTACCATTTAAAACGGGCTCGTTTTATTGTAGACATCTTGAAAGCTAATAATGTTATAACCATAATAACCCCTCTTGTTGTTAAACTAAAAATTCATTTAGTTTTACATGAAGAAAAGGGAAAATGGGGAAAAGTATTACGGCTCTAGTACAAGCACACGAACAATGCTTTACATAATTTATCTTATTGCACTGTCAAAAGATTTTATGTCTTGAAATGAAACATCTTTATTTGAATAATTCAATTTGCCAAATAATTTATTGATGTAAATAGCCATGCAATCTGCGAGTAATTGCTCATTGTTAAAGCTCAACCATCCAAAGTTAACGCTTAAAAACAGATTATTTTTTCTATGTTTTACGGTTAACATTGTCAGTTAATGATAGTCGGAGTTTATGTCTCGTATCTTCTGTTATTAAAAACCTATATTGTTAATGGCCGTAGTTGTGTCTTTTATTGCTTCTAATCATGTAATTTATTACTGAGATTATATTGTTTTCTTCGGTACATAAATTTGTTCTTACATAAAATGCATTCATATTAACATCAGCATTAGGGAATTACTTAGAACGGTTCAATACCGTATGTGTCAATTTCAATTTTTACATAGCTTTCTGAAATAGTAATGTTTTCGCGTGATGAATTCAATTTGTAATACGGACACGAACATTTGTTGAACTGACAATTTTTTTTGCATAATTAAATTACAAAACCATTCTTTTTAATTTTAACCAATTTGCCGACTTTTGGTTTTGTTTGTTTGTAAATTTAGTTTTAATGTGCTAAGTAATATTTTTAACGTAAATATACTATTGAGGTAAAATATCGAAATATTCTTTTGCATGTCAATTTTTTACTTTCAACATTAATCAAACAAGCAAATTATATTCAAAAAATTTTTGAGAGCCTGCTGTTTGACGAGAAAGCGGTCTTTATAAGTCTTGTTACTGTATTAATGTCGGTAAATTCGCTAATCTAAAAATTTGAATTCTGTATCTATTAATTACTTTTTATTAAGTCGTGGGTTATATGTGTAATTTTGTTAAGCCATCATCTTAATAGTTATTTATTTTTATTTTAGAATTAACAATAAACCTGCATAAAGCTCTCAGCCTATAACTGTGCATTACATATGAATGGTTCATTATTTATACAGAAAACCGTGTCGAAAATTCTGAGATAAATGCTTTTAAACTGTCAAAACTGATTTGTTCTGTAAATTCGAAAAGGTTTACGATCTTAGGTATGGTGTCATTATTTAATATTTTTCTTCTTACATCTTAAGTAGGCTATGTTGTAGTGTCAATAAAATTAATGTTTTTAATTCGATCTTTCACGATTAGAACTTTTAAATTATTGTATTTCAGAAAAGGCCCATTTATTCAAATTAGTAAGCCAAACCCACTATTTCTCGGAGAAAGTAATTAAAGATTAATAAGTAGATTTTAATCTGAAATATTTATTTATCTTATACAAACGGTTATAAATGCTTAAAACGTCCTGGCCGTAACCACACTCCACGATCGGAACCGGCACGTAAGCCGAACGCGCTTTTTGAAGCCAAGCTCAGCTGTTTGCGAATGTATACATCAATTACAGTAATTGGGCAGACATCGGCAAATTAGTGTACTTATGTGTGAACCGAACTTACCTAGTGGCAAATATTGAGCCACCTGATTGGCGTATCGACCAGGACTTTATATTGATGCAGGTCCTCCCTCCTATGTAACTGGTCCGCTCTGTTTGTTCGCGGTTTGTCTGTTCTTGCATCCTAGTTGTGTATTGAATCACTCGTGTAGTGCATTGCGCCAGAATATTTGTTCTCCTGCTTGTTGTCCATCGGCGGAAGAAAGCGGAGTTCAATTTGTAACGTCTTTCTGTTTGATTGTTTACGAGCTGCTGGTTGTTGTGTAATATTTGGAACGTTGTGTGGTAATTAATTTTTCAATTATGAAAACGATCTTTACGAAGATTTTTATCGTTCTTGGTATAGTGATTTTTTCATTATCCTATTTTGGAAAACTGAATAATGTGACCATTCGTTGAGTTGTTATTGTGGTTTTTATTTTTTAATTTGACGTTGTCAAAAACGTATAATAACTATTTATTGTTAGTTGGGTAAGTCAGCCTGCATTATTTGATGGAACGGGCACCGGATGTTCCCTGTAACGTGAAATGGCGTTTCAATGCGAGAACCTTATTCAAAAAACAAACATGCAAACTAATTTGTATATCAATTGAAAATATTGAGTTGTTAACAACCGTCCGTATGAAAAAGTTACGAACTGCCGGTAAAACTCGGCGAATAACAAGTAATTTCCTTTGTCGGAGAGCACTGGCGTCAAAACAGTAACAGGTAGATGCCGGTTTAACAAGGTACGGTGTATTTTTGTCGATTATTTATCAACTGTAGCAACAGATATCTCAGAACAATCGCCGTTCGTTATGGCCGGCCGAATAAAATTGTTGGCATATTCGAATAGGATCCGCACCGCACCCGTATCGGACAAAATAAGATTATATTCGATATCAATAAACAAAAAGCCGGCCGCGACGCTCGCGAATGAAACCCGAAACATTTTTACGCGGCGAGTTTGGGAAATGTTTTAATATATAAACTACGCGTGCACTCGACAGTGGGCGATCGGTTATACGATTCAAATTTTATCGCCGGACACCAATCACGGCAGCGCATTTTTTGCCGCCAAAGCCAATAAAGGCGGAAAAAGTTATTTTCGACCGCAAGTAAAATAAACGAACGCGACCGGAGCGGCACCGGCACGGATCGTAATTGGACCCTATGTGTTACCGATATAATTTATATTAAAAATCGCGACTGTCGGTGACGCTGTATTACGGCGACACTTGATTGGATTTCTGATGTCGGACCGCGGTTTGCAATTTCCCTACCACCATTAATTATTGGATTTGCCCATGGTGGCCGGGCCGATCGTACATCACTATTCTGGGCTACGTACGCTACGTTGGCTCGGCCGCATTTACATTTAATGTGCAGTACTTGTGTGTGCATGGGGCTTGTGTGTGTGTTTCGATCGTTCCGTGTCGGTTCTTGTACGTTGTGATCTCGCGGTGCGGTTGAATATTGTTGTTTTGTAAAATTATGATTAGTTTTCTTAAGTTTGTAATTTCCAGTGACAGATACAAATCCAAACAAACTGGAATACCTATTTAATGTGAATATTTTGCTCTAAAGCCATTGAAACAAGTTTTACATTCTGTCTTGTTAGGTGTTGCAAAAATTCTCAATAAGTCCTTTATAGGCAAGTTCATGGTGTATTCTTAATTTTGTACTCACTGGTGTAAGTTCGAAATCCAATTTAGGTACTAATGCTATTATGTGTACTTAAAGTACCGTAACAAAACCTTACCCTCACTTGTAAACTGCAAGCGTTTGCATGGTTTAGGGCATGATTTTGATTTATCGTCTCGATGTGTTGTTTCTTGTTCTCTTACGTTCTTATAGAACTTCATACAGCGTATTCTTTCCTGCCGTGTCCTCTACCTGTTTTGTTCGTTTGCTCACTAGATTACTCGAAGACCTATAGGCTACACTAGTACAATTGTATTTAGAACCCGGTACAAGTAGCGGTCGGCCTGGGCGATATAATCAAAAACTATTACTTTACTACTGATGCAGATTTTACCTTAATGTTAGTCCAACTTCTCGTGTTTGCTTTCCTCTCGTCACTTTTTTTCTAAGGTCTTTTGACAGTATAGTTTTCTGTTTGCTCGTAAATCATAAACCTCGTATTAAAGAAGCTATCGATATCTTAACATTCTTATTGATGTTTATTTGTATTCAACCAGTGTATAAGTGATTTTTTTCTGATTCAAGCGTGTATTATGAGCGTTGAACCCGTCAAACCCATCAGCGCCAGAATCGCAAGACGCCCCCCCCCACCCCCCCGCTTAGCAGCTGAATCTCAATCAAGGCCACGCTTGACTAACGGCCGCATCGAAGAATAATAGCATCTGCTGGAATTCCAATGTAACTGTTTCAATATTAATAAACCGCGCATTACGAGTACACGGAACCGGCAACCGCAACGACATAATATATTGTATGTCTAGACACTGCTACTCTGCAACTGCTGCAATGTCGCAACCGTTTAGCTCCAACCGATCGCGGCACGAGCGGCGAACATTGAGTTTTATTGCGGACAACCTCTTTTTGTAATGATTTATAATAAAGTTCAACGAGAGAAAAACTCGACGCGTGTTTCTTGTCGGTGAACGGCTTCCGTTGCAACGTATTTATCAATACCTAGCCCGGCTACGATGCATGGTTATACAGATCTATATAGAAGTATAAGCTTTTAAGCCTCTGAAGCCTTTTAAAATGGACAGTATGCTAATCCAACGAAGAAAAGCGTAATTTACTTTACTGTAGATTATTAATTGGTGTAAATTGTTTATCAATTGCAACTCAGCCTAAGTTTGATAAACGAATCGTGTTCAGTAAGTATTTTACAATGTTAATTTTTTTTTTAAAGTTATTCAATAACAATGATTATGCTGGAAATTCATTTATGGTTATGTTATTGCAACTTATGAAACAACAGTTTACACGTTTAAATTTATTTCATTATCGGTAATAAAAATGATTGTATTGTTCCTAAATGAATTTCATGCGATAAAAATTCTTCAAGGTGATCGATAAACAATTCCAGATTTAGTCGATTCTTGTTACAAGTTTGGCAGCCTGAACCATACTTCTAAACAAATAACTCCACCAGCTCGGATCGAGTTGCCGAGCTTATACTTCAACTTAATCACCCCGACGTCCAGTTGTAGAGACTACGCGTCCTTCGGGTCAAAGCAGTCCGCTACAAACCGAATCAACGAGAAGAGAAACGTTTCTATAAGGGCAAGAAAACAATTTGAATTCGGGCGGACCAAAGGGTAATACAAAACGCTAAACTGGTTCCAGCAATCTCGAAATGGAGCGGTCAAAGTAGGGGAATGATATTCCCCAAATAATAAGACAATTTGGTTTGAGCGGTGGGGCGCCCCTGGCCATGGAGTCTTCTTGGCCGAGCTCTTTGATGTCATTACGTCCGGCATAATAAGAACTCGGCTCAAATGACCTCTCTTATGCGGCAACGGGCTTTATTATAAACGTTGTTCCTCTCGCTTATTAGCCGCTCGCTGCTCGCCGTTTGCTCGTGCCCCCAATTATATCGGCTTTGTATCCTGCTTCGATTCTTGCAATTCGGATTACATATTAACGATGGTAGCTAAACAATACATTGTTCTAGCAATATGTCTAATGTTGCAGTATAGTTTTTATTTTATTTTTTATTTAGATACGTTATGAAGCACGTGAAGTGTTACATCCATTCGCATCTCTCTGTAAAACGATATTTCTAAAACTCAAACCTTAACAAAGAGATTGACCATTAATTAAACAGAAACAAGGTTTAAAGGAATTATTTTGAAATTTTGAATAGCTATAGAGACTAAACACACTATACAGGCTGAGGCTAATACACTTACTTTAAACATTAGCAGTTCCTCTAATTGAATTTACAAAACAAACAGTATGGCCAAATCTGTATGGCCAACGGGAATATGCCTGGTTTAGGCCTACTCTATATTTTTTACTCGTGACAATAGGAGAGCAAGACTTGTCGAAACTTCTAAATTGTTACACATTTGATTATGTAATTTACGATCATGAGGTAGTCTGTTTTCAATATTAAGTAAAAACTTTGCAAATACGCAGTATAATCAGTAGTGGCGAAAGGTAACACCTGGGCCAGGTCAATGACCTCTGAGGAATCGCAAAAGTGCAAAAAGATTTTTGTCTTTCTTCGTGATTTTGACCCAAATTACGTCAGTGACGTCACTCATTCCTCAGAGGTCATTGACCTGGCCCAGGTGTTACCTTTTGAAACTACTATAATCTACCCTATTGTTGTCATTGAAAGGTTTTCCTGATGGTTGGGTTCTTGTTGACATTGCGCCTGTTTCCCCCAGTTTCAGGTGGAGATGATGGCGGTGGAGGAGGACAGCCCGAGCCAGCCTGCAGGGGAGTCGGCTTCTGAGGGGTGAGTGAAAAAAACTGACCTTCCGACACATCATAACGCGTAACGACGCCATTCGACATCAAACTCCTACATATTTCAATATATTTACATACAAACCACTTCATTTGGAATACTTTTACGTCGGCGCACCTGTTTTAAATTTAAATTGTAAAGTATTAACTAGTCGTAATTTAAATTCATAGAAAACACTGCGTTTGATATCTTTTAGACTGTGTGGTTTCTTAACAGTATTCTTTACATTGACAAATATAATTCTACAAACCGATTATTACATAGGCCCTAACTAAATTATTAATACGGTAACTTAGTTTAGTTTGTGTCAGTAGTAAAAATGTTACATACAATTCTATTTCAATAAATAATTTGAGTTTTGCTTCTTTCGTGCGTTAATAACAGGCATTAAATTGTGCATTGTGTAGGCATTATACTGTGTGCATTGTGTAATTATTTTAACCATTAATTGCTCGATTGGCTTACCTACTTTTTAAGAGGCAGTTTTATATCATATTTTGGTTGGTTTTTACCTATCTAATTATGCAGGGTAATTTTATTATATCATATTTTGTGGATAGCATTTTTAGCCTTTTTAATTGATATACATTTTTACCAAAGCTGAGCATAAGTAACTGCATTATACGCATTTTATATGTAATTCGCAGCTTAGAGTGCTGCCTAATATAGTTTAAGAGAACCCATAAAGTTGGCAGACAATGGAAGCAGTATAGAGCTGTAAGCCGACTCGAAAAAACCATAACAAAACTTATATCAGAATTTTGTACTTTTTTGTACCTTTTTGTACCGCAAAAAGAAAATTTTGTACCTCTCTCCTTCGGAAGTTATGAGTGATTTAAAAGTCGGCTTACAGGTCTATGCCAAAAACACAAGTACTCAAAATTGAAAAACAAATTATATCATATTTTTGTACTATTTTTGGGACAGGGTCGAGGTGCGCCGATGGTCAGTCAGGATCATAAAAACCAGGGTCGAGGTGCGCCGATGGTTGGTTTGGGTCTCTCGGGAGACAGGGTCGAGGTGCGCCGAGATGGTCAGTTTGAGATTTGTCTTCAATTCGTTGCTTATTCATGTTAATTATTATTAGGCTACATTTACTATTTACCAATACTGTATCAATATTTAAAGTCAACTGAAGAATAACAATTTAATATGTAGTATGCATATGCAGTTTTTTGTTCATGTTAAAATATTACCTTGACTGTTTATCAATATCAATATTTACAGTCAACTATACAAGAAAAAAAAATAACCTAACCTAACCTAACCTGACCTAACCTAACCTAACCTAACCTAACCTCACCAAACTGACCTAACCTAACCTAACCTAACAACTCATGTTAATTTTTGTCCCCTGTTGATTTGCGCCATTTTACCCAATATAAACCCGCTTTTCGCCATAGTGATAAACATTTCTATTTATTTACAGGGCTTTTCCCACAGTTTGAATAACAACATACCGTACCTATATTTAATTCGGAATTTATAATTATTAATTATAAATTATAATTTTATCCGTTTTTATGTTTAATTCGGAATGAATTAGTAACAGCGTGGCAGCAAAACATGGAGAACAGGCCACCCGACTGGCTATCGGCGCACCTCGACCCTACTTCTCCGAGGGTCGACGGTAATCCGCTGTGGAATGCCCTGACCATCGGCGCACCTCGACATCTCCCTATTTTTGTACCATTTTGTACCACCAAAAAGGATTTTTGTACCGCGAAAATAAAGGCTACACAATTAAAACAAAGTCGGCTTACAGGTCTATGCCAAAAACACACGTGTTCAGAATTTCGAAAAAAATTATGCTATCTTATTCTACTATTTTGTACTCTTCAAATATACAAATAAAAATTTTTGTACCACTCAAATAATGGCACTATAGACGATTTTATAAAGTTCTCTTACACGTCTACGCCAAAAACACAAGTACTAAAAATTAAAAAACAAATTATACAGAATTTTTGTACTACTTTTGTACCGTTTTGTACCACCAAAAAGAATTTTTGTACCGTGAAAATAAAGGCTACACAATTAAAACAAAGTCGGCTTACAGGTCTGCGCCAAAAACACACTTGTTCAGAATTAAAAAAAATTATGCTATCTTATTCTACTAATTTTGTACTCTTCAAATATACAAATAAAAAATGTTGTACCACTCAAATAATGGCACTATAGACGATTTTATAAAGTTGGCTTACAGGTCTACGCCAAAAACACAAGTACTAAAAATTAAAAAACAAGTTATACAGAATTTTTGTACTATTTTTGTACCGTTTTGTACCACCAAAAAGAATTTTTGTACCCCGAAAATAAAGGCTACACAATTAAAACAAAGTCGGCTTACAGGTCTACGCCAAAAACACCAGTACAGTACTCAAAAGTGGGAAAATCTTTATACGAAATTTGCTGTACTATTTTTGTACCACAAAAACTTTGTACTCAACTTCATTAGTTGTTATAATTTATAAAAAAATGAAAAACTAATTATGCCTCATATTTTAACTTTTTTGTACCTTTTTGTACCACACAAAAGAAAGTACCCCTCTTTTTCGGAAGTTATAAGCGATCGGAAACTTGTTTTACAGGTGTACACCAAAAACGCAATTGCTCAAAATTCGAAAACAACATTTTTTACTACTTTTGTACCTCTTTTACTAAACACAACTGCTAGATACAAAGAAATTAATTGCAGCATTGAAAAATTTGCACATGCTTGTGACACTAAGGTCTCTTAAATAAACATTCCAATAATGTAATAAACTTGGCCGTATTGCCTTTCCTGTTTATATAATAAAAATTCCAAATTTGGAACAACTTTCACTCAAATAATTTGTGTGATTTCATGTTTTTATCTTCACCTAGAATTTTAACTGCCTTACTGTTAGTAAAGGGAAAAGATACCATTTCGCTGGTACACATAGCATTTACAAAACGTCTTCATATTCTAAATCTTCAACTAAGTTCCCTTAAACTCATCATTCAGCACTTCACTTGGCAGCAGTCAAACAGCAACGGAACAAATGTGTAATCGCATGAGTGACAATGACCACAGCAACGATCATCGTCGAGCGATAATCGCCCACCGATAATCGTTTAACGATTATAGTTGTAGTCGCATCAGTGACAACGCACCTTACGCTGACTTTGTAAGATTGCCAACATTGACTTTATTCCAGCGGTAAAAAAGATTTTATTCGTACAGTAAAATACCACATTTTTTCTAAATTTGGAAAACCTGTGTTTTTGGCGCCGGCCTGTAAGCCGACTTTATAAAATTGTGTATAGTGCCGTCAATTGAGTGGTACAAAAATTAAAATTGGTATATTTTAAGGGTACAAAAATAGTACAATAACGTAGCATAGTTTTTTGTTGCTTTTGCAACACTTGTGTTTTTGGCGTCGACCTGTATGCCGACGTTGTTTTAATTGCGTAGCCTTTATTATCGACGTACAAAATTTTCTTTTAGTGGTACAAAAAGGTACAAAAATAGTACAAAAATATGGTATAATTACTTTTCCAATTTTGAGCAGTTGTGTTTTTGGCGTCAACTTGTGATCCGACTTTTATTTCACTCATAACTTTCCAATGAAAGGGGTACAAAATGTTCTTTTAGTAGTACAAAAAGGTACAAAAATAGTAAAAAATGTGTTATACATTTGCTTTTCAATTTTGAGTAGGCCTACTTTTTTGGCGTCAACTTGTAAGCCGACTTTGTTTTAATTGTGTATAGGCCTAGTGCCGTCAATTGAGTGGTACAAAAATTGTAATTGGTATATTTGAAGGGTACAAAAATAGTACAATAACGCAGCATAGTTTTTGGTTGCTTTTGCACCACTTATGTTTTTGGCGTCGACCTGTGTGCCGACTTTGTTTTAATTGTCTATTCTTTATTTTCGCAGTACAAAATTTTCTTTTAGTGGTATAAAAGGCTACAAAAATAGTACGAAAATACGGTATAATTTCTTTACCAATTTTGAGCAGTTGTGTTTTTGGCGTCGGTTTGTGATCCGACTTGTATTTCACTTATAACTTTTCAAGGAGAGAGGTACAAAACTAACTTTCAGTGGTACAAAAAGGTACAAAAAAAGTACAAAATTCTTATATGGGTTTTGTTATGGTTTTTTGATGTCGGCTCACAACCCGATGGAGCTACAAAAAGGTACAAAAATAGTAAAAAAATTTGGTATCATTTGTTTTTCAATTTTTTACTTGTGTTTTTGGCGTAGACCTGTAAGCCGACTTTATAAAATTGTCTATAGTGCCATTATTTGAGTGGTACAAAATTTTTTATTTGTATATTTGAAGAGTACAAAAATAGTAGAATAAGATAACATAATTTTTTTCGAAATTCTGAACACGTGTGTTTTTGGCATAGACCTGTAAGCCGACTTTGTTTTAATTGTGAAGCCTTTATTTTCGCGGTACAAAAATTCTTTTTGATGGTACAAAATGGTACAAAAATGTGGAATAATTTGTTTTTCAATTTTGAGTACTTGTGTTTTTGGCATAGACCTGTAAGCCGACTTTTAAATCGCTTATAACTTCCTAAGGAGAGGGGTACACAATTTTCTTTTTGCGGTACAAAAAGATACAAAAATAGTACAAAAATGCTGTATAATTTGTTTTTTAATTTTTAGTACTTGTGTTTTTGGCGTAGACCTGTAAGCCGACCTTATAAAATTGTCTATAGTGCCATTATTTGAGTGGTACATAATTTTTATTTGTATATTTGAAGAGTACAAAAATAGTTGAGTAAGATAGCATAATTTTTTTCGAAATTCTGAACACGTGTGTTTTTGGCATAGACCTGTAAGCCGACTTTGTTTTAATTGTGTAGCCTTTATTTACGCGGTACAAAAATTCTTTTTGGTGGTACAAAATGGTACAAAAATAGTTCAAAAATGTGGTATAATTTGTTTTTTAATTTTGAGTACTTGTGTTTTTGTCATAGACCTGTAAGCCGACTTTTAAATTGCTTATAACTTCCGAAGGAGAGAGGTACAAAATTTTCTTTTTGCGGTACAAAAAGGTTCAAAAAAGTACAGAATTCTGATATAAGTTTTGTTATGGTTTTTTACAGTCGGCTTACAGCTCTATGCTGCTGACAATGGAGCCGTTTGCGGGTCAAGTCTATATTTCTGTCTTGTTTAATATTGCAAAATCTCTTAATAGGTTCTTTATGAGCAAGTTTCTGATATATTCTTAATTTTGTTCTAAATTTTGGTTATAAAGTAAAGAACTGTTGATTCTGTTAAGTGAAGTTTACACACACGTTAAAAGGAAATCAATATAAATCACAGTGTCTAAATGATATTTATAACTTAATATAACAGAACAGTCCCATCGCTTTTTTTTAGTCAAATCCTATACTCTAATACGAGTAAGGTATATTTGTGTGTTATGTTTGCACACGGATCTAAAAAAACGGCTCGAACTATTTTCTTCAAACTTTGCAAATAACTTATTGTTTTATAATTTTTAATTGAAATAAACAAATGAACGTTGGTTCAAAATCAAAACAAAGAAATAATGAAAACAGCTGACTCAACTGTCAAAGTGCAGACCACGTGTTCCAGTATAAACATGAGGTTTTACATGGCAGGAACCAGTTACTAAATTATCAAATGATACTACTGTATAGTAAATTTAGTTTAGACCTATCATTTTTTAAATCGTACTTTATACTGCTGATCATAAATGTTAATGTAAGTAAAAGTCATGTAAAAGTATAACAAACAATTAACAATTTGTAGAATTGCATTTGAATTTAAGAACAAAATCATTAGTAAAAATTATGAAAACAGCTGTTAATTAAATAATTAAAATCCACGAGTTACAGATTCAACATGTGTTTTCAATAAATATACATCACCATAGAGTGCATCGCCCGTAGTCCTACATAACCCTTTTGCATTGGGCGTTTTAACGCACTGTCTGTAACTGGCACTAAGAATATTACTGTTTGAGTTTACCGAGCAAATGCTCGGCCACCCAGGGGAAACGGACACTGCGCCAGCTCATCGTTATCGGTTGGGGTCATAAAAATGTCAAAATCCATCTCGCGGCGCCTGCGCCAGTTGCCAGGTAGACCCGCGTTGGGGTTGGGGGAGAGAGAGGACGACGCTGGGAGAGGGGCCGGATGGCCCAGTGTAATGCGTTTCTCAGAAGTACCCCGTGCCCGTGACTAAACAATATAGGGGAAGTTGATACGGATAATATGAGTCACGGAACCCGAAGCTAAGGTTTTGTGAATATTAGAGATTTGCAAGGATATGGGTCACTTCCTTTTCAGCTTTTATGCGGTTAGGTTAGGTTAGGTTAGGTTAGGTTAGATGCTCACAAGCTGAGAAAAAAGAGGAAAAGAAACGTGCTTGCCTATCAATACATAAATCTCTCAGAGAGGCCACGACCCAATCTAGTTGCATATTTTACGGTACGGTGGGTGATTTAGTGCGTTGACAAAAACATAATAAAAATTTTGAACATGAAACAATTGTTCATATACAAAAGGTTAGTTATGTGTTATTTTATTTTCATTTCAAAGTTTTTTTAATCCACCATTGAACTTTTAATAGGCCTAGACTCGTAATTGAAAAACAAGCTCCAAGCGGCAACGTAGAATCCCAAATACAGCTATTGTGCTCGACTGAGCAACGAAGCGTCGAAAATTCTTGGAACCAGATCTAGGCTGGGGGGTAGCGTTCTCCCGCCCCTCCTTCCCCTTCGACTCTCCGACCTCTCTCGAAAGCTGGCGCAGTGTCCGCACCACGAGGGTCCATAAACTTACCCTCGTCAAAGTTTTTATAGAAGTTGGCGCACTGTCCTACAGCCGCCACCCAGGTACTAGGAGTTAATTTAGACATCAGAATCCGCCGCAGGTCTCCCTGATTATACAGAAAAATCGGTATGGAGAGCGCCTTTGAGCTCGTTTATACTATCAGCTTTTGAGACAGTTATAATATTTTTTTCATCTTTAGGTACTTTATCAGATATTTTTGTTGAATATACAAAAATTTAATTTTGCAACTTAGAGATATTTCACATTACAAAATATTTAATTCTGTTCAGTTTCACTCACACTTTTAACATTTCCAATTATTCGAACCAACAATCACACACTGACATTCGACTACCGTGGTCCCGTATCCTTGCATTAATTAGTACACAGCAGCACGTGGGACAGCAATAAATAAGGTAACGGCTAGTGGGGTTACAGTTTGAACAATTTGAGAAACGGCCATTTCCCCGGCCATCAATAATAGCGGACAGAGCGGCATAGAGGAGTGAGTCGTTAGCCGGCCAAGTGGAACGCATAGTTTACCTCCGCACGCGGGATAATATGCACATATTGCACATGGGGGACATTGGAAATGCATTACGTCGCCGGGCCGGGCCGGGCGTGCAGCGAGCGGCGCTACTTGATTAGTGCACAGATTGGGCCGATCATTTGAATCTTATTACTCGGACCTGATTTTGGTATTTGAAAGGATGAAAAAAAGGAAATATTAGTGAACGTCTTAGAAAAATTAGTATTTTTACGTAAATACTTCATGATTAGTGTCTTACGAGTAGCCACAAAATATGGGCTGAGTCCTATTTTAGCATGCCACTTTCAACAAATACCTTACCTTGTTTTGATAAGCATTCAACAAAACACTTTAAGTTATCGATTTTTCTGTCAAGAAACTGTTCTTTTTACCTCCGCACATTGTATAAACCTGTGTGAGCCCTAGAAGTGTGATTTTGAAAAATTATTTTTTTATTTTATCGTTAATTACGGTTACAATATTCATCGCGGTGCAATTGGTATAAGTTAGTTATAAATGCACTCTGGATGTAGAAAATTTACGTTGTAGTTGTCCACCATCTGCCGACATTATCAACATCATTGGATTGCAATATTATTTTAACAACAGTATTTAAGGAGACAATTGTGCGAAAAATAAATTGTTTGGAAATGATATGTCGGTAATTTACATTGTCGGTTAATTATTATGTTTGGTTAATTAAAATGATTATAAAGGTAATTTATCTTATAAGCATTAAAAAACCTTCAGTTTTCAGCCAAGAAGTCCTGGGCTGTCTCCAGAACAGAATAAGCTTTACAAATTGAAACAATTTATCCACATTCAACTTGGTGATATTTTAACATTTAGAGATCCATTTCACCCATTCCACCACCCATGACAACCCCATGGAGGCACGCGAATATTCCCCAACACCGTAACAACATGCACATTTGCACACCGTGCACTACACGTCTTTATTTAAAATCCACGGAGATGGTATCAGATCCGGCACACGCGAAACCGGGGTTAGCCGCGTTGTCGCAATTATAGAATCAAACAAACTATACATTAGTGTTATCAAACGGCGTTGGTTCCGCCGAGGGTGTCTTATTAGGGCGGCTTTTAAACCGGGTAATAAGGGCGAAACATGCGATTCGCCGCTGAACGCATCCGTTGCCGCCCCCGCCAGCCACGACAACAACCCCTACACTGAGGTAACGACCCTGGGTACGTGGCGGAGGGACAGATTTAAAAGAGATTTGGTCAACAGTGGGTGGTGCCTGTTGATAGAGGCTAATGGAAATGGGCACCTGGTTATGTGAACGGGTCTGGATACGAAGTACTGTACGTTCAAATTTCTTTTTAAAGTCAAACGTTTATTTTACATTGAAATACTTTCCTAAAATAAAGGTATTTGGCAATAAATATAAATTGTTGAAATTACATTCTCGACTTGTTTTTAAGAACTTTTGAGGATATTTATGATATGTAGCATATCCTTGTTCTCTCGTGTAATAAAAAAAAAAAAAAAAAAAAAAAAAAAAATAGATAAACACATTTAGAACACCAAAAAGGAGAATATTTGTTTAAACAAGCTATTATGATAACGAAATGTTTTATAAATTCTTCTGTCTTTACTTCATTATTCTGTAGTTTTTATTTTATTGTTTTGTTTGCAGCAATTGTTGGATTTTTCTCCATTTTAATCCCATATATTATTATCTATATATTAATACGCAAGCACGTTTCATTTCCTCCTTTTTTCTCAGCTCGTGTGCATCGTAGGATAAATCCGCGCATACTGTTAGAAAGGTATAATCATAGATGAAAATTCATCTATGGTATAATCCTGTAGATGAGCAGAATCACATTCTAATTCACATCGGACTCCAGGGTTACGCCCCACAGGCCTTCAAAGTTCCAATGTTAATCTTATGGAGAAAGGAGAATTGAATAGACAGCTGTTGTAAAAACAACTGCTAGAAAATTAGGAAGAACAGATGTTTTAGTTCTAAAAATTTTTTAAGCTTCTTGGGTCCAGATCAACTGAAATTTTGATCGAATTTCGATCAGGAGGCGATCTCTAGTCTATATATTAATACGCAAGCATGTTTCATTTCCTCCTTTTTTCTCAGCTTGTGTGCATCGTAGGATGAATCCGAGCATACCGTTAGAAAGGTGTAGTCCTGTAGATGAGCAGAATCACATTCTAATTCACATCGGACTCCAGGGCTACGCCCCAAAGGCTTTCAAAGTTCCAATGTTAATCTTATGGAGAAAGAAGAATTGAATGAACCATTAAGCCCCGTTTACACGCTCCAATTTATCTGCGCAACCTGGTTTGCGCAAACCAAATTTGCGCAGATATCGTAGCGTGTAAACGGCAGATTTGCGCAAATGATTGGATTGGAGCGAGGTTGGAAGGTTTGTGGAAATTTTCATCAACCTTGCGATCAGATTGGAAGGTTGGAGCGACAGGTTGGAACGTGTAAACGGTCGTTCATGCCATTTTGCTCAAACCTTAACCTAAATCAGTGTTCCCACGAATGAGTGCAGTGTGCGCTGTTATACCCTACCAAGCGTCATGGCCGAGTCCTCGTGAATTTTTAAGAGTTCTAACTAAGTTCAGAAGTTCCACATAACAATCTTCAAGTCATCCTCAGTAATTTCGCCAATCATTTGGTTCATCGCGCATTTCTCTTAAGAGCCTCACGTGGGAAACCTTGCTTCGTTTCAGAAGCCAAGACTACACCATTTACTCCTCGGTTTTCGTCTTTCCAGGGTCACTACTCTTGCTAAACAAATAGCATACACCGACCACAACAACACCTCCTCCATGATGGCGATCACAGCAGGTACTGAAGTTTGCAAATCGGAAGGGAGGTTTGAGTTAAATATCGTAACGTCTAAACGGTCGCGCCAACTCAAACCTGGTTTGCACAAACTTGGTTTGTGCAAACCAGGGTTTGCGCAGATATCGTAGCGTGTAAACGGGGCTTTAGACAGCTGTTGTAAAGACAACTGCTAGAAATTAGGAAGAACAGATGTTTTAGATCTAAAATGTTTTAAGCTTCTTGGGGCCAGATTAACTAAAATTTTGATCGAATTTCGATCAGGAGGCGATCTCTAGTTATTATTAATAGGCAAGCATGTTTCGTTTCCTCCTTTTTTCTCAGCTCGTGTGCATCGTAGGAGAAATCCGCGCATACCGATAGAAAGGTATAGTCATGTAAATGAGCAGAATCCCATTCTAATTCACATTGGACTCCAGGGCTACGCCCCACAGGCTTTCAAAGTTCCAATGTTAATCTTATGGATGAACAGTAATTGATTTTGACAGCTGTTGTAATAACAAATACGAAACAAGAAGAACAGATGTTTTAGTTAAAACTAATATTCGAGTCTAGATCAACTGAGTTTTTGATCGAATTTCGATCAGTGGGCGATGTCTAGTTATTATTATTATTAATAATCTATTTTAACTTTTGATAACGGTACCGTCTCTTCACAGCCCTTGTTTAACACACCTGTACTATCCACACTTGGACTGCAGGTGAGGTAGAGCGAGACGGCGATGTGACAGAGAGAGACGGCACGTCGCGTCGTGTGTGCGGCGTCGTGTGTGGGGGGGGGGGGAGGGTGTGTATTTACATTATCGTGTAATACAATATAACAAACGCCAACGTCATCGAACTGTGGGCCGGAAGTGCTTTGTGTCCGGTACAATACGCCGGTTATACATTACCCGTCAATACCGGCGACGTGGCACGTGCGGCGGCGCCGCGCCTCCAGAACCACCGGCAATCTCAAGAAATAATCAGGGGGTTTTAGATTTAGTAAAATTGTGATCATGTATACCTGTCAATGAAGTATATATAGGTCGTTTTTAAAAGCTCATCCTTTTCGAGAACATTGATGTGGGGGAGGGCTTAAACTGTAAACAAAAAATTTCAACTCCTGACAAACACGTTCGAGATCAGACTTCCAATAACGTTTTAAATTAAGTTATAATGTCTTTCAGTAACTCCTCGTCAACTGTTATATTTTTAAGCCAAACCTATGCCTTGTTAAAAAGTAACGGTTCTAACGTACACTGATTAAAAACAACGGTTACCAATAATATTGTAAAACCGATACACTATATGTTGTGATGTAAATTACCAGCTGGTATGCAACAGTGAAATAAAACAAAAACAACCAAAAAACCAACAAAAAAAAGAAGCTCAATCTCCAAGCCAAAGAGCTCCAGCATGGGGATATTAGTAAGAATAGAAAACACCCCACCACCTATATTACTTTTTTAAATTATTAGAAAGGGCCATAGAGCCTATGATCGGTAGAGTAAGTGGCCCCATGTTATATTTTATTTAATATTTAAGAGAGTCGTAGAGTCTATGATCGGTAGAGTAAACGGACCCTAACCCTAATTGAAGTCACTTGCAC
The DNA here is from genome assembly GCA_030545055.2 of Neoaliturus tenellus. Taxonomy (NCBI): domain Eukaryota; kingdom Metazoa; phylum Arthropoda; class Insecta; order Hemiptera; family Cicadellidae; genus Neoaliturus; species Neoaliturus tenellus. The sequence continues at coordinate 239,536,744 of CM061531.1, read as the reverse complement.
CCCCCCCCCCCCACCGCCTTAACTTTTACTTATTTGAGATTGGTTTATTGGCAACCTTATTGGAAAGAGGTTATTGTACATCATTATTGTAGCTCCTCATAACCAAGAAGGTTGCCGCAAACCGGTTTCAAATATCTCAAATAGTTAAAATGTTATAAGGAGGGGGTGCAAGTTACTTCTCAACCACCCTGTAGTTCTAAATCAATGACATATGACCAATTCAATGTTGTGAATGTCTGTAATCACCAAAAACTAAACTATTAACAGCTGAAAATCAACAGATGTTTAAAATGCTATATTCAATCACAATATTATTTTAAGGGGAAACTAGGAGATTTCAATGGTGGATGGCACCTTTATTTTCAGTCCGATTCTCATTAGTTTTTTTGCGGAAACAACTCAGTATAAGCCCCATCCAACGACAACAAAAACTTGAAAATATGTTGAAAATTGTAGGAAGAGTTCTCTACACCAAAACCCTTAGCGTATTAAATAAGTACTTGGGGGCCCGTGCAGCGCAATGCGCTGCATTTACCTGGTGATCAAACCTTGCTCCATGGTAATTTACCGAGTTACTTTGAATGAAAATTAAGTTGTTGTGAAAATCAGATTACACCATATTGGTGTTTCATCAATAATTCTCCAACTTAACAATGCGATAGTGTTGAGATTTGGTGGTTGTTTCTTTTAGGTCCAAAGTAGCTAGAATTAAGTAATGGTTCTTATGCCGATTTGTCTTATAGCCTCTGCCTAAAAACTCCCTATAAAATTTAGAATAAATTCACAGATGTTGGATCTAGATAGTTCATATCAAACAAAAAACGTAAAGAAAAATCAACAGAAAAAGTAATTGTTAATTACAACTCCCCGGTTCATGTATGAGTCTATGCAGCTCTCACTGCTGCTGTTCTTTTTTCTAGTAATGTATGAGTCAGTAGTCGCTATAGTAAATTAGCTATTACACTATCTATCTTCCTTATTTCTATAAGGGATTCATCTGTTACGTCTCTTTTTCTCTCGACCTACTGAACCGATTTTTAAGATTGAGGTGGTCATTTTAAAGCTTAGGATATAGCGCATAGGCGAATCGTAATTAAAAAGGTCATCGTTTCGGGCTTCACCCCTCTCGCCTTTGATTTATTTCTAGAGGGTGCTTTAAAATGTTGACCAACTTTCATTGTACGATGTTTATAAATGTGAATTGTAACTTAACAGCTGATTAGTTTCAGACGAATTTTTAAGTAAGATTGTAAACAAAAATAGATCTCTGTCACTTCATAACCAACATTTAGGTTAGTTTCTCTCATACAGAATCATAAAATGCGCAATTTGCGCACGGGCCACCACGTTACTATTTATAACGGACTATATTCCTCTTTACTTAAATTTACATGGTATTACAGAATTTAAACAAACAAATTACAAATTAAGAAAATCTACATCTTTGTTGGCCCATTTTGGTTTGATGTAGCATTCATATTTTAGTTAAATTTCTCCTTATACAAACCACTTTTGCAATAAGCTTGGTATCCATACTGAAGGTAAAAAACTTTTAAATATCGTCTTTTTTAAACAGGTGTTTTAATATCTGTAGCATTCTGCATTAAATTTGTCATAGTATCACAGTAAACCGGTTATTAAATTTACACAACAACCAACTATCCCTTCTCCTAGTCCACAGCAGTTTGAAAACCCATAAGCAAACATTTAGTGGTCTATTTTAATTTTTGTTAACTTTCGTTGTTGTTTCAATACCATTCTGACAACCCATGAGAATTTCAAAAATTTCAATTTCCAAACCTGTTTTTTTACAGGAAAATGAATTTTCTGGGGTTTAGTTACTAAACTTATTTTTGTGCTCAAAAAACTCATAAATACAATGTTCAAGCAATAAAGTCTACCACTTTGAGGAAAAAGGTCAAACACACAAATTGTTCCACACAATAGCAATACAATAGACACTCCGTGTATTAAAGTAGGAAATTGTTTTGATATTTTAGTACAAGAGTAGCCCAATTACTTCTATTCAGCTAGTTTTTTATATCATGTGTTTTGTTAAATTTACAATCAACAGCTGTTTTATTTTGCAATTCAATAAAAATTGTTCCCCATGTTAATCTTATGGACAAAAAACGAACTTTCAGGGCTTCCCGTGGGCTTCATAGTTAAAATATCAAAAAATCTAAAACCTTTATGCAAAACTACAAACTGAGACCATTAGTTAAAATATCAAAAATCTAAAACCTTTATGCAAAACTACAAACTGAGACCATTCTTTTGACACCTTAAACGTTCAAATCGGTCCAGAAATAACGGAGGAGTTTTGTTCACAAAAAACAGCCCTCACGTATTAATATAAGAGATAGATTACATGCTGTGCAGTTTATAGCGCACATAACAAATATTTAGGCAGAAAACAAAGCATATAAAAACAAAAACCATTTTTACCTTCAATTTATTATAATTTTATTGTAATTTTGCACCATATCAAAATTGCAAAATTCAATTCAGTTCAGTTTAGTGTATTAAATTTTTCGCAAAATAAAGTTAGACGTCGCTATGTGCGATGACAAGAGGCACGCTGCAGGTTAGGCGACCACATATCAGGTATTCACTGGCTCGTCCCACGGGCTCCGTTATGTATATCATGCCGACCGCTACACCTCTATATTGATTTAAACTCGCTATTATTAAGCCAATTTGGTCAAATATCAATTGCCAACTGCATTAAAAGTTCGGACGCCAACCGCTTCTGTCCCCCGAGAATCTTCGGTGGCGTTAACTTGCCTCAAAGTAATTAAACTGTTTGGAAGCCGTTTGTTTGCATTCACTTTATTTCTACTTGTTTGTTTTGTTCGTTTGTTTATGCATAATGGAGCTTACCTGTTTGGCTGATTTTTTTGTCCTTATAATTTAGAAATGGCTGGTTAAATATATAGGCCTACATTGAGATGCTAGTTGCTCTTTTTGCGCCAATGGAAAATAGTAAGTGTCATGTTTACAGAAAGCTTTATTGAGGTGTGATTAACGCAGTGTGCAGTGTGATGAAAATCTAGTTCACCATAAATCCCAAAAGACTATCAATCCCTGTTTATATTAAGAGCTTATTAGCTACAGTGTATTAAAAAACGTATCTTTTGTCGTAAGCGTTGAAAGATGCCTAGTGTATTTTCCTTGTACTTATTCGACTTATTGTGATGTTGCTCGCCACAGTCTGGAACAGAAAACCGAAAGCCTATTAGCGATCAGGAAAGACAGTAGGGATGACTTGACTTTTCAGCTTGACGTGCCGACATTAAACAAAATACTTTTCAAAACTTTTCCGTTATCATGCGTTATTGATGTATTAATGTTTTACCGCTAAGCATAATAAAATTAGCTACTCCACTTTTCTTTCAAATTTCAATTAATTTGATAAAACTAGTTTCTTAATTATTAGACGTTGGCGATCAAGAAAATGTTACACAGTTAGCCTCCTTTCTGAAGTAAATTTGAAATGACATAATAATTAATATCGTTCACATCGTCCCCGTTAACATCGTTCTATTGCAAAGGAAGTATTTTAACTACTTCATGCCAAATTATAACTAGGTAATACTGCATTTATTAACTACAAACCTTATTAACCAAAATCACTTGATCGTCCGCGCGTTTCCGAGAGCTGTGTCATCGGAGTGGCATGGGAATATCGGTGCCACGTGCAGGAGAGGTTTAGGAAATAAGATTTGATCCAGTCATAAATATAATAAAGCGTCTGTCAACGGGTCAAGTGGTCCACAGGGCCCGCATGTCTGGTGCCGGCCAAGACAGAGAATCGGCAGAGGGGTTCTTGACTCATATGTTTGTCCTTTTATTTAAAAATTGTAAAAGAATTCAATGTATATATAATAATCCTGCTGAGGTTAGTAAAACATATCTCAAGGAAATCTCTGTAGAGTACTTTTCGGAAGAAATAAACATTATGCGATATAACTGACTCCTTCAATCCGAATCCGCATAATTGGAATTCTAGATTCTATTAGACCTTTTATTTTCCTTCCTTATTACAGTTTAAAAAACTGATTAGTATCTTGAAGATCACTAAGTCGATTAATTTCCTTTTGCATACCTAAATCAATATTGTTTAAGATCGTTGAATTGTCAATGATGAATTGCTGTTGTATTGAATTAATGTTCTACTAAGTGTATATATTCAAAGATATAACTGAGTGCGCTTGTGGATACTGTATTGAACCCCCTTATTATCCGTTTTATCAAAGAATGATCTTAAATTTAATAATAGGTTTTCACAATAATTCTAATATAATCTTGGTTGAACAATAAAAATTAGGAAACAATTACTTGGTTCATTAAGTTTGAGTTACTAAATGAATGTAGTAGAGCGACTGAGTTACATTTGCCCCCCTAAAGTTCCGAAGTTGAGGAAAAAACATGGCATTTGTTTGATATCTTAAATTTAAATGTTAAAACTTAATAATCTAAATAATTAGTTGTATGTAATTCACAGAATTAGTTTATGATACTAATCTCATGACGTATAGTTCTATATTTTTTAAATACATATGTACTAATTAGAATTATATCGATGTAGGTAATTTATTAGATGTTCCTACTGCGAAGACCAAAACTTTTGTCAACTTGTGCTTGCCAGCATTATCAATAGTAGAATTGTCAACGATAATTGAATGATATATACAACGGAAGACATTAGCGGACTTTAAAGTTAAAGAAAGTTTTTGTGGTAGACATGAACCGGTAGGCCATATGGTAAAATGGTTAGAGATTTTTTTTTATAGATGAAACGAACAACCATAGCATGTAAAATTTTAAAGAACCGACGATTTTAACACGACTGGTGCATGGCATTAAGAGGTGTAGAATTGGACAGTGGACACGCCGGCACTGCAGGCCGCGGCGCGGTTACATGCATTAAGGGCGGCCGCAGATATTATAATGCGTCGCTACATTCGCTAGTTTTTATCGCTTCATCGCCGCGCGCCGCTGGCGGATTTAGTTATTATACAAATAAGCCGCTAATCGCCAACCGCGACCGCACAAATATGTCGCGCCGCGCCGCCTCTCGCTGTTTATATTGGTCGGGGTATTCGTATATCCATGGTCTTGGAGTGTTTTTATTAAAGCTCTTAATAAAAAGTATTTTTCGTAATGAATTGTGGTTAATTAACAATTTGAATGTTGTGGGAGGTTTTTCCCAGTCGCTCGTATTTATTGTTAGGTATACTTCTCGTGTATTTTCTCGTGTAAGCGGAAGTGACAACAACCTTAAGGGGAACCGCCACCCCATATCCCCCGTATGAATGGTGTAACTTTCATATTTTTCATATTTTCCAAAAATGTTATTTTTTATTCTTTATTTTTCTTTATATCCGTGAAATATTTAAGACGTTCCGTCTCTTTTTCATATATAAATAATAAAACACAAAGTCGTCACAATCTTCTATTCTTATAATAATTCAGTTTTGAAAATCTTGGCAGAATTGATTCTGGAGTTTTACTGGACCGATTTTAATTTTTAAGATGTCGTTGGAAAGCTCTCATCCTGTAGATTTGCCAAAAAATATGAAAGTTTGATGTTTTTTAGTATTTTTGGTGAAAAAATAAAAAAACCATGTTTTCCATAAGAAATACATTGGAAACAGGTTTTTACGATTTTTTCATTTGAAGGCAATTTTGGCTGCCTCTATTGCGGTTATTCAAGAAATGCTTAATAGTAATTTGTAGTAAATTTAATGCTCTTTCAGAAAATCACCATCCACTTTGGTCGATTTCCTCACCGTTCAAAAGTTATTTACAAAAAACCAAAGCTACTACCAGTTTTGTTTGCGTTTCAAAAATACTCAGTTAAGAGAAATCTTGGGGCAATCGAATCTGGAGTTCCACTGGACCGATTTTAATTTTTAAGATGTCGTTGGAAAGCTTTCATCCTGTATATTTGCCAAAAAATATGAAAGATTGATATTTTTTTAGTTTTTATGGTCAAAAAATAATGAAACATGTTTTTCATAAAAAATACATTGACAACGGGGTTTTAAGAATTTCTTATTTGAAAGCAATTTTTGGCTGCATTTATTGTGGTTGTTCAAGAAATGCTTGATACTGTAGTGATTTGTAGCAAATTTGATTATCTTTCAGAAAATAACCTCCACTTTGGTCGATTTCCTCAACGTTTATAAGTTATTTACAAAAAACCAGAGCTACTACCAATTTATTTGCGTTGAAAATTCAGTTTTGAAAATCTTTGGGCAATCGAATCTGGAGTTCCACTGGATCGATTTTAATTTTTAAGATGTCGTTGGAAAGCTCTCATCCTGTAGATTTGCCAAAAAATATGAAAGTTTGATGTTTTTAGTATTTATGGTGATAAAATACATAAACATGTTTTTCATAAGAAATACATTGAAAACGGGTTTTTACGATTTTTTCATTTGAAGGCCATTTTTGACTGCTTTTACTGCGGTTAATAAAGAAATGCATATAAGTAATTAGTAGGAAGTTTAATTCTCTTTCAGAAAATCACCATCCACTTTGGTCGATTTCCTTACCGTTTATAAGTTATTTACAAAAAACCAAAGCTACTACCAATTTATTTGCATTGAAAATTCAGTTTTGAAAATCTTGGGGCAATCGAATCAGGAGTTCTACTGGACCGATTTCAATTTTTAAGATGTCGTTGGAAAGCTCTCATCCTGTAGATTTGCCAAAAAATATGAAAGTTTGATGTTTTTAGTATTTATGGCAAATAACTAAAGAAACATGTTTTTCATTTGAAAGTAATTTTTGGCTGCTTTTATTGCGGTTATTCAAAAAATGCTTAATAGTAATTTGTAGGAAATTTAATTCTCTTTCAGAAAATCACCATCCACTTTAGTCGATTTCTTCATCGTTAAAAAGTTATTTACAAAAAACCAAATCTACTATCAATTTTTTTTGCGTTGAAAAAATACTGTGGTAGAGATATTTTTATTAAACTTTGTACAGCTAAATCTAGAGAACTGGACTGATTTTAATAATCTTTTATGTGTTATCGGAAAGCTTCATCTATGTATATTTACTCTAAAATGTGAAAGTTTGATGTTTTTCTTAGGAGTGAAAAAGTTAAAAAGACAAACATTTTCTTCCTTAGAACTGTGTCTGATCACATGGAACACATGTTATTAATTTAACAGCTGATTGATGCATTGTTGTGTCCTTGACTTTTCTTTGTGTACATTTTGTTGCTTATGTTTGGGATTTGTGGTTGTGAGTTCCTTACGTTTTGTTGGCGTTTAAATAAAGTTATGTGCTAAAGCAGTGTGTGGTTTTAAGCGGTATGTGATTTTTACAATCATAAATTAATATTAGAAAAACTAAATTAAATAAAAACTGAACTAAATTAAATAACTAGAAGTATATATTTTTAATTGTTCTGAAAATGAATAATTTCACCATTTATAATATAGATTGCGATGTTTGTTTAGAAGTTTATCTTTTCTATGTCATTCAACACAATCTAGGTACGCTGAAATACTAACCAAAATAATTGATGAAGAAGTAAGTAACTGGGACTACTATTGCCCTTTTATCGTAGGAGATAAAACATATAGATTACCAATACAAAATGCTACAGAAAATAATTTTCTTTCTAAAATAAAATTTCAATATTGAAAACAAATACTACAATTTTTTTTTATTTATTTCACTGGAATTAGCATATAGGTACAAATTTCTAGAGACCGTTGTATTTAACCACAACGGGCTTTGTTCCTAGTTTACGAATAAAACGCTTTTTTGCAAAACAATAAAAAAAAGTTATATCTACAAGTATTTCTAAAATATATGATAAATAATGGAAAAGGTACAATTAAATAATATACATTATATGGACAAGTAAATATGCATAGCCTTTATGTATATGCAATAAAGGCCCTACCTAAAGTATTACAAACCATTACTTTGAACTCAGTTTCCCGCAAGTTCAGATTTTACATGTTTATTGTGACGTATGTTTGAATAAAATCTAAAGTATTAGACATAGGCTTTTGAAATTGTTACCAGTTATTTTTTACTATATTACCCAAATTTTTGGGTGTGGAAAGTACTCTAGGTTCAAAAATAACTAAAAAAATTGTTTTTTAGATTTTAGGAATTTTTAAAAAAATTTTGTAATATATTATCTCATAACTTTTTACAGCCAAGCTACCTATTTATCTGTAGTACCCAAAACGTTTCTATACATTATAAGGAACGGAATGATGAAAAAAATCATTAAAATTGATGGTCAAATAAAAAAGTTATTCAAACTTTTAAATAGTATTACAAAATCGCCAAAAAAGTTTAAAATTTATATAAAGACCCATGTTTTTTACTCCCAAAACCCTCCTAAATAAAGGTACTGAACTGAACATAAAAAATATATATCAAATGTCTTATGTAAAAAAATTAAAAAAAGCTTTAAGGTGGTAGATCCCCTTAACAGTTCATAAAATGCAAAGCGCCGATCTTATGTTTGTTTAGTTTTTGAATAAATTAATAAAGCTTTGTAAGAAAAACATGTCCACTTTTAACTCCCTCTGAGATGAAGGTCACATTCCATAGCTATTCAACAAGTGTGAAAGTAATAAATGACTAATACCCACTAAAGTCTTCAAATGTGTCTCACAGTTAATACCTAAAGAAAGTTAATTGAATGACAAGCATAGACTAATGAAGTTTTCTTTAAGAATTTCCTTTTGGGACGTACCACAGAGGATGTCTTCAAGAAAGCTTACTTGGGCTAGGTCATTTTACACATTTTTGTAAAGGCTTTAGAATTCAGAACAGTTTGCCATAAATCCAACCTCAAAGTAAAATAAGTCAGAATTAATTGCATTGTAACGTTTTTTAATGATAACTTTGATCGTCTGTTATTTCTGAACCGGTTATTCACTTGTGATCGGGACATTTGAAATCGGGTGTGCGGTGTTGTTCAACCCATGCTAACCTCCTCCAGAGAAGAAGGGAAATCACTTAAAGTGGGTTAAAATAGTATTTTGTGCGTTGATCTATCTTTTATAAACATTACATGGGTCTCGGTTCTTTTTGAACACCTTGTGTATAAATACCACAGTGGGTAAAATGTTGTTTATTCCTTCACATTAAAATGTTTAAGAGCATGACTGTGAAATCTAATTGAAGTTTATTTAAAACCAAATATAGTAGTCAAATATCTTGTCAAACTCAATGATATACCATACTATGAAAACATTAAGTCTTCTAGTGTATTGAAATATTTATAGCCACATTTTAAGAATATCAATTCACAAAGAACGCAACAATATGGAAAACACCGTCGAGGTAACAGTAAGAAAAACACGCCCGCTGTGCTGTTAAACATATTCTCTTATTTCAGCCGAGAGGAATTATTTATATAATAACAGTGGGGCCGAGCGGGCCGGCGGCGCGGCGGTTCCAATAAATATATAATGTTTTATTGGTCGTAATATAAGTTTTTGTGGGCGCTCGGAGGCTGGGCCGCGAGTGTGTGCTCGTGTGCGTGCGTGTGTGATCGTGTCCGTGTCTGTGTAATTATTAGTCCAAGTTGTAACTAACGGCTGGACGCCGGCCGAACACATTGTTGTTCCAATGTTTGTTTTTTATGGGGCCGTCCATAGTTTTATTGCCGGTTTAATTTCATGATTGCCGGTGCATATAATAAATCGTCGGCCCCGTCGCGTCGGAGCCGGCCTGTTCCCGGAATATACTTTTATATGCTAATTACCCACAATTACTCGGCTCAGGACGGTCTTCCAATCAAACCGTATTGTTTGATTCTAATGTATCGTGGTTTTAATGGAGCCGGGCATAGTTGCTTCGGGCGTTCCACGTACGGAGGTTATAGAGGTGTTGGTGGATTTATAAATTCCTTTTTTTTTCTATTTAACGTGCCTAAATACCTTTTTAAAGCCTCTTAGCTTCAAAGTTTGTATGTAGACCAAATCGTAGTGTAGTGGTATGGGTTTTCTTCAAAGTCATTAGTAACTAATCACTGATTAGCTACAAGTACCCCCTGAAAAGTCGGTTGTTCGCACAGTGTAAGTTGGTCTAGGGTGCAATGATGCCTTTACATAACTTACTAGTCTTAGCTTAGTGAAGAAAGCATACGGTTTAACTTAAACTATATGCAATTAAATTAAATACGTATACACCATTTGCTAAAAGCTCCTCATCTCTTGGTGATTAACCAACTCAAGTTTTTACTAAGTTAATGAATACTCATAATTTTTTTAAATTCATAATAATATACTGTCGTATCTCGATGAGAATGCCAATTTGGAGTTTGACCTTTATATAAAAAGAGTAGGAACGACGTTAATTACTACACATATAGAATACATATTTTACATTATCATAAACAACTTCATTATATCATTAAATAGGCTGACTTTGTTTCTTAACGAATTTTCTATCATTCTAGAGCCTCTACACAACTATTAAAAATGTATGACATAGATGCATTTTTTGTTCAAAATTACCCGAAAAATTAATGTTTGCAGTAAATTGTAATTGTTTATACATTGCAATTAAATATGTGACATGCTTTAAATAACACTATAGTAAGATTCACGAAAATAGTCTGATGGAAATTTAAACAGCTGTGCCCCCCTCACCCCCTCTCGCCCTGCAATGTTGTCATTTCTGGTTATGATTGTCATGTGTTATACCAGTATAAAATGTGTTTCACAATAAATTTGGCAACAATGTATCGACTCTTATCGGACTATTTTTGTGAATCCTACCATAGTACACGTGATGCTCGAAATCGAGCAATTTATTTTAATACAATACAAATGTTACTTTTATCTCTAAATCATTGACCTCCGACCAATCCAATATTGTGAATGTCTTTAATCACCAAAACTACACGTATTTACAGCTGATTATTAACAGATGTTTAAAATGCTTTATTCAATCACAATGTTATTTTAATGGGAAATTTTGAGATTTAAATGGTGGATAGCGCCTTTATTATCAGTCCGATTCTCATCAGTTTTTGGCGGAAACAACTACAGACCAAGTCCTATCCAACGACACCAAAAACTTGAAAATCGGTTGAAAATTGTAGGAGGAGTTCTCAAGACAAAAAAAACCTTAGCGTATTAAATAAGTAGGGCCTATAGATTTTTTCAATAACATGGAAATTATTAGGAAGTTTTAGGAGAAAGCAGAAATATTGATTTAGCACCCCAAAACACTAAAATTGCAGGTAATCCCATAAATTTGTTTTATTTTCAACTCAATATCATAATTTGAAATGAATATGGTTAAAATCGTCGAGAAAACCTGGCTTGTTAAATTCGGAAGTAATATAGATAATCTTTAACACATTTTAAATGTAGTCTTCTTTAAGTTCCCAATACATTACCACCCTTCCCTGTGATTAGGGTTTTTGAATGTCCAAAGCAATACTTTCTATCAGAAGAAATGGAGAGCACAAGTTGAGAGAGATATAGTTTCTGTTATGCTACATACAGAATTTCTGAGTAATTAAATACTGTTCATAAAATCTATGGACATTGAAAAAAGGTTACATATACTCCATTTATATAGAATAGATACTACCCGATGGTCGAAATTCGACAAAAACTTCAGTTTATCTTAACCCAATTAGTTTCAAAATGTTTTATAAATAAAAAATTTGTCATCTTGATTTTCGAACATTTGTTATTAAACAGCAGTCTAATGATTCAGTGAACAACCCTTCTTACATCCGATTAACATTGAAACTTTAAGAGCCTGTAGAGCGTAGTCCTTGGGAGTCTATGTGAATTATAATGGATTTTTGCTCATCTTCAGGACACTTACCTTTTTAACGGGGATTACTCCTGCGATGCACACACGCTGAGAAAAAGGAGAAAAATGTTCATGCTTGTCTATTGATATATAGATGGATACGATTCAAAATATCGAGTTTTACAGACCTCGGTACGATGATCTATAAACTGTAAAATTGTCCAAAAACCTCCTGTTTTGTAATAGTAAAAGGGACATAATCGTTATCTTTTCTTTGCGTATATGCTTAAGCACCATAATTTTTACAAATTTTATGGAGTAATGCTTTAATGCAGTGTGTGCAAATTTTCTCACAGTTTAATTTCACTTACAATAGTTACTGACGTAATTCTTCCTGATGTACGAAAGTTGGACATTTATAATAAACTTTTACTTATTCGTATACACTGTTAAATACCAATAGGCATACATGTTTTTCCCCAGATTGTGCGCATCGTAGGAGAAAACCGGGCATACCGTAAGAAAGGTAGTGTACTGTAGATGAGCAGAATCCCTTAAAAATTCACATCGGCCATCAAGGCTCCGCCCTACAGGCTTTCGCAGTTTCAATGTTAATCTTATGGGAGGAGGATAATTTATTGAATCATTAGACAGTTGTCGTAATAACAAATGCTAGCAAATCATGAATAACGGATGTTTCAGTTATGAAGCATTTTAAAAATAATTGGCTAAAGATCATATTTGGTCGAATTTCGACCAGCAGGCGGTCTCTAGTAATCATTAACAATGAAACATAAACGACTTCATTCGTTTTATTATTATAAAATGTGGTCAACTGAAAACTTAATTATGTTTATAGAGTTAAATAATAGCAATTAATAAAACGGAATATATGCAAGCGATATGACCAATATCAAAATCAATTTACAATCCATCAAACTCTTCATTCACTGGGTACCAGGCTTACCAGGTAAAAAGCCCACATTTTTAATTCACCGGGCTACTACCACGTCCCATGGTCAAGACTCTCACCACCTAGGATTTGACCCCAAGTTTTTATCCGCTTCTTCCCTCAAAAAGTGAAACCAAAACAACGATGACAAATGGAGCGCATCGGGCGCGGTACACAAACACACCAGCACACGGCGATCGGGCCGCAACACATGGCACAATTAATAAAACAGAGAGATATTAACATTTAAATGTGGAATATTTTTGCACTAATTATCAGTAATAAATCGGCGTTGGCGCGGCTGGACCGACAATTTCCGCGGAAGCCCGATTATTTACCGGCGGCCGCTCTGTTATTATAGCCCTGTTTTATATTGTAGTGGCCATGTTATTATCATGAATAATATAAACTACTCACTATTGTTGTTAGTAATAAAGTATTGTTGCGCGCTCATTGTTGTTTTAAGCAAGGCATTAAACTCGGTTTAAATTGCCGGGCGATTTTGTATTATATTTACAATTATTGTTTAGAGGCGATTCCACAGTTTAGTGCGGTAGTTGTTCGTAAATGAAGGGGAATGAGTTAGGACGGCTTATAGTACCTCTTTGCCAGCTGGGCGTTCTAAGAGAACTCAAACTGAAAATATTTACATTGTATATTTTGGAAGTTTAAGGCACTATTTCAAGTTAATTTAAGATACAATGGAAAAATTAGTTAATTTAAGTAATCGAATGTGTGAGTAATCAGCAATATAAAATTCATATCTCTTTATTTCTAATTCGGTTGATATTTACCTTAAAATAAAGAACATTTACTCAATTTAACACAACCTTACCTTGAATATTTAAAAAAGTAATATTTTGAATTGGATCAATCGTAGACCTACCATAAATTGACGGTTTTTAAAGTTTTATACCTGTCTAAGGATTCACATTAACGCGCGGAATTACTTCGGCTAATTTCCTATATGAGAATTCACAAAGTAATTTAGTTTCTTAAAATATATCTATAACACATATTTTATGCATAATTTATTTTTTAGTTAATTTTACAGATTTTAGTCCAAATGTCCATGTGCTCAAAGTTTTACCCCGGTCAGCCGTATTTGATTTCAAACAATTTAACCTTATGTAATTAACAATTAATTGTAGGACGTGGAGAGAGGAGTATGTAAGGGTTCATGGTAGGCTAATTGTCCACCGGGGACCGAGATAGTGTGCATTGCTGCTTACACCATTACTGCATAATATATGCCCCGCTGTCACCACATGTAGCCCCAAAAATTATCTTCTCCATTAGCCGTACTTGTAAAATATTTAATACTACAGAATGTCGTAGTGGATTTGGAACGGATCAAAAGCTATTTTTAATACTTGGTAGACTTTTACTTTTAGTCTCTATACTTCAGTTTATGAAAGTAGTATAGACGTTTGAAAATTCAGTCGTTTATTAGTTTCGTATATTTTTCCGTATTGCCATTTGAATTCATTTTGTAGTTGAGATAACGTGAATTATCTCACTAAAAATATGCCTAAATTTATTATTTATTTTCTATATTATTTAGACTTGATTTTTTCAAGCCATACAACTGCATAATATTATTAAAATATAGGTTGTTTTACCTGTTTCCGTGAGCAGTCCTAAAGTTGAAACTTATACTTACGTTGACATGTTTCGGTTTTACTAAACCATTATCACACCACACTTATCACCAGTACACTTGCACATCCAAATGGTCGTCAAAAGTTAAAATAAAATAATATACGTTCTTGTAAATTATTTTATTGGAATACTGTGTTTGGATTATGGTTTAGTCAAACCGAAACATTTTTTTCAACATAAGTGTGATGTTTCAACTTTAGGACTGCTTACGGAAACAGGTAATACATCCTATATTTTCACTATGTTAGTTATCTCTTTTTTTTAGGGAGAGGCGGAAAAATGCATTACGCACACAATTGGCCAGCCTGTAGTGTGGCGCTCCCCTAAAAAAAAAAAAAAAAAAAAAAAAAAACGGGTTTACCCACTAAAAAATTTTCCTCTACCCTTTAGGAATCTAACCTGGAATTGTTTATCACATTACGTCCCTAAATTTGGCTTACGCCCGTGGGGCTCGCTCCTTATCCAGTCGCTCGATCAAGGGATCTGGGCCACTTCGCGGTCCAGATCGGTTTTCTTTTCCAGGAGGATGCCCCGGACGAACTGGGCAACTGTGGCAAGGTAACTGTAATAGGTGTGGATAGGTAACTGTGACAAACAATCCCAGTTGCCCTCATCCTCCAAAATCTTTTGGTTGACCGAGTCCACCGAAAATGCACCAACGATTTGTGTGGCCTCCAGGTGGGTCCCTTCCCAACGGGGACAGCGGAAGAATGTGTGTTCCGCATCGTCGGGAACACCCGGGCAATAAATGCAGTCCGGTGAACCGGTCTTTCCCATCCGGTTCAGGTACGACCGAAAATAGCCGCGACCTGTCAAAAATTGGGTCAGGTAGTAGTCCACCTCCCCATGCCGCCGTTCCACCCATGGTTGGACCTGCTTGATAAGTCGCGCAGTCCATCGTCCTCGGGTGTCGTGCTCGCAGCTGTGTTGCCACTGCTGGAAGGTTCGGGAGCGCTCTTCTGTTCTTGCCGTGTCCTTGCCGATCTCGCCTTGTGTCCCCCGATCTGATAAATCGCCTCCCTCTCTCCTGCCAAGAGCTTGACAGGAATGACTCCGGCAACCACCAGGACGGCAGGCTCGGACACTGTCCGGTAAGCGGAACACACCCGGAGCGCCGCTTGACGCTGAATCCGGGCGAGTCGCAACCTGCAGCACTCCTTATCTAGAGCGTCTGCCCACACTTCTGCTCCATAAAGAAGCACGGACTGGACCGCGGACATCAACAGACGTCTTCTACTGGATCGGGGACCCCCGACATTGGCCATCAGCCTACTAAGGTAAGTGACTACCTTAGCGGCCTTGTCCGCCGTACGGAAGATCTGATCCCTCTAGCTTAACTTGGTGTCCACCATAACCCCGAGGTATTTGGCGGCACGAGTTGATGTGACCACCTCCCTTCCCATTCGAAACGGGACGACGGTGTCGATCCTCTTCTTTATGAGAATCACATCCATCCATCTTCCATCCATCTTCCTGATTCTTTATGAGAATCACGATCTCCGTCTTACTGAGAGCAAGCGAGAGACCGTGATCGGACATCCAGTTGTTGACCACCCGCATAACTCGGTTCAACTTCAGTTGGGCCAGCTCAACGTTGCGTGCAGCAATGAGAGCTGCGACGTCATCGGCGTACCCAACCAAAGTGGTTTCCTCAGGCATCTCGGACCTCAGGAGGCTGTCATAGGCAACGTTCCAGACATCCGGGCCGAGTATTGAACCTTGTGCGGCACCAGAAGTGACTTCCATCGTCCGCGTTCCGTCCCTCGTGTCATAAATCAGGCTTCGAGAGCGTAGATAATCCTCGACGAGCCGCAACAGATATGCAGGAATACGAAAGGTGTTACGAAGCGCATCCAACATATCGGCCCACCTCGCCGACTTGAAGGTTTGTTGCAGTTGTCGTGAGGTTCCAGTGGGCTGGAAGAGCCCACTGCGGCTGTTTTAGGGCGGTGCCCTCTTCAGCCTCGACTTGAAGGCATTCTTGACATCAAGCGTAACAAGAAGCACTACTCGGCGGGAGAAATGGTTGTGGCTCTCGGCTCTCTCCACAGCTCTCTGAACTTCGGTGACAGCGTCGATCGTTGACCGTCCCATCCTGAAGCTGTACTGACGGGGGCATAAGTCCCCGGCAGCTTCCACAGCAGAAGTCAGGTGGGAGCCTACCAGCTTCTCGAACAGCTTCCCAACCGTGTGTTAGTTATCATTATTAGTGTACCTGCAAATGTATTTATAGATCAGGTTAAAACTATCGCAGACTTTTTTATAGGTGTAGATTATTTTCTGTGGAATTATCAAAAAGGTTTATATTGTTTTCAGTATTGAGAAAGCGGAAGTTTTATACCGCCCAACTTTAAATTTCCTAAAACGATAAAAAAATTACAGTTCATTGATAATTTTGAAATAGGTTATAATAAATAGGTTTCCCTATTTTTTATTTTTCATAAGGTTGTGTGATAGTAATAGGGCCTATAAAAAATCTTATTACATTATGATATTTATTACTTTCTGGGGTTTCACTTTGTACTGAAAATTCTTACCTGTCCTCATTTTTAATAGGAACGTCTTGATCAAAGTTTCAATCATATTTCGGTTTAAAAAATGAAATAAAGTTTTAAAATAATATATATAAGCTCTATTGTGCGCAGTATTTAAATTTGACTATAATGGGATACCAAAAAAATCACACACGTTAAAAATCAATCACAGTACGTTCTATATACTCTACATAAATAAATATACGTAAAATGTTACTAAATTAAACACTTTTTGACACTATTTATGTTCATCCATCATTCAGAATTTTTATGTTTACACACCATGTAGAGTTTCATTGCGGTTCGCACTTAAACACTTGTATAAATTTTATACTTTATTATTTATCAAGGGGTAGTTCTATATACCTAATATTATTATTATTATTATGACTATTATTATTATTATTATTATTATTATTATTATTATTATTATTATTATTATTATATACCTTTATGTATCATAAAAACTTTGAGCTGATCAAACTGAATCAAAGCATCTTATTTTATCTTTTTAGAATTTAAACAGTAGCATTAATTTATGTTTAAAGCCATTTGTTTTATTTTTTATATCACAAGAAATCAAATTATTTTTGTATTTTTACTCTTAGTTTTTTCTTTACTTCTTCCACACAACAGCATGATACATTTCAGCTACCCCTGACTGTATGTTAAGCTATCCAAACCGTCTTTTTCATTTATATTTTTATTAAAAACTTCGATTTTCAATAACATATTTTAATGCGCCGCGTCGTCATTCACGTGCAAAGGGAGCCAATCAAAAGGTTCCTCCCCCCGGCGGCCGAGTGGATCGGTCCGCCGGCCCCCTCCCCCATACAAATTTAACGAGTTCTACTGTTATATTTAATTATTATTGTAATATTTATACAGGAGGACGTTTATAGGATCGGGCGAAGGAGGGGAGCGCCAACTGCTCCGTTCGTCTTTCCGCCTCCGCACCGGCACCGACACATGTTATTCATCACGCATTCACTGTTTATTTTTAATTTAATATTTAATGATCTAAATGATATGGCACCGCCAGCCCTTATTGAGTTCAAGTTAAAGCTTTTTTCTTGATTTTTTTGTATGTTTATCTTGCTTAATTTTTTTTTCTCTTTTTATGCTGATGTTAAGGTGTAGTTTGATGGATTTATGTAATTTAATGTGCCTTATTTTTTTAAAATTGGAATACATTTTTCATTGACCTTCTACATTGAAACTTTGCCTTTACGTTGCAGACTGACCGGTATGAGTTTTATTATTAATAGCTTAGGAAAATAAAATAATAATACGCCACATGGTTTTCTTCTTATTTAAATTACATACAACTAATACCTGCTTTTGAATTATTATTTTTATAACCTACATCGTAAACCACATCTTCGTTTGTTCGATTTTGCCGTTTAATCTGAAGGTAGGTTTACACGTGAGAGTTTTTCACTCTCAGAGAGTTTCGTACTCTCAGCAGGTACTCGCAGAGGTGTTTACACATCCAGTGAATTTTCCAAGATGGTTAATCCCAGACAGTTTTCTGCGAGTACTATCAACAGCTGTCTGATATTTTTATGAGAGTAACTAACTACTCTCCGAGAGTGAAAAACTCTCACGTGTAAACCCACCTTGAGAAACAATTTTCAGTAAATTTGAGAGGGGTTAATTTAATGACAACTAAAAAGGGTGTGCCCCTAATGGTAAGAAGAGAAGTAGACTTCAAATTCACGCTGAAAACACCATAACATGTCGTCCTTAGGCCCTTTCAAACCGAAAATAGGTCTGCGTACGTTTCTTATATACTGACAGTGGATAAACTTTTACGCTGAGTAGTAAAGACAAACGTTGGTTACAGTCAAAATGATAAAAATTTATCATTTTTATTCATATTAGTTTGAAGTTTTGCTATGTAATTTTCATTTCTAATATAGAATTTTCTCGTATCATGTATTGTGTCTATAGTTTTTCATGTGATTAACCATGAGATAATGGAGGCTCGTATCCGCTTATTGGAACCGAAGACAGTCGTACAGATTGATATCAACGATTTATCCACAACGAATGCGCGATAGCATCGACGTGTTTAATCGCAACAACCTTAATCTTTCACCGGGCCAGTTTTACTTTCGGATTTCGCATTCTCATGCCGGCGGCATTTACGAAGCCAAGCTCGGCCCTCGGACAGCAGCGCTGCGACTGTGGAGAGCAGCAGAGATTGTAATTGTAATGGCCGATTACAGGGCAATTATATCCCGGCCATCTGTTTGAATGTCGGCCGCACGAAGCATAGGCGTGGCCGTGGCGCTCCACGAACGATACTCGCCGGAAACCGATCGATTCGGTCGGGTCAAGTGGGAACGTTGTGGATTCTCGGGGACTGTGATGAAAGTCCAGGCCAAGGACGGCGGTTACAGGACTTTTTAGTACTTGATAAATTCAGTAATTTGGCACTCCTTACCATTTTGGGAAAAGGGTAAAATATATGATTTCCGTGTATTTTTCTAAAAAATAATTAAATAAATAAAAATGTGGGAGGTGTCTTGATCCCCACCCCGATTTAGTAGGATGAAAACCCCGCCCCACCTTAACAAATTAAATCGTTTTTTTCCTAACAATTTTTACCTATAGAAATCGAATGTAATTTTGGAACTATATTTATATTTGAAATTATTAGTTTAAATTGAGGGCTTGGAATTTAATCGCCGCTGGAACTATTATCAAAACAATTAATTTTGTATTGCATACTGATTCCGTAGCCTCAGCTACGGAAATAGGTCAGCGCAGGCTCTGATTCGGGGAGTTAGGAGTTCTGAGTTTTGCCATGCAAGGACTCTAGGTATATCGTTGGGGTTTAGGTCCCAGGTTAAATTAAGTTCAGTTTTTTTGTTTTTTTTTTTCAAAATTGAGGTTTAACCCATTTTTTTAATTAAGGTTTCTAAGTTTAAGTGGTAGAATTATTCTATTAGAGTTATATTAATTTATATTTGTATTGGTGCTTAATATGTCTGTTTTATTTCTTGAGCTAGGCCCTTGTTACTTAATTCTGCCTGGTCAGCAGATGGGTGTCATTGGTCACAAGGTGACAATTCGGCGATTATCGTACTCATTTTTTTAAATTGGGGAAAATATCCTGATTGTTTTTCCTCTGGGTAGGCCCTGCTCTCCTCGTTCATAGTAAAGTCGTCTGTTTGTTCAGCTTCAGATTGGTTTAGTTTCTCCTGCGAATCTGCGGGATCTAAAGTACAATCACACTGTGAACAACATGCAGGTGCGAGTACAAAGCAGTCCGTCGACCCATTGTTTCTTCTAATCCCGCACCACATTAAAATAAACATTAAAGCCATTCATATTCGCCCATTCCGCTTGCGGGAACGATATGAAGTAGGGGCACCAGAAATACTGCGATCGCTCCGCGGCCGTGTCTCTTATTGTTATACTGTATTATATATATTGAATCTGGCCGTGGAGAATGATGCTAATGTGTGTTGGATGGCGGCTCGTTACGATCTGCATGCAATCGCCATTACTCGCGCCAACGGCCGGCCACCGCCGCAGCGCCGGTTCAAAATGTCGTTTAGATATGTATAAAGTGCGGAGGTAATCTAATCGAGTCCTTGATTGCCGCGATGCACGGTGCTGGTGCTGGTGCTACCACAACACTGCAGTACGGGTCGGGTACGGCCCGCGGCGGCTGTTGCGGCGTGCAACGTGCGAAAGCAAAGTATAAAGAGGGTGCTCAATGTGCTCATATCGTTGGTCTGGAAATCTAGATGTCAGGGAAAACTGAGTTTTAACTTAGAAATCAATGTTTGTTTTCCAAGGTAAATAAATGGAAGATCTATATTGTTGCTCCAAAGTTTAAACGGTAAAGCATTTCTAAAAAAAGTATTTACTGTATGTTGTCATTAGCCATTAAAGGTTTTACCACTAAATCGGGTTTTCTTGGTTTTGTGGGGTTATTTTTTTACTAGTAACACATTTTCCTTAAATCCAGTTTACTCCAGTGTAGTTTAGTCTAGCCACATGAAGCTCCCTGTTTAATAAGATTCTTGAAATCTTTGGAAAAGTAATTTTTAAAATGAACCCCCTCCTTTTTGGAAAATTCTCTAATCTTTAAAAATGTAGTTAAAAAATAAAAATAAATAAATAACAGACTAAAGTGCTTTCTCTCTCGATAATCATTAAGGATGCTTGTACGGATGAAAATACAATCGAATCCTTTCCTTTTTAATTCCCTCATTTCCCCTTTTTAAACTTTTGCTGTCAATTATAAGCTTTCAAAAATCCATCCAAATTGAACTATACGAGTTGAACCAACTTGAAATACTATTGGTTTCTATAAAGCCGCGTCCGCACTGGCCGAACATGTTCGCCAAACAAAGTTCTTCCGAACTTTTGTTTGTTCGTTGCTAACATTTTAGAATGTAAATCATATGGCCGGTTAATTGTTCGTTAAGAATGTTTGTTGATTTTTGTGTTCGCCGAACAAGTTCGCCACGAATGTTCGCCCAGTGCGGACGCGGCTTAACAATTGCATTGCTTTTAGTATTTTTTATAAATTTTTTAAGAACAAAACAATTGGACCAAAGACGATTTATCGAGGACACAACAGCAATTCCTCTGCCACAGAGATCATTGTTGTACTACGGACGACGATAACATCTTCACCCAGCGACGTGCGCGTCCGCTACGCCAGACGGGGAAGGCGACAGCGGAGGGTCGGTGGGCGACGATTATTGTAATATTTATGAGGTTCGAGATATCATTGGCCGTGTATTATTGTTATTAGGCAGGAACGACTCACTGCACTAATGATATGTCAGAGCCGTTGCCACCTGCTTACCTCGACTCTCCGACTCCATTGTTTCCTCTCTACGAATCGTTCGGAGTTGAAAATATTTCAGCTGTCCTTATGTTTGAGTGATTTCAATATGAAAAATCGTAGTACGAGCGTGGTGAAAATATAGGTCTTAAAATATAGGTTGTAAAACATATGAGTTAAGGTTCACCAATAGCAATAGAAAGCTCTTTTCCTCCTATCAATAATTGACAACCAAAATACAAAGGTTCACCACATTGTGTATCAGCAGAAACAACTTTGATATCATGTTCCCCTTAACCATTCTTTAGGGGAAGCTATGGAGAAGGTAAACACAACATTGGAATGGAAGCCGTCTTAAATTATTTTAAGACCGATAAATTTTATCTATGCAACTTTGCGTATGTTAAAAACCCCGAAAAACGAAAGGAACCTTTGATAAGTATGCAACTTTTAGGTCTATTATACAAGTCGTTATCTTATGCTGTACTATGAATGAATTGATGGTCTTTAAAAAGCGATGCTTGATTCACCAGGTATAGAGTGCTATTTTGTCGACGCGGAGTGAGAACAAACTGCATTGTCCACGTTGCTATTATTTAGTGTATTCCAAAGTATTTTATACTTCGAATTTACGTTATTCTATCATATTTGGTAGTAGGCTGCTAGAAAGATTTTTCTCGTCGAAACATTAAGTAAAATAATTATTACAAAGATGATTTTGTTATCATATGAAGTAGATGTGTTTTGCTATGCAAACTGGTCGCCTTTAAAAAACCTCATGCTAAAAAATGTTTTAATACCTCAACTTAGGTTGGTGAAAACAAATAAGTTTATAGCTAAACATGGCAAAACTATTTAATTTTGTATACTTTGATTTTCATCACTAAAAGAGATTCCAAACTGTTTTGTTTCTCTTAAAAATGTAAAAAAAACTTCCCTTACAAAATTTTTCTTACCATTTCCAACATTTTTTTAGCAATAAAGAATGGTCGTTCGCGTGGTTCAACAAACGTTGTACCCCGAACCATGTTTCGACCGTGGTTCGTGGCTCGAGCTGGCTGCAGTACATTACTGCTGTAGTTTCCCCAAATCTGAGGGCAGAGCTCGGCGGTGATCAGCAGCCGCATCGACTCGGCCCCCGGGACAACACTGACTTTGATGTAGATTCCCCAGTCTATTTACCCTCACTCGCAGTTCTCTGATACTATCTCGTCCCGTTTGCTAATTAATTATCCACAATACCGCTAGCACCCGGGTGCACTATAGTTGGACGTGACGTTGGGGTTATGTATTTTCGTAGACTTCTTGTCGCCTGATGTATTTGGGAGTTGATCTCTTTATGATTATTTCAAACAATTTGAAATTGTGGACTTAAAAAACCTTGGAAGTTTACCTTGTTAATATGTTATGTTTATTAAGATATTTTCAATGGAGTATTCCCTCAATTATTCCCCCTTAGAATATTCATTGGATTTTTTCCAAAACTGCTTGTGTTAGCTCAAATACTAACACTATTAAATTCTAAGTGTAAAAAGTTAATATTTTAAACGGGACTAACTAAACGGGATGAAGTGGTATTGGTAAAGAATGGTGCAGTGTACCTTGCAAGTTATTGTAGGCCTTCCACCGAACTGTCCATCTGTACAATGCAGTTTGTCACACCAGTTCAGGGTTGCAAACTTGAGGGTGCTTACTCGTTTTGAGTGAAATCTCATTCCCTCATACCTAAACGGTTTTATAACACAAAGTGATTTATTTGTATAACCTTAACACATTTACGGTCTTGTGGTTTATTGACTACTCTGAGCTATAAACTAAGTGCGCCTTTTATTCGTGATTTTAAGATCGCAATAAATGCGCAATATTTTTTTTATTTTTGATAGCCCTAGTTAAAAATGGTATTTGAAGGCATTTACTTTTTATTCAGATTGAACAACACACTCGTTATTGAATCACATTTTTTTACAACAATTTAAATTACACATTGTAAAATACAGTGTATATAATATCGTCATTTATTTTTGGTTGAAAAAATTACAAGCTAAATAGGACCGATTTAAGGAATCAAAGGGCATTTCCAGAATAATTTTGAGGAGGCTGGTAAATAATTTTGCAAAAATCTATTCGTAACACCGCGAACGCACCAGTGTGGTATCTGCACAGCATTGCAATTGCTGCAGACCTCTGTCCGATCCTCGTACGCACGCACGCTCACGTACACGCACACACACGCGAGTGCGCGCGGAGGAGGACCTCGTCAGCGGAGGAAGCAGGCCCTCCCACAATTTGTGTTGGAACAATAAGACAATCACTATCAGAGAAACGTTCCCATCATTGTTCCGGTGAATGTATTATCAATCGCTACCGGCCGCGGTCGCATCAATCTAAATTAAATGTTATTGTTGAATAATATCAGGTAAACCGAGTACGCTGCTCAGGAAAACTGGTGATTTACTGTTGTAGTTTGTAGATTTAAGAAAAATCACAATGGTTAAACACTGGGTTTACAGCGACTTTTTCTTATTGTAAACCACAACTAAACGGAACTAGTTTTGATATCTTCATTTTTTCCTTTCTTGAGCGTAACAGAAGTAGTGAAATGTTATATCTGGTCCTCGTTGAATGACCAAGAAATTACGTCATCCAAATGACGTCATCGGCAATGACGTCATCAGTGACACCACCAAGTGACGCCACAACTATAACGTCACGAGTGACGTCATTGTCGATTATCACACCGACGTCATGTGGGTCAAGGTTATGCTGAAAGTTATAACTTATTTAGCACTTTTATGTTTTTCTCACTCTTTTTCCGAGTTTTCGTGCGAGTTCCGTGACCTTTACGACTTGGAGCAACAGACTATTATTACTTTTAGCGATAAAGACTTAGAGAAAATTTTGCCAGAGGTGGGCTTTTGCTCATAAAATAACTCTTTTAACACCGATTCCTGACAATTAAACTAACAAGTTCTCGGGTGTGCGAATAATACAAGTCCAAAAGGGTCGTTTAGAGGATAGAAAAACGCACTTGTGATTTTTCAACTTTACCATAGAGTACCTCGAATACGGGCTGTGTCTGCCTCGCGGGGCTCTGTGGAGTATACGCATCGCCGTGCTGCACTCGGTTGTTCGGGGGCTCTGTGGAGTATACGCCATCGCCGTGCTGCACTCGGTTGTTCGGGGCTCTGTGGAGTATACGCATCGCCGTGCTGCACTCGGTTGTTCGGGGGCTCTGTGGAGTATACGCATCGCCGTGCTGCACTCGGTTGTTCGGGGACTCTGTGGAGTATACGCATCGCCGTGCTGCACTCGGTTGTTCGGGGGCCTCTGTGAGTATACGCATCGCCGTGCTGCACTCGGTTGTTCGGGGGCTCTGTGGAGTATACGCATCGCCGTGCTGCACTCGGTTGTTCGGGGGCTCTGTGGAGTATACGCATCGCCGTGCTGCACTCGGTTGTTCGGGGGCTCGTGGAGTATACGCATCGCCGTGCTGCACTCGGTTGTTCGGGGGCTCTGTGGAGTATACGCATCGCCGTGCTGCACTCGGTTGTTCGGGGGCTCTGTGGAGTATACGCATCGCCGTGCTGCACTCGGTTGTTCGGGGGCTCTGTGGAGTATACGCATCGCCGTGCTGCACTCGGTTGTTCGGGGGCTCTGTGGAGTATACGCATCGCCGTGCTGCACTCGGTTGTTCGGGGGCTCTGTGGAGTATACGCATCGCCGTGCTGCACTCGGTTGTTCGGGGGCTCTGTGGAGTATACGCATCGCCGTGCTGCACTCGGTTGTTCGGGGGCTCTGTGGAGTATACGCATCGCCGTGCTGCACTCGGTTGTTCGGGGGCTCTGTGGAGTATACGCATCGCCGTGCTGCACTCGGTTGTTCGGGGCTCTGTGGAGTATACGCATCGCCGTGCTGCACTCGGTTGTTCGGGGGCTCTGTGGAGTATACGCATCGCCGTGCTGCACTCGGTTGTTCGGGGGCTCTGTGGAGTATACGCATCGCCGTGCTGTCACTCGGTTGTTCGGGGACTCTGTGGAGTATACGCATCGCCGTGCTGCACTCGGTTGTTCGGGGGCTCTGTGGAGTATACGCATCGCCGTGCTGCACTCGGTTGTTCGGGGGCTCTGTGGAGTATACGCATCGCCGTGCTGCACTCGGTTGTTCGGGGACTCTGTGGAGTATACGCATCGCCGTGCTGCACTCGGTTGTTCGGGGGCTCTGTGGAGTATACGCATCGCCGTGCTGCACTCGGTTGTTCGGGGCTCTGTGGAGTATACGCATCGCCGTGCTGCACTCGGTTGTTCGGGGACTCTGTGGAGTATACGCATCGCCGTGCTGCACTCGGTTGTTCGGGGGCTCTGTGGAGTATACGCATCGCCGTGCTGCACTCGGTTGTTCGGGGGCTCTGTGGAGTATACGCATCGCCGTGCTGCACTCGTTGTTCGGGGGCTCTGTGGAGTATACGCATCGCCGTGCTGCACTCGGTTGTTCGGGGGCTCTGTGGAGTATACGCATCGCCGTGCTGCACTCGGTTGTTCGGGGGCTCTGTGGAGTATACGCATCGCCGTGCTGCACTCGGTTGTTCGGGGGCTCTGTGGAGTATACGCATCGCCGTGCTGCACTCGGTTGTTCGGGGGCTCTGTGGAGTATACGCATCGCCGTGCTGCACTCGGTTGTTCGGGGACTCTGTGGAGTATACGCATCGCCGTGCTGCACTCGGTTGTTCGGGGGCTCTGTGGAGTATACGCATCGCCGTGCTGCACTCGGTTGTTCGGGGGCTCTGTGGAGTATACGCATCGCCGTGCTGCACTCGGTTGTTCGGGGGCTCTGTGGAGTATACGCATCGCCGTGCTGCACTCGGTTGTTCGGGGGCTCTGTGGAGTATACGCATCGCCGTGCTGCACTCGGTTGTTCGGGGGCTCTGTGGAGTATACGCATCGCCGTGCTGCACTCGGTTGTTCGGGGCTCTGTGGAGTATACGCATCGCCGTGCTGCACTCGGTTGTTCGGGGACTCTGTGGAGTATACGCATCGCCGTGCTGCACTCGGTTGTTCGGGGGCTCTGTGGAGTATACGCATCGCCGTGCTGCACTCGGTTGTTCGGTTTTTAGTGAGAATTTTAAGTTTATCGCGTTCCACACTGAAAACTAAAGAAATTTCACATCGGCTCACTAAAATTACATCTAAGGGTTTAGACGGAGGCACGGTGCGAATGTTTAAGTTTCTATTGCGGTTTCTCATCTAATTTTGCTCTAAGTCCTTTAAGTCAAGGTGACTCGTACGAAAACTCGGAGCTAAGTGTGAGAAACCCCAAAAGTGCTTAAAATTTTAACTTTCAGCGTGTCGTCACTCGTGACGTTATAGTTGTGACGTCCCTGGGTGACGTCATTCTTTGAGGTCATTGAACTGGTCTAGATGTGACATTTCGCTACTTCTTATAACATCAAATTAATGTAGTAGCAATAATACTGTATTATTAAACTTTTTATAGTTACACAATTACCTACATAATATTTTAGGGTAAATCTTACGTTTGTTCAACTATGAGTGCTAGCCTCTTAGGTTCATTGCGTCAGAATTCAAATCGATGCTTTGTTAAGGTTTTCTCCTTTGATTACATTTTCCTTTTCACCCAAAAGTAAACATCGGTAAAATTTCATTAAATAATTTAGTTCATCGTCAAGTGGCCGTTCAAATCAAATAGTTTTGTACAACTAAGTAGACCCTAAGTATATTTTAAACATTTAAATTACCTAATACAAAAGAGAACTAGTTGAAAATCGTTTGTAAAAGAACGTAGACGATGTGCCAAAATTGAGTTAAAATTATGTTTTTCCAGTGATCGCGCGTGTTGATTAGTCAATTGGTGAAGGACCGTCAATTATTGGTGTTGACAATTGTTGATTACTTTTGAATATCACTTGCTATTATACAGCAAGCGGAGACATTTTAATTGCATTGTTATAGATCCATTTCAAAACATAAATGCCGCATTTCGTGTGCCTTGCACTTTGGAAATTGTGTTAATTTAATTGTATGTTTTAAAAATATTTTTGATACTCTTTCTTTTTTCTTGGTTCCTGTGGAAAGTGGGATCTTCCACTTTAATTGGGATAGTTTCGCTGTGTGCTATAGTAACACCATAGATCTGTAAAATATATTATGAACACTTGGCCAATTGTTGTTGGATAGTTAAGTAAAACTTTTATATTTACCGGGTAAGAGACTATTTTCTTTAAAAAAGCTATCACGAAATAAACCTTGTTTTTAATGTAACAATAGACCTTTAAATGGATCTACAAATTGCCCAATGGCTCCTTTGTCTTGGCGTTTTGCATCTGTATAATGTATTGACTTCCACCGAATGGAGTTTTGCAGCTGAACTGTTGCCGATGTGACGTAAGCATAGTCGAAATACGTTCCATTTGAAAAACGTAAACAAAAAAATCATGTCAACACTGTGTAAAAATAATGATGGATAAATATTACTATTTAATCAATTATGTTAAGTGCTCTGTAACCAATTATACATTATTCCCCAGTAGCCCATGCATAATTTGTAACACTGTAAAAAAATTAAGGAATTTCACAATTACTTATTTAATATATATTTTTAAACTATCAGGGAAAAGTTTAACCCAATAAAAGTTACTCCAGTTTAATTCCATGTCATCATGTTGTTAGTGAAATAATGTTTCACCTAACTTAATGTGTTTGTTTTATTTTTTACTTAGGTAACCTATATGATTAAACTAATGTGAGTTTAAAAAAAGCGTAAAAGAGCATTACATAAAAATGGTTTGCCATCTCAAAGTTCTCTGCATCAATACAAATGTATATAATTTGTGTGGTTTGTAGATGCAAATTTGGGCTCCGTTACTTATGAAATAAAATTTATTTTTGTTGAATTGTATTTTTACTTAAGAAAGAAAAAAGAAAAACACTATTAAAATCAAGATCCTATAAAACAAGTATTTTGCCAAAGAATAGTTTTTGTATGTTGGTTTTCTTTTGGGGCTAGATTTAACTCTGGGCATTATTCGTGAAAAAGTTATGGAGTGTTAATCCCATGCTGCTTTAGTGACGCTTATAAAACATCTTAAATTTTATTCACATTCATCTATCGTTTATACAGTTTATACATCAGTATTTAGTTTATTATTGTGTCCCTCTTAGTTACAACGGGCCAATCAAAAAAGCATAAAAATTTTTCTAGCTTTAAAAGATATTTACCTTTTAAGTCCAGGTAAAAGATGTTTTAGTTTCATGGTCATGCATATTGTAAATAAGTGTTGATTGAAATAGCAGATAAAATGCGATTGTCCATTGAAATGGCATCCATCTTTTTTGCATTGTATGACTCAGACCTAGATGAATTCTTCATGACTATGCTCATTTCGTTATGAAATAATGTTATCTGTTGAATTTTAAAACTTTCAAACTTTTGGGAAGCTAAAAGTGGATTATTTAGTGAGGATATTTTCAGTATTTGAAGTTGTTTCCAGGATTATAAAAGAAGTTTTTTACCCTCAATGCTCTTTTAATACATAATGTTTTTTTTTGTTTTTTTTTTTTAAGGCGTATCTTTTGAAGGATGGTGTCTAAATGTTCACCTGGGCGATCGGTCTCGCGTGAGGCGTGAGCTGCGTTGGTTTGCTTCGATTGCCACGAAATCGGTTTGTCCCAGTTGTGCTGTTTGTAAGTGAAGTTAACTTGGGTTTCAGTTCCGCACGCCACCGCCGCCCCCACTCGACACTGTCTTGTCACGTGTTTGTTATATATACTTTGGCTTTTTTCAGAATGTCTTACGCAGTAGCGTTATTTTGTTATTTTGCACTTGTAATGTGCGATAAACTGAATGAATCTGTGATGTGGATACAATGGTAAAATTTCATCGCTGCCAAAAAAATTGTCGTCGTCTTTTGACTGGGAAACCAATTTTTTTTTTTTTTTTTTTTAAGTGTGAACGTATTGTATTTATATTATATCACTCGGTAAAAAATGTGTTATTGTGCAATAACTTACACAGATCACTTTGCTTTGGTTTATATAGTTGATAATATAATAAAGTATATTAGGTGACGTCGAGTTGGCTTCTTCACGGAAGTTTTAATTCCGCTGTGATTTAAACTATTTCGAGTTCGTTCCTTATCATCTAGCATTAAAATACCCATAAGGGCGTAAATACCCAATACAGTATTATAAAGTTATGAATGACCTGTTTTACATGTATCTAAGAAGCTGAGTTGTTCAAAGCATAGTAAAATTTATCATGAAAAGTTTCAAAATTGCGGATTCAAATACTGGTAGCCATTAACACACTTGCTGGAGACTTAATTTTTTTAGTAATTTATTTGTGACGTCCAGTTGGCTTTTTCACGGAACTTTTAATTCCGCTGTGATTTAAACTATTTCGAGTTCGTTCCTTATCATCTAGCATTAAAATACCCATAAGGGCGTAAATACCCAATACAGTATTATAAAGTTATGAATGACCTGTTTTACATGTATCTAAGAAGCTGAGTTGTTCAAAGCATAGTAAAATTTATCATGAAAAGTTTCAAAATTGCGGATTCAAATACTGGTAGCCATTAACACACTTGCTGGAGACTTAATTTTTTTAGTAATTTATTTATGATGATTTTTGTCATTTATTAAATTTATTGTAGCCTATTTTGGAAGATTAGATGATTGCTATTTTTGTATGAATAGGTTGGGGTTATTTTTTCTTTAATAATAACATATTTAAAATTATAACATATTTAAAACAAATTATGATTAATATTTTTTTTGGAGAAGTTTATTTATTTACGAAAAATTAATTTTATAGTGGTGGTTGCAACATGATAGCGTCCTAAACTTGGCAGATGGCATAAAGTCTACAAGAAATCGTCTACTACTGACATGAAAACAATACAAATATATATATACCCTAACATTAGTATACATATAATTACCAAAGTTAAAATATATTCGAAAATACATAAATATTTAAAAAAAAAATTGTACGAAAGTTATCAGCACGCACCGTTAATGCTAATTAAATTTTGGAATACTTTACAGTTAAACATAATAATTCTAAACATCGCAATTTCAATAATCCAAATGTAATTCCATCTTCATGTCGCAACTATTTTTATGTCGTAAATAAATACAGTGACTTTTTCAACTCGTAACACGCCACGCTACGCTCTGGCATTTGCATAGAATCTGATCCGATATCGGGAGCATCGGTCTCCCATTAAACGGCTGTTCGGGGAATAATTTATGCTTGACTAATTTTCATATCGGCTTTGCAGCAGTATTTTCATTAAGATTATAATTATATTGTGTCAAAAACGATGCGCGCCGCGCGGCGGAGGCGCTGCGAGCTACGCCAACCGCCCAGGGATGGGTAATTGATTTTTACCGCATTAATTGTGTTATGTTAATTCGTTTTACTTGTTTTGAACAGCTTGCGGCACTCGGTTCATGCTTAGTGGTTGGCGTGCGTGTGAAATTGGGAGGATTCGTGGTTGTTTACGAGGTGACGAGGTACACCGTCATTCTTGAGAGATTGAGTTGTTTTGCTTAATTTTAGATAAACTATCTTTAAAGGAAAAGTTACGGCTGATTTCTTTTTTTCTTTTTTTGTATTCGCGATTTTAGATCAGAAGAATATTAATTAAAAATGTTAATATACTGTTAGATTAAAAGAATATACTTTGTTTTTCGCTTTCTGGCAGCCACACTAAAAAATCTTAAGCGAGACAGCTATATCGAGTCTAATTTTTTATTAGCCTACTAGTTGAATAAATAGAAATTTCCTAAATTCCGAAATCTCTTTTCGTCATCTTAGACAGATGTCGTTTTAACATAAAAGTTAATGAAAACTCGGAAGGGAACACTTATAATTGATGAAAGGTGACATAAGTATTTTCTTGATGAGTTGCGGTTATGTTCTAAGCGAGCTTGTTCGCTGCGCTCAATCACCTCTCGCTACAAGATACCAGTTTCGAGTGTTGAGTGTCTAGTGGATTGAATGCTGTTTATTTTGCAACTAGCAAGCAGCCCGTCAAAAATTACGGGTAATTTTCATGATGATTATTCATGAATTTGATGTTCACGTTTGAAAATGGTCACAGAATTTATTAAGACACAGATAACATAGTATTCCAATTTCCATTTCTTTAGCAATGTGAACAGTTATCTATATATTAATATTCAAGCATGTTTCTTTTCCTCCTTTTTTCTCAACTTGTGAGCAACGTAAAAGAAACCCGCGCATACCGTTTGAAATGTAGTGTATTTTAGATGAGCAGAATGGTATTTTAATTCACATCGGCCCCCGATGCTACGCCCTTCAGGCTTCGAAAGTTTCAATGTTAATCTTATGGGAGAAGGATAATTGATTAATCATGAAACAGCTGTTGTAATAACAAATTATAGCAAATCAGGAAGAACAGTTAGTTTTATCTATAATTTTTTTTAACGAATTAGCTCAAGATCAACTAAATATTTGGTCGAAATTCGACCAGTGGGCGATTTCCCAGTCTTTTATAATAAGCAAGCATGTTTCTTTTCCTCCATTCTTCTCAGCTCATGTGCATTATATGAGAAATCCGCGCATACCGTTAGAAAGGTATAGATAGTCCTGTAGATGAGCAGAATCCTATTATAGGCCTAATTCACGTTGGACTCCAGGCCTACGCCCCACAGGCTTTGAATGTTTCAATGTTAATCTTTTGGAGGAAGGAGTATTGATTGAATGATTAGACAGCTGTTGTGAAAAATGCTGTTAAAAAACAGGAAGAGCAGATGTTTTAGTTATAAAATGTGTTTAAACTTCTTGGGTCCAGATCAACTCAAAATTTGGTCTAATTTCGATCAGGAGGCGATCTCATTAATAGTTTATAATTTTAAATAGTTTATAATACTTACTATCATATGGTTTTACAATATAGTAGGCCTATGAGACTTTACAAAAGAAGATAATAATTAAAGGTTTTTATCCGTATTTCCATTTATTCCATTCAAGTTGTATGGCAAATTAACTTATTTGTATAATTTTGCTGACTCGGAGTCCATTTAATTAGCCAGAATTTGGAGTCTGTACTTTATTTGTTTAACACTCGCGATTTACCAATTCTATTAAGTGTGTCCTCAACCTCTGGCATTTTTACCTACTTACGTTCTTGTTTAATTTTGTTAGATTCACGATGAGTCTAACGTCCCAATTAGGTTTTGGCATCGCTGAGCACCATTCTGTCGGCTCTTCTACAGTGTTTATACATTTAATTGAACCTTGCTTTCAATTTCTGAGTCGAATTTTTCACGTAATGGTATAGAAGTACATTCCTGGGTGTACTAAGTGATACTGAATTGTCCTCTAAGTCAATCGTATAGTAGGTTTTTTACCTTCACTAAAACACTATTCAAAATGTTTATTCTCTGTCTTTTGTTTCCACTTTATTTCCATCTCCTTTTCTTATTCTTGGTATTTCTTCTTGTATATTTCAAAACTTATTTCTTCCAGTTCATAGTTACACATTATCACATTTTTGTACTTCATTGTTTATATCAGTGGGAACAATAAACCAACTGTTAAACATGTAGAATCATAAACCTACTCGACCTTAAAAGGATAAAAAATAAGAGTATAAGGACGTAATATAACTTAGTTATAACAAAGATTAATGTATTAAAATACAGTGGGGAGAGTTTTACAATCAAAATATTATGTTTATATATTTCAAAACATAAAGCTCATTAGTTGATAGATAAAAAATATGTGCAAACAAATATTAATGAACAGCTTGTAAGTTTAAATACATAATAAATTCAATCACCTATGTTAAATAAACTCTCTTTATAGTATAGCAAAAAAAAAATTATTTAAATATCAGCTGTTAAATATTTATTTTACTGCTTTAAAAACCACTTCAACATTGTGTGTCCTTGATTTCATAGAAATGAAAAGTTGTCTATTTAGTTACAAAAACACTTTGTAAAGCAGCAGTGGTGTCAAATTTTAATGTAATATATGGATCACCTGGAGCAGTAAACAAATCAACAAAATCACGTCTTAGATTGGTCTAAATAAGGTCTAATTTTCATTTTGCGGCTTTACAAGGCATTTTCCGAGGGATACTATATTTTTCCTATCATATAGGGGTCATGAGAAATCCATTGACACCAAAATGGCCTCGATCCGTTAAGTAGTTCTCTCTCTAGACCCACAAATGCACTCTTTTATTATATAAGATTTTGAAATTATAAAGGTGTTTAACTTTTCATTTTAGATTTTTATGCTCATTTTTTGTGGCCAAACCCCCATATTCAATCAAAAAAACAAAAATCCTTGGAGCAAAAAAAAACAAAAAAAAAAAAACGGAGCTTGTTTTAGAGTATAAGATTATATTATCCTATAGTATCGTACAACAAAACATTCATACCAAACTATCTTTTTTGCTCTCATACGTATCAAATACAAATATACTTCCCTCCATCCATACAGGCGCACCTTTTCAAAATATTCCGCAGTATTAGAAGGTTGGCTAAATTAATGTGTCCACTAACTTATCAATCTTTTTCTAAAGAAATAGCTGTAAAATAAAATAAACAATCATGGTCATAAGACATAAGGTTTTGCTTTTATAACTAATGTACAGCAGTGTTGCAAGCAGTAAGGTGTGGTGTAATATAAAGAGGAATAGTACGGTATCCCAGTAAATGCATGCAGATAGTGTTGTGGAGGTAAGGCGGCGCTGCGGTCGCTGCTCAGACTGTACTTGGTTATTATATTAGTTGGTCTCCCGGCATCGAATTAAGCACTAATGAAATTCAATAACGTAAGCGTGAGTCATGCGTGCAGCTGCCATTCTGTTGTGGCTCAGGCTTTGTCCCTGCGAGTGTGGCCCATATGCTAGCCGATCAGAACATTCTTGTGTCTCATTCGACTGTACCTTTTTGGGTCTTCATGGATTATTATTTATTCAAGTACACCTAGTCCACTTTTTCGAATATATATATATATATATATATATATATATATATATATACTGTATATATATATATATATATATATATATATATATATATATATATATATATTTGCGTGATAATTAAATTTAGTTAGCATGTATGGCAAAATGCTTGGGGGTTTAATTTTCCAAAAGCACATTCTGCATTCTACATAATGTCATCTGCCACTATGCTGTCTTTAAACTGAAACGCAAGTACCCACGCTTTTTGTTTCTAAATTTTATTTCACTTTTATATTTTTGCGAGTTTTGGGAGACCGCGGTCGTTCTTTCTTTTGACACTATCCTGGAATTATTAGTGGGCCCCCCTTTACGAGTTTGAATGAAGCCCCCTATTTGGTGATTGAAGTAGTGGCCTCTATGAGAAAAAATTATTCAAGATTATGTTTCAAAATAAAATTTATTTACATTTTTAATATTTTTGACAGTTGGCTATCCTTTAGAAATATATGTAATGTAGGTAAAAGACTTTTTTAGTTAGACATTTTACAATGCTGATTTCAAATTAAAAACTCAAAAATCCACCAATGTATTTGACTATGTTTTACGGAGTAAGGCATTTTATTGATAACATCATCAGATATCAATCATGATGTTATCTACAGACATCCCATGATGATGTTATCTTTGATAAAAAAAAGCCTTACCTTAAATTTAAAAAAATGGTTTTTGGAGTTTTTAATTTTTAATTAGTATGAGGAGCACATTAATTAAGGTTAGGTATACGTGCTTTTAAGAAGTTTAATGTTATTGGTTTTCATGCGTTTGTTTTGATATTATCCAAGATTTTGATAAGTTGAATATGCATGAACGATCTAAACTAGTTGCGTTGTAGGGAAGGAGTTGCGTAAATAGTTTGGGACTTTTCCTTATTTTCTTACTTTATCATTTGAATAGCCTTTGTTATTAATACCCACGTATCACAGTGATAAACCCTATTACATATTTGAACAACTAATCGTTAAAAAGTAACCTAGTCTGGGAAGTGGGCCGTTCAAATATGTTGTGAAATTATGTGGAAAACAAAAACATCTTGAACTTTCAATAATGATGAGAACTCAAACGCAGTTATTTTCTTCGTATATAATGATTAAATATTAATCTTAATTGGTAAAAAATATCAAATCATAAATTAATGGATAAATCATTGTGATGTGAAATTTGACTTGCCTAAATGCTTGGTCAGTTTGAATTTTGCTAAAGTTGATTGATTAGGTTGTAACAAATTTGATGATATGCTTTGATGAATCTTGATTGGGCTTCTTGATCGGTTGTGATCAAAGTAAACACTGTTTACATAAATTTTCAAATTAAGTAGTATTCCTTCATTTTGATAAATTTCATCAAGTTTGATCAAAAAGTTGTCATGCAGTATAAACCACCATTTTGAAATTCCATCGTAAAATATTCGAATCGAATTCGAACCCACGACATCGCTGCCATGGTCCCGAAGTCCGGCGCGCTAACCACTACGCCACCGACTCACCCAATTATCCATGCATCCATGCATTTAAAGTCGTAAGGAAAAACATTTGTACAGTTTGTCTACTTGGCCAATTTGCATTCGGATTGTACTGAAACAAGGTTTTTAGATCTTATATTGGAACGTTTTATTTGTATATTAAAATATTTAGATTAAATGAGTGAAAAAAACTTCTTTTTCTTTTTTATTTCTTTTATGGATTTACATGGGGAAAAGTCAACTTTTCCAAATCTTTTATTGCATGTGATACTCCCGCTCAACTGATTTTCATGCCGTTTCTACCAAATAAAAGCTTTTTCTATATATTAGCAGGTTTTATTTACTTTTATGTTATCTTACTTTCTTAAATAAAAACATTTATATTTTCAAACTTTTGCAATAATTTTATTTTACACAGTCTTTCAATTAGACGATTTTTTCCAACAGAAGGAGATAAAAAGTCGATAAGCATTTCGTTTATTATGTTCAGTACCTAAAAGAGTGTATAATTATTGAGGATTTTTACATCTTTCGCACCATCTGCCTGGCGCTCCGCTCACCACGAATGGAGCTGTATTTGTCGAGTACCTATACCGACGGGCAACAACAGAACTAGTAAAGTATATTAAAACAAGATGCCTTACAGTTTCTGCAATTCACACAATTATTTGTAATTACTGTATTTTAAAAAGCTGGTGGTAGAGATATGACTAATTATTCTAAAGTAATGAAATTGTAGGAAGTAAAAACAATTAATTCTGCATCACGGCTGTGTGCTGTTGGGAGGGGGAAGACATTAGATTTTTAGAAGACTGCCAAATTTTTCTCAAAAGTGGCCTACATTGCAATCATTTTTAAAACGTCATACTTGAATGCCAAAAGTAGCGTTTTACAACACTAGGTCTAAAGATATACCTGCCGTTTTAATGTTGGTGTGGATACGCGATTGTTTGAGTATACGTTAAAAACAAAATGCAATTCATGATAAATCGTATTTTTTTACTACACTGTTTATTTTAGTTCCGTCATAGCCTGAGGAAGAAGCAAAACGTATTTTATGATGTGATATGATAAATAAATAGCTTTCGCACCTCGGCCGAAGTAGTTTTGTCTGACCCTATAAGGTTTACTACCCTTATAGAACACGATCTTTGCTGCAGAAAAGCCCAATTTTCAGTCCTATTTACGAAATACATAACAAAATATGCATTGTTCCTCATGATTTCTTCATATTCAAATTTAACCACATGCGTGTGGGTGTAATTTTTCCAGTTTAGGCCTGTATTTGAACTCAAACTACCTTGAACAACTTAATTACCTCCATGTTTATTCTTAAAACATTCAAATACATTTAGTATTCCTCTTTGTTCGTATCGTGTTAGTTTTGGCAACCATGTTTCCATTGGGTGAAGCTGTCCAATGATCGGCCGGAGGACAACAAACTCTGGTATCGGCCCAGATAAGGCGTGTGTGTACTGTGGGTTATGTTTACCGGCCAGCGGCGCGAGGGGCGGCCGACTTGACACGATATTTTGACCGAATATAAATAAATATTGCATTTGTATGATTTATAAGACAATTTGGAGAGTTCCTATCGATCTGAAAGATTTTCTCTTAACCACAAACAAGTTTTTCCTAGACATAAATGCGTTGGTTATAAGGTTAGTTACCAATATTACAGTTATCATCATTTATTGAGTTATTGTCACTGAAATGACTGAAACTCTTACAAATTAACCCTCTGTTATATAGCATAATTTCGAGGAGATACCTATTTATAAACTGTTGCGAAGATTGATTTTAAAACTGCTTTTTCCATATGAAAGCGTCTAATTTGGAGTCTATGGTAGAATCATAGCGGTATATTTCTCAATGTTATCAATTTATACAGAACCGAATAAGTAGGGACATCCCATGTTAAAAAATTTTAGTTTTGCCCCCGAAAACCAGAGGAAAATGAAGCGCTGATGCTATAGTAAGATTCACGAAAATAGTCCGATGAGAGTCGATGCATTGTTGCCAGATTTATTCTAAAACACATTTTACACTGGTATAACACATTATAAACATAACCAGAAATGACAACATTGCAGGGCGAGAGGGGGTGAGGGGGGCACAGCTGTTTAAATTTCCATCGGACTATTTTCGTGCATCTTACTATAGGATTACTTCTCCTTATTGTCACGCCGGGAAGCGCTATTTCTACCTCTCAAATGTCAAAATTAGCATGTTTGTTTACAAAAAATCAAAACAATAACAAACCTCTGTAAAATTATTCTAGTCATATGTTTCCATTCAGCCAATCAGCATAATCCTTACCATCTTGGTGGTGCTATCTATGTTTCAGGGGCGGCGTTCTCACTTCCCCATATAGTGTAGTAAAATTAAGCCAAAATATGGCTGGAAAATGAAATAATTTTTGGACAGCTAATTTTTGCTGAAATGTGTTCTATGCCATCCCCTGACCTCCCTCAGAAAAGTCCCCTGAAATCCCCAGTGGGCAACATGCCTAAAAATGATGGGATGGCC
Source organism: Neoaliturus tenellus (assembly GCA_030545055.2). NCBI lineage: Eukaryota > Metazoa > Arthropoda > Insecta > Hemiptera > Cicadellidae > Neoaliturus > Neoaliturus tenellus. Next base: position 239,498,002 of record CM061531.1, on the reverse strand, counting down.
CACGTGGAGTCAGAAATAAATCTTTCTTCGACCAATGGGTTTATGTACATCAAATTAAAGCTCTTAAGTAGTAGAATTTAATGCCGCAAACCCCATCTCAAAAGGTTGTCTGAGTCGAAAACGGCAGCCTGTCAAACTTTGAATAAAAATCAAACTTTAACCTAAACGCTTAAAAATGTAATAATTTGCGAAATACTTGACCTTTTGAGGTGCGGTTTGCGGCAAACGTTTGCTTTTACAATTACCTTTGAAAATGCGGATAGCTAGTCATATGCTTATCATACTACCCTTGAACCACCCTCCACATGGACGTCCCAAAGAGGAAGTTTTAAAAATATTTTCTTAGTCCATAGCCATGCTATACATAATTTTAAAGGTCTTAGTAAGGAGAGTACATAGCCGAAAACTAGACCTCAAAAGGTCAAATATGTCGGAAGTTATTGTATTTCAAAGTTTTGAAAATATTATTTTGTTCTAAACTTTGAACGCCTGCCATTTCACTCCCGACAGTTATATTGAGGTCGGGTTTACGGCATTGTATTCTACATTTTAAGACCTTTAATTTGATATATATAAACTTCCTGGAATGTATTTAAATTTAGTATGCTTAATATCAAATTTTAATGTAACTCCTTATGGGCCAACCCCTCATGTTTAAGCGTGATCCCCATATGGGATTTCTGGGGACTTTTCGGAGGAAGGTCAGGGGACGCTATAGAACACATTTCAAAAGAAATTGACTTTCCAAAAATTATTTCATTTTTCCCGACTAATTTTACTACACTAATAAGGATGTCCCTACTTATTCGGTTCTGTATACATTGATGTTATGTAGCAAATGAGATAATGAAACTTTTTTAATCCTTTAGTTAGTATAATAAAATGTATGAACCAAATTATTAACTTATCAATAATAAAATATTTAAATCATCTAATTTAAATAAACTTTTTTCTGTTCTTAAACTTGAATAAGCCATATTAAATTAAAATTAAAACTCTTTTGGGATTTTCAGCTTATTTAATTTGTTTTAAATCTTAACAATATAAAATTTAAAATATAAAACAAATTAAATAATCTGGAAATCCCAAAAGAGTTTTAATTTTAATTAAATAAACTTTTTGTGATAGATTGGTATAACGTCAAATGTTTTGTACAAAAAAAAATCAAATACTATAATATTTAAGTTTTTTTTACTCTAAAATTAAATTCAATTTTAAGTTGTGGTTCTTCACAAAAAATTTAGAACATTAGTAAATAATCCTCATATTCAATGCACAACTCTATAAGTGTTTCCAAAAATGTATAAGTTTTAACACATTAAATTTAGATTAAAGTGCATCAGTGGTCCCGAACCCCTCTGTTGTACATCGTAAAAGTATACAGCGTGTTTGATCAAAGAGCTTAGTATTTTTATCCATTGCTAAGCCTATATAGCATTAACTCTTAAGTCCTTTTTCTTATACAAAATCCGTCTCTTTTACCCTATAATACAGTTTTATACTATAATTTGTGGTTTTCATAACTAAATACTACTTTAATAATTAGCAGTAATATTTTGAAATAGTTGTTACCATAATTGTTTTTAAAATACATGATAAAATATATTATAATGTAACTCAAAGAGAGAATAGTGTTAGTTTATAATCTTGTTTCTATATTCTCAGTGAAGTTTATTTTTATTCATACTATCGTGGTCGAGCCATTTTTGATGTTTCATGCTCATCGATAGATTTTGTGTTTGTTTACTTTGATTATCTTTATGCACCAAACTCGCCTATTCTTTTTATTACACCCATAAATTTTATATGCTAATGTCGATTTTTACAGGGTAGGTTGGGGTTCCGCAAGATAAACTTTTTAAACAATATCTAAGTTTTTAACGCCTCGGAAGTTTTGGAACTTCTGGGGAAACTTATCACGCTAGTTTTTGTAGTGCCTTCTCTTTTTTTAAATCCCAATTTTTCGTTGTGTCTTGATTGTAAAAAAACGTTTACTTCAAAATAAAACATTGTTTTAGTTATATAAATAAAATAAACTTATCATCTAATTTATGCCTTCTGCTAACTTTAACAAAATAAGTTAATATTCAAGGCTTGTATATTAAATGTTTGATCTTTTCGACTTGAACTTGCAATAACTTTTGGCGGTCTCGCCTCGGCCGCCCATTCCTTCTCGCCGCGCCGCGACGGCCGTGTGTGCCTGTGTCCCCGGTGTGGCGCGGTGCGGTGCTGTGCCGTGTGGTGTGTGGTGTTGTTTACGTGTGGTGTCGCGGTGTTGTGGGGGGTCGGGGCCTCGGAGGTGCGGTGCCCAGCTGATGGGAGGAGCCTCCGTCGCCGGCCCGTCCACCGTCGTATGTTAATACACGACACTACCATGTCGATAAATCAATACTTCTCCGAGCCTACACACATGCATTATGTATACTAGACATCCTCTCATTTCACACCCCCGTATTACATGTACATTTTATATAAATAAGCGATGCGGGCCGGGGGGTGTCGGCGGCGGGAGAGGAGGACGGAGGGGGCGGCACGGGAATCTCGACCTTTTGTCGAGCGGCGTGGTGGGGGGCCGCGTGCTGTCTCCCGCCATTCGAGCGTTGGTCCTCGCCGCGCGCGGTTGTCCCGGTCACCAGAGTATTGCTCTATCGTATCGTAGCGTATCGTTATCGGTATCGTTATCGTAGCGCCGTTGTAACGCGTCGTGTTGTTGCAGGATGCACCACTACGGGCCCGGAGGAGGCGCCGGCTCGCCGCAGCAGTTCTGTCTCCGATGGAACAACTACCAGAGCAACCTGACCAACGTGTTCGACCAGCTGCTGCAGAGCGAGAGCTTCGTCGACGTCACCCTCGCCTGCGACGGACACTCCGTCAAAGCGCACAAGATGGTCCTGTCCGCCTGCAGCCCCTACTTCCAGGCCCTCTTCTTCGACAACCCTTGCCAACATCCTATCGTCATCCTCAAGGACATCAAGTGGCCCGAGCTGAAGGCCGTCGTCGAGTTCATGTACAAAGGGGAGATTAATGTGTCGCAAGAACAGATCGGACCTTTGCTCAAAGTGGCGGAATCACTCAAGGTGCGTGGACTAGCGGACGTCAACTCGGAGCACGACCTGGAGACCAAGACGGGTGACGAGAGCGTGAGCATGTCGCCCAACAGGCCGGCCAAGAAGCGGCGCCGCGCCTCGGCGGAGCCCTCGAGCCCCGGCGAGGACGCGTCCGAGGCTCTGGAGCTGGTCACCACTTCCCCGTCGACGCCGTCGTCGCTGCCTCCTCCGGCGACCCCGGGCCCCGCGACTCCCGGAGTGACCAACCCCATGATGGCCCTCAGTCTGCCCCCGCCGCCTCCGCCGCCGCCCCATCCGCCTCAGTCCGCCGCCTCGTCCGCCGCCGATGACTGCGAGATCAAACCTGGCATCGCAGAGATGATACGCGAGGAGGAACGGGTAAGTCAACAACACACGGCATGATTAGTGATAACAGTGTTGGCAGTGGCCCCAGTGAGATACAAATATTTGTCGAGGTTCAGTGGTGGAGTAATATTTTATACGCTTAGTATAATAAATTATTATATTCTGGGACTCGTAAACCTCTTTATGTCTGTAGCGATAAAGAATTTTATAGGTCACCGGCATTAATTCTATATAATAAACCGCCTTCATTATAAAAGAAGTCGTTGCATTAAAATCTTGTTGAGATTAGTTCGAGTGCGCTACAATAAATCTCTAGACGTCGAGCGCTGTAAGTGGATTTATAAAATATGGTAGGCCAGAAATCATAACCTCCAACCTCGTTATCGACAGTACAGTAATTTTATTTGCGCAATCACTCTTTCTAGAGACAAAGAAGTACGTCTTTATAATAATAATATCCAGCAGCGATAACAATAACACAAGTTGTTTACCCCCGACCCCTCGGATATAAATAAGCCGTCCACAGTTATGTTTAAAGATAACCTCTAAATTTTAATGGCACGCACTGTGCCGGAGAATAAAGATAAAACTCAATAATATCTGTGATATGATGGAGTGACCGTCTAAATTAACTTTTATTCCGTCGTCTTATCTTATTAGTTATTTAATGTTTCGTTTATCAGTGATAAACAGACCGCCCGCCTCTCCCGATGCTCCATCATTGATCTTCTCCCAACGACGCTGTTTTTAATTAAATCTCGTTAAATAAATAGAATTTCTTTAATCAAATATTGAGCGCGAGGCTCGTTATTTTTCTGATTGTGTCGTTTTTTACGGCACCCCGCTCCCCGCTACCCGCCCGCGATCTTATTAAAAATCTTATTAGCGGTAAAATATATTCGTGTGTAATTACGTTCGTAACTTTGCTCTCAGGCTTGGAAGAAATTGAATTACGCTTTTGTCGAAGTCTGATAGGATTTTTATCGTGAAGCGTGTTTTAGTTCCAATAAAATTCACTGTAAAATATTTCTCTTTTATATTTTATTTTTAAATGACTTTACCATTCCCCACTAGGTCTATTTTTAAAAAAATGTAGGCCTAATGGAATCAATTTTCCATTGAATCATGGAATCAATTCCATCGAATTTTCAATACGCTGTAACAAGCCTAGGGCCTACATATAAATATTGAAATAAAAAAAAATTTACAGTACTTCAAGTTTTCATCAACTATTTTTTATTTTCGAATGACGGCTACGGGTATCGTCCTCACCATATTATTAGACGCGGTGGTTTTCCTTGATGCAGTCATGATCCTGGGAATCAATAATTACAATAATACCTAGGGCATAATTTGGAGGAAAAAAATGTGCAAAAATCTTAGGTACTTAGTATTTTGTTTTCAACATATTTATTATAATATATATGCCCAGTGCGTCAAAACAAATACGTTAATGGTAGCATTTAAAATTCCCGCCGAAAAAATCACTTCCGGTTGTTTACAAACCCGGAAGCGGAACACGTGTAGGAGAAGTGCATCGTTGTGCCTTGAGCGAGAGCGGCTGAGGGGTAGTTTTACGTTATTGACTGGCACATGTGCCCCCCCCCCCCGCGAACCTACCTTTGCCCTTACTTTCAAACTAACTTACGACTTACATTACCCCTTCCCCCTCCAACCCCGGCTCCTCTTCTGTTTACATTATATTGACGCAATTTTAATACAATATAACAGAAATGGCGCGTATCGTGCTGCTCTTCAATTTTGAAATGGGTTTATTTTATAAGATTTTTAGTGAGGAACATTCACATCTATGTATATTATTAATACGCTACAAGAAAACTTTGTAGACGATAAGGCTTTTTTGTTCTAAGGTTTACGTATTCATTGGGTTTACCCCCGCATATTATACATTAAAACACGCGTCTGTGTGTGTAGATTTGCCAACTGGCTATATTTTTAATTTAGGCATTATAACTCGAAAAAAGCTTAAAAACCGATCTGCCTATTTGTTTTTAAATTCAAAAATTTCAAATTAATAAATCGAGATGTTTTTTTCTTAAAATAAAGGCCCAGCTGGTTAGTTTTGTTAGTTGTATACAAAAAAATATGGCCCAACCGGTTAGTTCATTTTTAAAAGGTAAATAAAAGGTAAATAATGAATCAAGAGTTATAGAAAATAACAATTTCTCTGTTATGATAAATAAAATTTTTATCAGTACCGTATAAAACTTAATTGCTCGATTTCGAGCAACATGTACACTAGTTGGTATTATTCTTAGTGTAGCTAAAATGTTTTATTTTAACTCTCATTTTAATTTTATTTACTTAAGGTCCTAACATATTATGGATTTTAAATTTAAAGTGGCCTTTAGGTTACAATTTAAATTATGCTTTAGACAAACAATAATTTAGTAAACATTTTCCTTATTAAAAACTCGAAACTTATTTAAAAGCTTAGTTCAAGAAAAAAGGTAAACAGATGTTTTAATTGTTTGTCTTGCATGTCAAAACATGGAATAACTATATTGTTCTGTTTGTTACATGTATAGAGTGGTAGTGTATGGATAAAATAACTTAGATCAAGGTACAAAAGCCTAAACATGTATTGTTGTTGGATGTACAATTGCGATTCCTTTATGGCCACGTAACAACATTTTTTCTTATTTTGATCTAGATTGTTATTGAAATTAACACACTCATGTGAATAACATTTTTTTTTTAAATCGAATATATATCTTATGAATTAATAGTCTGCTAACTTACCCTAAAATATATGAAAATAGTATATAAATGCTCTTAGGTCAGTTAAAAAATTATAATACATGGAATTGAATTTTTTAATGGATTCAAAGAATCGTGCATTTTTAAATGACTGAAAAGCTGAAATAAGAAACTTTCAAAGATGTTATGCTAAATATCTGCACCAACTATACTAAAATAATGTTGGCTTATTATTAAAATCAAAATGTTAATGCAAAGTAAAAGTATTTTATAAAGTGATATGCCGACGTTCAATTTTATTGTTAGGTAGGCCTATAGTAGTTTGGTTAGTATTTGTATTCTTTTTATTTTAATTGATTTTAGCTCCAAGTTATATGTCGTAAACACGTGACTAAATGTAGCCTTAACATATAAAACTAATAAATACTTAATTACTCAAAAAAATACGTACTATGCCATAAAATGCTCACCTAATCAAATTTATATCAAATAAACCAGCTTGGATAGTACTCAGACATTTAACTAAGTATTTTTGTATTCAACCATTAAACACGCCAGTTTCAGTAGATACCAAACATGTAAACAAAATTTTGCATTCCACATTGTGGTTCATAAGCCAGAACATAACTAAACAACAAAAGGCAGGTCCGGTTTTAAAACTCCTGTTGCCTGTAGGACGGTCGGCCGTCGCCGGCAGGTTGCCGTCTGACATACTGATAGATTGCGGGCGCATTTTAAACAGGGGTGAATATCTTATCATTTGGAGGGGGAGGGAAACACGGTCCCGGCGGTGGTTCTAGCAGGGTAGTAGTCCTTATTGTGCCACTGTCTCGAGCCTGGATTGATACCGAGGCACTGTTTCACTGCATTTCTGCTTTTAATAGGCGTATGGAAATGTTTTAAAGTTTTAATATTATCAGAGATGCTATAACGATACTTACTTTACAGATAATGGGCCTATTGTGTAAAGTTTAAAAACAATTTTGGTGCACCTATTATAAAATATTAAGATCTAATGTAGCATATTTCAAATTGGTGATTTATTGTAGCCTACAGTACATTTTTTTTTTTGTTATAAAATGTTTAACAAGTTTATTGAACTAGCCTATATACGCAGTTTGTTCAAGTGGTTTTGCCTACTAGTGTCCAACTAACACTAAAAGGAAAATCGCTTTTATCATAACATTTTTATTTTTATTTACAAGTAGTTTTGGAAACGACTAAACATTCCATTTCTCGGTAAAATATAAGTGTAAATACACTATGATTAAATATCTTCATAGGTTTTCATCAATAAGACAATTTTAGTATTTTTTTCGCCTTGAATTTTATTTGTGTTTTATTAATATTATTCCCTAAAATATCCATAACCCAATCTTGTATTTGTTTTTATTAATTTTTACAATATTTAACAACAAATTTCAAATACTAGAACATACGTCATAGCTTTCTTACATGTTGAATTATTTTAATTTATGACTACACCCTCACTTTGTGTGTACCATATGCATGTTAAGAATCCATTTACCGTCGAATCAACTATGATTAACTCCGTAGTAAAATACTTTAGAACATACATTAAAAATGTTCTTATTTTTTCTATTGGCGGCCTAAAAACTATATACCACGGCTTAATTTTAGTTCGCGCAATGTTAGAAACCAACACAACTTAGCCACGTGTGTTTTTCTGTAAGTATTTATCAATGGTTTATGCAAGAATGGAGCTGGTAAAAACATTGAAAACCAATAAGATTTCGTGCTTTGAAATTGGCGCTTCCACGAAAGCGGCGCTGGGTGCAGAAGCTGCCAGAAGTAGAAGAGTTGTGTAGAGGTGCGGCACGGGGGGTTTGTGTATGGAAAGGGCACGTTTTTGACCATGAGCTCCCATGGACCCACCTCCCATGGCTCCTCCCACCCCCCACCATGGGTGTACTTTCTAAACATACCCGACCCACCCCCCGTACCCCATAGTCGTGCCAATAACTTGCCATACGTACCAATAACCAATCCCGCTTGTACATTGCTAACCTTTCTCGTGCCTAGCAATTCGCATTTGCATTAGGTAAAAGGAATGGGAATTATGTTGGAGGCTCCCGGGGCGAAATTGAAGAACTTCATTGTTAAACATCGCGTCCAGCAATATTTTATGTTTATTTTTTTTAGATTTTTAAGTTTAAATTGGAAATATTTGAACACTTGTTGTAATGTATGATTTTTAATATATACAATGTAAAAACATTTGTCCCCCTTACTCACAGCTAAATGTAAAATGATATTTTATTTTAGGGGAAAAGTAAGAATAAATTAGTGACATTTGGCATTAAAGACTGTGCATACTTTCAAGAAGATTATTCGTCAGCAAAACAATTTGCGAAAACTCCTTATCTTGCAAGGAAAAGATTTTAACCGATACTTTATCTATTTTAGCGTGTATTATCTATTAAATACTGTTTGCTAACTTTAATATGCTTAAAATGTAGATCGTAATAAAAAAAAGTTTAATGTATAATTTATTAATTATACTTTTAAAATTGTGTGGAAGGATTGCTGATGAATCCTAAAAAAAGGCTACCTGAAAATTGGTATAAAAACTATAAATTATGGGCTTAAGACGATTACTAGAGTCTGTTTCTATTAACACAGAGAGATAGAGAGCTTAAATCTATTTTAGTTAAATTAAGTAAAGTAGACTCTATAAATTGTATTTTGTAATTTTAGTGAAGTACTATTTAACCATTCGTAAGGCTTATTGTGTCAAATGTAATTATAGATCAGTCTAGATTACGTCATAATGAAACACTGTATATAACAAGAACAGTCTTTCAGTGTATTTTTTATCGCCTAAGGCATGTTGTATTAACTTTCAGACTAATTAACATACTATAGTTTTATTACAAATATATTAAATATATTTTAGGTTATTTTAAATTACAATTACGCTGATACAATTAAATTAATATATGTTACATTTGAACCTTTTAATTAGGAAAAATAACAAAAAATGTACTGAAACACAAGACACTTGAAGCATAGATTAAGCTTACTATGCTTAATCTATGCTATTTAAGCATACTAATAATCTATGCTTGAAAAATGTATGCAAGTATAATTATCAAAGTTTTGTCAATTTCAGTTGGCTTATAGTTTTTTTAATAATTTAAAACCTCTAAAAATTATGCTATTTATTATTTTCAAGGCGACTGGTATACCTTGGTGAAGGTACATTTTAACCAAATCTTGGTGGAAAATGAATGACTAACGGAGTTAAAATCAATTCATATTGAAACAACACGTAGTCTGAACTTATCACAATTAATGGCATTTGAAATATGTGTGGTAATTTTAATTATATTAAATAACTTTAATAATTAGCAGTAATATTTGAATATGAAGATCAGTAAATATGAAGATCAGTGCGCCGCGAAAGCGTGATTGGTCCGCGTATATGGACCTTCCACGAGCGCGAGATGCCGCGACGCGGCGTGAGAATGCGTGAGATCGGGGTTGTAAACGGCAAAAACCCGCGCAAACAAACAATTGTGTCCATATTTTATAGACTGTGTAATAATGTTTATTGCTCCGACAATGGGCCGGCCGGAAATGGGGTTTTTGCAGGGTCGGGTATAAGGTGGATACGCCGCCCGGAGCTGCTACGGCGTGTTGTTTCAACTGCCTGTAAACCCAGCTGACTGTTGGACTTAGAAATTTTTTTTCTTCATGTTTTGTTGGTTAACTAGAATTAAATCGAGTAACAGTTATCAGAAACAATAATCTGAAAATAAATTTATTAAAGTTTACAGAGATATATATAAGCCTATATATATTTTTGAATAGGCCTATGCGTTTTTCAGCGAAGACTGAATAACATTCTTAGAATAAATAAGTGGGATACCTCACCTTTAATTATGTGTAGCAAGTTCTGTGTAAAATGGAAAGTTTTGATAAAATAGTGCGATTAATTACAGCTCGAAACTTGTCGATTAGGCCTATATATAACATTACAAAAAGTATGGATGTTCATTAATACTTAAACTTACTGTCGCTTTTCTGTTTTTATTGTAATAATTCAGTAGTTATGACATCATTTTAGTCTCGTTTTATGTTTTACTAAAATACTGTAATGTATATTAGAAAATGGTTTTTTGTAGTAAGTAAACGTAGCTTTTGACTGCCCCGAAAGTAATATTGGTGCTAAGAAATTGTTTTTGTAAAACAAAAGTAAGTGATATTTCCCATGTTATCTTCCATTTTCTTGTCACTTGATTAATCATTTGTATACGATGCGTTGAAGTCGAATGGCTACACAGTACTATGCTTGACGGACAGCGGACGCACCTTTGTCCCGCGTCCACCACGCGACAAGTAGGCCTACCAAACGAAGACAGTCGGGATGGATTTACGTCCGCGTCTGTCCGCCTTTGGAAACAGCCACTCGCTATTAGATAGATTAGCCGAGGCCCCGTCTCTGTAGCGGAGATGCGGCGCGGAATGCATCCCGATGCGATGCTGTGCGTTCCACGTTCATTTGGTCTCATTTGGAGATTAGCCGATGTGCTAAATTATTAATCTGAGGACGTCTTGAACGTCCCAGTAGCGGAGAGGCGGCGATGTTGTGAAGTTTTGGAGACAGCCAGTAGTTCTTACATTGATCATCCGAGGCTGTATCATTGCTTGGGGACGTAGGCATCTTTGTAGAGGAAGTGCGGTGTAAAAGGGAATCAATTTGACACTTTGGGATTATTTGCTATCTTTAAATGCCTTTAGATGCCGTTATTAATAACGTTTTGTATATGAAATGTATATTTAAAAATTATTATTATTTGCAAAAACAAAAAAAAACCCGATCAGTCAGTAGTAACTTACGCACTCAGATTAATGCTAAGTACGGTATTGAAAATCGTTATAGGTCACCGTAAACTTGCCGTTTTTTACCTAAAACAATTAATTATTATCTACACAATAGAGCACTACGCTTTTCAATACGCAAACACTGCGTAAAATGTGTAAAAATCACAATAAATCTATTACATATGCATATTTAGACGTAAAACATTTCCTGCTTCATGCCCTGTAACGCCTCCCTTGGGTGCTATTAAAACCACGAAAAAGGAGTCGGGACTGAAAAATTCAGCATGATCGAGCCGCTAGCGGCGTAACAGTGGCTGGCCGGTGATCCCAGATCTGCGCTCCGTTATTTATACCGATCTTGGCCATATTTTATTGACAAAACCGGCCGGTAAACAGCGCCGCGTGCATTATTGAGCAGAAGGAAGCCTCGAGTTCGTGGCCTCGGCGATCACCGTCGTAATGATTATTTGATGACGTTTTATTGTCTACAGCGTTGAATATTTTAACAGCGTTACTTATATAGAAAGCGGTTATAATAACGGTCCCCGCGTATTTACATAACTGCTTCCAATTTACATTCACCACGGTTTAAGTTCGGATTGTACTGCTGTGACTGTGTAACGGGATATACATAAGGCGGAGTTTTGTTTGATATAGAAAGAGTAGAGTTTTGAGTTGGTTCGTTGCGATTTAGAAGTATTATATACTGGTAGATAAGAGAACCTCTATTGGTAATATTTCACGTTGAAGTGAGTAACAAGTCGAAGGTCTATACGTAGGCCTATGCTTATAGCGATCAAAATCACAATAAATTACATAATTATAAAACATGTTTGTGATTTGTATAGGCCTAAATACCAACATTTTTTTCAAACTTTTATAGGAATAAAAGGGAATAAATTTATGCGTATAAACCTACATCCCATAAGCTTTTTAAAAAAGTAGCCTAAATACTCTATTTGTGTACAGTAGTTCAAAACTGCTTTCGGATAGTACAGTACTTGCAAACA